>ML685789.1:24773743-24807581 GCA_007922175.1 Pelusios castaneus | reverse complement strand
CTGCTCACAGCTGAGCAGCAGCCTGCCTGCAGGGCGGGGTAGGACAGAGCGGAACATGCCTTCCGCGGCTAGAGTCCTCTGGGTTCCTGGGCCCCGGAATAGATCCGGGACTCAGGCTTTTCTACCAGGGGCCGGCGCCCCTGAAGAGCCAAATTCAAAGGGCTAAAGAGCCGCTTGTGGCTCCGAGCTGCGGTTTGCCGACCTATGCGCTAGACCAACTTGATCTCCTTTTTTGACAAGATAACAGATGTTTTAGATAAAGGGAATCCAGTGGATCTAAATTTACCTAGATTTCAGGCAGGCATTTGACATGGTTTCACATGGGGAATTATTAGTTAAATTGGAAAATATGGGGATTAATATGAAAATTGAAGAATGAATAAGGAACTGGCTAAAGGGGAAGACTACAATGGGTCATACTGAAAGGTGAATACTATTTGCCCCTCCCCAGCCTAAGGGCAAGAGCTACTGAGCCTGGGACTCAACCAATAATGGGGGACAACAAACAAAAAAGGACAGGCATGAAGGTCAGAGGTCTAAATGAAGAACTGTCACAGTGATCACCTTATTTGGGATTGGGAAGGAATTTCCCCCTCGACAAACTGGCAGAAGCCTTGGGGGTTTTTTGCCTTCCTATAAGGCATGGGTCTCTTGCTGGTGGCTTTTCTATACCTTAACATCTTTAAACCATGATTTGAGGACATCAATAACTCAGTCAGAGTTTAGGGTGCTGCTACAGGAGTGGGTGGGGAAGGTTCTGTAGCTTGCTCTGTGAGGAGGAGGTCAGATTAGGTGATCATAATGGTCCCTTCTGACCTTAAATTCTATGGCTATGTCTACACTGGCACATTAGTTCGAATTAAGGAAGCTTAATTCGAACTAACTTAAGCCTTGGCCACATTAGGCTTTCATTAGTTCAAATTAAGGGCTAATTAATTCGATTATACCTTTCGAACTAACCCTTAATTTGAACTAGTTAGTTCAAATTAAGTCAATGTGGCCATGTTAGTTTGAACTAACCGCTTAGTTTGAACTAACCAGCACATTGAGCTTAATGCAACGGACTAATTTGAACTAAGCAAGTGCCATGCATGGCACTTGCTTAGTTCGAACTAAAATTCCAGTGGGGCTATGCTAGTTCGAATTAAAGTTAATTTGAACTAACTAGAATTAGTTCGAATTAACTAATTCAAACTAACTTTGGTAAGTGTAGATGTAACCCATATGCCAAAAAAAGGCTCTCTCTTTAAGAGACCTACTGAGGGTGGGTTACTGTTGCTGGGCAGATTAGCTACCCACAACCAGAAACTTGTAGAAGCAGGGAGTGGTAGCATTTTTGAGCATGCTCCACAGGGTGCCCTGCTGGTGTGAGGTATTGCGGTCAGTCAGATGACATGAGAGCAGCAGTCTGTGCAGACAGCAGGCTAGAGCTGCTTTGAGAAGAGCCCATGTGCTCAGTTTTCAGGAAAGAAGCTGAGCCAGGAGTGAACAAGATGTTTTCTTCCTCTAATGGAGTCATCTGCAACAGATATTGCAGACATGCATATGGGACTGAGGGCTGGTTGCAAAGGAGAAGGGAAAGCCTGCATGGAATTCTACAGAAGATTCCTGCAAAGAAAGGAGAGGACAGCTATTTCTTGCCACTTAAGCCTCTACACTCGAACAAAGACTGTATCTGAGAGTTGGATGAACTCCACCTGGACTTTGGGAATCTGTCATTTGGGGGTTTCTGTAGGGATTGTTCTTGGTTAATTGTATTTTGTTTTCTTAGGATAAGGTTCATTTAGTTAGTAGTTAATAAAGTTCATTGTTATGTTTGTTTTTAGTAATATTTTAATGTGGGGTGGTAACTGAGCAATCTTTGCTGTGAGTCCCATACAGACTGGATCCTGGGTCTCCAGCTGCTTTCTCCATAGGGATTGGGATTGATTTATTTGAGGCACTGGAGAAGGGCAATTAAATGAATTTTAGCCCACCCGAAGGTTACATAGACATAGCCAATAAGTCTATGCATTCTCAACATGTAGGAGCCTTTGAGAGTTCTCGAAGACCCAGCTGTTGCCACCTCTGCTGCTCCATACAGGAGACTCTTCTAACCATTTTGGAAAATGGTGCTGGAGGTAATAGAGTATTTTTTTTTAAAAAGGAAACCTTTAATTTTGCTCCTCAGTCCAGCTTTTCTACAGGAGTTGCCCACGAGAACCTATGAGTGACATTTTCCAAAATGCCTAAAAGGGGTCTGTGACGGGATGCACATCCATGCACCCGTAGGACATGATCTGTGTAACTTTTCTGTTCAGTTTTGCAAGGTAATTGTGTGATTTGATGCCAGATTCCTTTGTGAATGCTCAGAACATATTCCACATGATTACCTTGGCACCATGTTTCCTACAGCAACATGTATGTATAGATATGAAGCCTGTTACAGGGTTCAGACTCTCAGGACTGTCTCTAGCACAGTGGCTGGAGATTTACATGTCAATGGGGATGCTAAATGCCCTCCCTGGCTCAGGTAGAAGTAGAGACAAACACACAACAGGACAGGGAGGGGAGGGGCTGTCGTCAGTTGGTAAAAACAAAGACAGACACGAGGAAAGGAGAGAAGCTGCAAGCTTTTGGCTGGAGAAGACATCATCTTGCAACCTACTTCAAGCAAGATCGGGGCCATGTCTGAAAACAGGCAGAGAATGGCTGTAAAACACCGAACAGCAGAACACCTTGCGCATAATCTTGGACTTGGAGGTCAGTTTAGGTAGAGATGTTAGATTAGTATGCGGTTTATACCTTTTATTTGGCAGCGGTCACTCCTGACTCATTTATAGTATGATTCTGCCTTGATTGGCCATGTTCTCACTTGAAATCGTACTCTGATCAATAAACTAGTAGTTGTTTTATCTAAAGCTTTGTGGTCTTTAGAGCGTGCGGGTGTGGAAAGCTGGGCACAATCCACTTCTTTAAGTGGACGGATTTAAGACTGAGGTGATTGGGAGTGGGTCCCAATCCCTGTAAGGCAGTGGCTCCCAGTGTAGTGTCTGGGGCTGGGTGTGGTTGCTCTGGGACCAATGCCGGTGTGGCTAGTGGATTTACACCCACTGCCTGGGACCAATCACATGCCGATGGCTGGTGTGGACTGACTCAGGAGTCAGTGGTCCCCCAGTGGAGCGGGGTGGATTGAGGTTCAGGAGCAGGGTTTGAGTGGTCATAGCAGCACACCAGACCGGATTTGGGGAGCAGCCTGTCACAGGGTCATTTACACTGCAAAGACCCTGAAGCAGTGAGTGTCAGAGCATGGGTCAATGGGTTTGTGCTTTTGGGCTCTGGAGCCAATAATAGCAGGGTAGGAGTTCAATCCCTCACCCCCTGTTGCTGGTTTCTGAGCCCAGGTTCCAGCCTAAGCAGGAAGACCTGCACTGATATATTCAGAAGCCTCAGTGTGAGCCCCACAAGTTAGTCAGTTGACTCAGGCTCTGACACAGTGCTGTGTGTGGGTTTTAGCTGGACTTAAGCACTTTAGGCACCAAAATATCTTTGTAACTCTAACCAAAAGAAGCAGCTGGGCAGCTAGTGTGATTTTTAAAAGCTCAAGTGCCTAACTCCCATTGGAATCACACTCCAACTGAAATAAATTGGATTTAGGTGTCTAACCGGCCAAGACACTGTTGAAAACCCTAATTGGTGCCCATCTGGATCGTTAGGTGACTAAATAGCTTTGTGAATCTAGCCCTTAGGCATTTAAGTCCATATGTTTCTAAGTGCCCCTGTTATTTTTGAAAATGGGATACAAGCCTCTAAATAACCTAGGAAAATATTACCTTTGAGATCCTGCTGAGTTCCCAGCTACCATGTCTCCATGCAGTTGGCATGGAGGTGAACTTTCAAATGGCAAAAATAAGGTGAGTTCTGAAGCCCCACCTTGTAAAACACAGCCCGCAGGGGAAAAGAAGAACATCTGAGGCTGAGATAGTAGATGGATACCTACTGGGTAGCGAAAGTGTCAGTTTCAAACCCAAACCAGATTTTATGAATCTTCATTCTGTTTGGCTTCTTGAAAGCTGTAGTGCCTCAGCTTGCAGAATACTAAATCATGGTTCAATCACAGTTAAGAGAGGTTTTGCCTACAGTTTCCCCCTTGGAGAGGCATAACAATTTCACAGAGAGCAAAGAGAGAAACAGTCTGTGACGTGTGTGAGAGAGAGAAAGAAACCTGAAGGCCACCAATAACCCTCATCCTTCCCTTTGCTGTGCTCATACTACAGAGATAATCACCACAGACCATAAGGAGGGCAGCCAGCTAATAAGCAGAGAGGGAGAATAGCATCTGAATGAAGGAGAATCTTGTTTAATGGCCATCAGGTGCTGTGCAGGGTCCTAATCAATGGCAGGGCAAAACATCTGTGCCCTGCACAGGTTCCTGTGGTAATTTTGCTTCATCTGAACACTGTGGCCAACTTTCCCCTTGTTAGAAGGCTGCCACTCATTATAGTTTTGAGTCTGATTTGTTCCTAGGAGGCGGTGGCATGGGCTGCATCTCATCCTTTCCCATGCTTAGCTTCTTTATAAAGTACCTTGTTTAATGGGTACCCAGCCGTTCCACTCAGCCACAGGACAAGTGGAAAAACAGAGTCTCCACAAAAGTAGGCACAGTCACTCCATTGTTTCCCAGTCTAGTGGATAAAAATCCAGCTGGTTGGACAGTAGATTTTCCCCTCATGGACAATTTGATTTTTTGGCAAAATATCAAAATCAAAATATTTTGATTCCAATTCGTGCCATGGTGCCTTGTCTGAATTGTAGTTGGGACAGTTTATTTATGCTCCCACTTCGTCTATGGGTTGGGGTCTGTGGCCAGACTGCCTCCCCCATAATGCAGCACTTTCTCCCCACTGAAGGTTGTAGTAATCCGTGGCCACAATGCAACACAGCAGATGTAGCTCATCTGGAGCATAAGGCAAATGAGCTACAACTTCCAGGAGATGCAGTTCTGATTCAAAATATTTGGGGTTTCAGGCACTCAGGTTTTTTGAGGAAACATTGACATTTTCCATGGGAAGTAGACAGGGTTTGTGTGGAATATCATTTTATCTGACAATCCAATTTTCTATTGACAATCAGTTTTGATGGAAACTTTTCCACCATGCCCACTGTCTAGATAAAGATCATTATCATCATCAAGTGCTACTACCGGGCACCTTATTTTTGGAGTTTTTGGAGTATTTCCCAAAGTATGTGTCTTATTACAATCTACTTTAATTTTTGTTATATGTATAAAAATGATGCTATTTTAAGCTCTGTACCTTTGTTTTTGAACTTGTGGTTCACATCTCTCTCCCTGGCACTAGGCCATTTTTTCTCAACCTTTAGTGGACCAGGGAACACCTAAAGGTATTAATCACTTTACGCAGAACACCTTGATGAAAACATTCTCAAAAAGGCTGGTAACAGTGGCATGAGATTTAAAATGCCCCAGTTGCAGCAAAGCTTCCAGGTGTGCATCAACATCTGCTGCCATATGCCTAGAAGCTTTTCTGCAGCTGGGGCAATACATTGCTCCTTAGCCCCCGCAACAGGGCGGGGTTCAGGTGGGTCAAGGAACACCTGCATTATGTCTGAGGAGCACCAGAACACTGGTTGAGAAACACTGCTTTAGGCCTACACTTTTTACCGTACATATATTTACCACAACAAGCAGTTAATATTTAATAATGAAAAACGATAAAAATACATTTACTGTTGTCTAAAGAGATTTGTCCTTTTCCATCACAAGAATATCCCAGTGTAGTCAAAGAGAACAATGTTTATGAAGTCAAGAACTGCAATTTACATCACGCAAATTAGAGTTTTAAAAGTTTGAATAATTTTAAAAAATTGTTACGTTTGTAACTTCGCACTTAGATCTTGTGTGCATTTGTAGAATGCTCCCAATCTTGCAGCATGTCCAGTAGAAATATGCTGTCACTCAACAGTGTACCCAGCATGAATTAATGCTAGACAAGTGAGGGAGTAGAACAGTGCCCGTTTAAACAAACTACATTGGGTAATGGGGGGTGTCAGTGTGAATCGAGTAACCATTTCTGGTCTTTTTCTGATGTGTATCACAAACACCAATTTATTTTTTGTTTTGTGATGTTTTGTGAGTGTTCACGAGGTGCAAGCATAGAAGCAGAAGTCCTAGAGACACGGTACTTACCGATATACAGGGGAGAATTGTTTGCCTCAGCAAAGTCATCCACGTAGGAGATCCCGAAGGGCTGAATGGGAACAGTTCCAATCCCAGCCAACAGTTGGGCAACAACCATCATTGCCCACATGCTGGTTGCCTCTTTGTGGGGGTCCTGGGTGGTGTTGGGACACACAAACATGTCCTCCTTGTGGCAGAGATTGACTTTGGTATGACTTGTGTTACCTGGAATAAGATGGTATGAGTGTTAAAAACCCAAAATACCCACACACTGACCATTACAGCTGGCCACGATGGCCTGTCACCATCTGGCACCTCGCATCACAGCCTGCCCTCAGTCCACCCCGTCTTCTTTGGGGTCGCATATGTGTTACTGAGGGCCTAATCTGAAGAAGCGCAAGAGGTGTTGATGCACAAGAGGTGAAAATCCCAGCTTGACATTCAGGGCCTAGGCTGAATTTACAGGACTGGTTTTTGTACATGTAAACACAGCAGATGACATACGCTAAGAGAGAAGAAACCCAACCACGCCATGTGAACGGCCGCCTCATGGAGCAGGCCCACACACTAGGACTGGAGCACTCACCACTCAACAATGCCCAGCTGAGACTGAGCTCATGACCTAGATGCCTCTTTAAACGTCCTTATTGGTCACACATGCTTGCATGTTACAGTTCAGCTGCAACTCCGAATGTCCTCATTTTAATTCGCAGCTGTGATCTCCTGCGCATTGCTTCAAGGCAGGGCATCACCTTTAGTTTCAGGTGTCAGTGTGGAAGGGGAATTGAGCAGCGACTTGTCAGTCCAAAATGTCACTTATGGCAGAGGAGTAAGGATAAATCATATTCACCCAGAAGTATTACCCGAGGAAGTTACAGGTTAGTGTAGCCAGAAAGGATGCTGAGGCCAGAGTGAATCTGGTTTCAATGTACTGCTCAAAATACTTGTGGGTTCCATTTTAAAGCAGGCAAAATAATAATGGATATTTGGAGGGGGAAATCTGTATTCAGTATAGAATAAAGACATCATAGAAAAACATAATGACTTCAGGGCATTTATTCACTAGCTCTTTTCATTCTAGTTTTTGTTCTCTACCATTGTTTCAACATTCCCAGCAACTCTTTTTTAGTTAAGAAGATGACTCTGCGGCTTTTCTGTAGTTAGAGCAAATTACAGCAAAACAAAAGCAAAATGTTTTTCAGGCGATTATGGGTTTTTGTTGGCGTAACAGGACTGTGCATCCCAATAGGAGGCTACCGCAAAAATCCTTATGCAAGCTCATTAAAAGCAGCTCTTGCATGTAAATGATTTGTGCTTTCAGCATGAAGGAGCCTCCTGGACCATTGGCAATTTTGCTTTAAAGAAAAGCAGAAGCCCAAGGACCACATTAAGGATTAATCTCATGCCAAAAACCATTTTTCAAATGAAGCTGGTTGCAAACTAATGAGCACAGAAATACACCCCAGACCCACAACATTACTATTCCTCTTCTGTTTAGCACTCTGTATTCTTGTCCCTTAAAGAAAGCTACCAGACCGATTTCCATTTAAAGCTAACTTAAAGAGTGCACAAAGAACAAAAAACTGGTATGTGCAGGCGACCCACAGTTTAGGAAGAGGTAACTTGAATTAGACACCTTTACGATTAAATCTTTTTCACCTTCTTTGGAATCAGAGCTAAAGAACAGCCAGAACATGGGCATAAGGAAGGGCAACAGACTGAAAATGTCCTATTATAGCCTGAAAAAAACGAGAGTCCTGTGGCACCTTATAGACTAACAGATTTTCTTTGGCATAAGCTTTCGTGGACTATAACCCACTTCGTCAGATGCATCTATAAGGTGTCACAGGACTCTTGTTTTTTGCTGTACAACAGACTAACATGGCTACCCCTCTGGAAATTATTATTATTATTATTATAGCCTGAACGTCCAACTAATCTTGGGCCCAAGGCTGCTGCCATTGAAGTCCGGAAGTTGCTCCATTCATTTCACTGGGAGTTAGCTAGTTGCTTTCCTAGCCATTCCTCTTCTCAGTTCTTTCCCCAGGGCAATCACTGCATCTTCTAAGATTGCTTTCCAACTACACAATTGGCAGTGAGCTAGTAGCATCTTGTGGAGGCCTCTGGTTTTTGGGTTGGTTGTTTTTTCCTATCCTAGGATATAGGGTTATTCTTATATTTCAGTGGTGGGGTTTTCAAAAGGATCAAACGGCCAGGTTTCTAAAGATATTTAGATACCTAAAGAGGCAGGTCAATGTCTGATGGGATTTTCAAAACGTCTGCTCCCTCCAATGGAAGGTTAGTGCCTTCAGAAATCTCAGTAGGCACTTATCTGCATTTTTAGACACAAATGCCTGTACAAATGTGTCCTTGAGTGATTCCAGAATCCCACCCTTTGGAGCGGGGCCCACATATTCCTGTGTTTGTACAGGGCCTAATCTTGCCTGGTTATTTGGACATTTGCAGGACGCATTCTAATCTGTGTTAACGCAGAGGCCCCAGTGCGCCTAACACGCATTCTGACCCTTCCAGTTAACCTGTGGCAATGCCCGTAGCCAGCTGTCAAGGGACTCTCACTGGGAACCACACTGCCATAGGATCAGGCAGGAGACTGGTACCAATGGGCATTATTGGAGGTTGCCCAGTGCAGCATGGCAAGACAATCTGCCCTCTTTTCTCACTCCCTGAAAACTTCTCAGATCCGGTTGATTATTCAGTACCCTGTAGTTCTGGGTAGCTTGAATAACGGGTAGTGGCCAACTCAGCTCCCTAGAACACTTCATTAGGATTCTGTGCGGTGCTGCTGCTGGAGCGCGGAGCATTGAGCATCTCGCAGGACTGGGTCCATAGAGAGGAACGCAACAGCACCACCGTTTCCTACCACGGGGTAACAGCCCAATGTGTGTGACTGGGCTCATGTGGCACCATGTCTGAACACACCACCACGAGGCCCACACCAGCATGCAATGCGACAGCTCCTGTTACACCACGGCCCCAGCACCACAACAGCACAGCTCCATGAAACGCCAGGAACACCACAGCCCAGGTGCACTAAACACTCTCCGTGCCAACACACGAGTGCTACAGTCGGAAGCCACACGGCGGTGTTTTGGTTCAGGCATTTTAACATACGAGACTCAAGTCAGACAATAATTAGAGTGGCTGACACCCACTGCCTGGGTCAATTCATTTGTCAATTTAGAGCAATTCCAGCTGTAAATCCAGTGCGTCTCGGTCGGTTCACAGACTGCCCAGCTGTGGTACTAAGGCTCCATGGCAAGCTCACCGGGATACAAGGCGTTCATCTGACATCCTGCCCCTGGGCCAGACTGTTAATCAGCCAACTTTAAAAGACAAAGTAGGTGGAAGTGAGGCAGCCAGTGATACAGATGAGAACCTGCTTCTCTCACTGGACATAGTATAGTTCAGCGGGGAACAGTTGTTTTTAATTGTTTAATGGAACCTGGGCCTCAGCTCAGCACTGATCATGACAGCCTTCCCAGAGGAGAGGACAGCAGACCTGGATGGCAAAGCAAGGGCGCTGTGCCTCGACTCCCTGCCTCTGCAGCAGAGTTAGAAATAGTCAGATACCCAACAATGTTATTTCTAGTCCAGTAATGCCTGATGGACCTCAGTCTCTGTGATTCTCGGTCAGTTCTATACCCAGAGTCAGGGACAGTCCTTGCTGGAGAGACACATGCCACATTGGAAGGAGACTTTCTTAAGTTTGAGTCCATGTCTTCTTTTTCACAGAGAAGAGATGTCTACTAGATCTAAGGGGTGAATTTTCAGAAGAGATCAGCTCCCATTTGGGCATTAAAATAAGTGCCCAGATTTCCAAGGCAGTTCCCAACACAATGTAGTGAGTAGTTATTTCTGGGGCCTTTATTTAGGTGCCTACATGGGGGCTGAGTACTTGTGGAAATTTGGCTCCATCTGAGCTAGCTCAGGAGGGAGAAAGATAGACTCCTGCCTGGTATTGCCTCGCTCTCCAGCCCGTCTGAAATGGTACCACCCACCGCTACACCTTGTCAGGCAGTGAACCGGGGCACACGTAGACCTGGGATTGCCTAAAAATGGGCAAGTGCTTGTGGGAACAGGAAGCCAAGCAGCTTATGTACAGTATAGATTAGCATTTTGGACACCTCCCACTCAAGGTTCCTGGTTAGTCACTCAAGAAGGGGGCTAGAGCACACATCAATATATTGTGTCCAGGCCTTCCTGTTTGTCAGGAGAGTAGCTGTGGTGTCAGGGCACAGGCAGTTTGACACATGGCAAACAAAGACAAGTGGGAATGTCCATGAACTTCTCTGGGCAGACAGCATATAACCACCACATAAGAGATATCCTTGGGGCTCCTCCGGCCTTCCTCCAGCTAGGCATTCAGTGAAATAACAAGATAAGCGAGGCATGTCATTTCAGAGGAATTGCAGCATGCCTCAAGGGTGTTTGAAGACGTGAGGGCTGAGGGCAAGTGGGTTTAAGCTCTCCCAGAAGTGCAGTGACTGCCCTGAAGTGCACTGCCTGGGATGCCTCAATGTTACTATGCAACCAAATGAACATAGACACGGGAGCCAAAGCAGTGGAGCCACGTGGCTCTCACGAGCTAAGAGATCTACAGTGCTAAAGCCATAACGTCGTTTCTGAAGCCTTCTCCTCACTGGAAATGTCTCCATGCCCCCTTGCAAGGCAACTGCATTTGTCTCGTTTCAGTTATTAGCTACCAAGTGTTTGCAAAGCTCCACATATGGTATGTGTACAGAGGCAGCCTTTAGCTACTGGGGACCTTAGGTGAAGGCCTGTTGTAGGGCCCCTTCAAGGCCCATGGGAGCCCTCCCACCACCACCCCCGACCCCATGGGCCAGCTCCTCCTCGTCCTACTGCCGACGAGGAAGATGCGGCATTTGGGGTAGGTGAAGCAGGCAACAGGGCCCCCTATTCCTCAGGGCCCTAAGTGTGTGCCTGCTTCACCTATCCCAAAAGCTGCCTCTGTACGTGTACAGGATTCACTGAATGCCAGTGAGTTTTTATATTATGCATTTATAAACTCCCAACCTCAGTACACCAGGGCTGGGAACGGAAAGACATGAAGTGGCTTGTTCCGGGAATCAGACTCAGGTCCCTGGTTACCACCTCCTGTGGCTCTCCCAGCCATTCTGAGTAAACATTTGTCAGCAGATCACTTGTTTTCAACCGGCCCTGTAGCCTGGTTCACTGATAATCAAAAGAAATCAGCAAGTGACTGACAGTGCCGCCGACTCTAGCCAATGAACCCCGAGACGTAAGGTTTTGGAGCCTGCACAGCACTCTAGGAACACAGAAGCCTTTCCACAACCCATCTGTCTTCACACAGGGCCTTGAGCAGAGGGCTGTGGCAATGGGCGGGGAAGTCAGGGAACTGCTACTGCAAGATCTAGGAGCAGGGAGGAAAGGAAGCATGGGTGGCAGGGTGAGTCTAGAAAACACTGCTGCTGGGTGTCAGGGACAGGGGCAGCCGAAAGGAAGGATAAATACAATCAAAATGAAGCATTTTTAGCTATTACTGCAATTAATTATAATTAGATCAAGTTTTTAAATTATAATGATGTTTTAATTGGGTAATTTATATAGTTGATTACATAGCAGAGAGAAAGATTTCAAAGAAATGTTTGAAATCCACTGACTACAAAGCAGTAATAAAAAAAAAAAGTATTTAAGGATTATTAACGTAGGTATTGCACTTAAAATGGGTTGTGTAACAATGT
The DNA here is from genome assembly GCA_007922175.1 of Pelusios castaneus. Lineage (NCBI taxonomy): Eukaryota > Metazoa > Chordata > Testudines > Pelomedusidae > Pelusios > Pelusios castaneus. The sequence continues at coordinate 24,795,659 of ML685789.1, read as the reverse complement.
CAAACTATGGCCCAAAACCATAAATCTCTCTGATCTTAAATCTTATCCACCTAAATGTCAGCCCACATCGTCCATCTATCTTAGGTTAGTCCACCAGCCTAGCAGATTGAGGTGTGAGAAGCAAATACAGCACGTGTTTTCTAAACTCAGGGTATGATTCCCTGGGTCTGACTTCTGAATGAGCAGGTGATTGTGCAGGAGAATGGAAGGAGAAATTAGGAGAAAGGAATGGGGGTTGGCGGGGGGAAAGGAGGGCAACTAGGAGGATAGTGGTCAAGACATTCTGGAAATGAATGAAATGTTGCCTATTTTAGGGGTGAGGAGAAGGCCTGTCTAGTCTATCGAAGCAGCCAGGAAGAGGGATGCATCTCTGTGAGCATTAAAGGTTGTCTTTTCAACCCAAAATTACCACATACACAGGGGCAGAAGAGTTGTGGAGAGTCAAATGACACAGGGAAAAAAAAATAATTTGATGGGTTTTCCAATCTCAGGATTTGGGGGCCAATCTTGTGATTTTTGATCTCTCATGGCTGGCATTTCTGTAATAATTCAACAGCTCAGTTCAGTCCCTTTACATGCTCTGCAGCCCCTCTGCATGTCTGGCAAAGAGGCAGGGAGAAATAGAGGGTCACGCTGCCCCCTGAGGATAAGTTAGACACCCCAGGAGGACATCAGGTCACTTACCAACATTCATTGGGGTGAATTTGTACGGGTCAGACAGGAAGTGTGGGAGAGTCACCAAGAAAGCCCCCAGGGCGAGCAGCAGACCTCCTAAGCCAATAATCCGGGGGCGGTGAACGCGACTGCCGAAGTAGCTGACGAAGATGATGAGGGCGACATTGCCAATCTGGGGCGGGGAGAGCAAAGAGGAGAGAATGTCATGGAGTGTGAGAAGGAGCCGCATGTCGAGCTCATCAAGCAAAGACTTTCTTCTCTGTGGTGGGGGCCACAACAAAGGCATCATTTACCCACCTTGTGCTGAGCCAGCACCCCCTCTGACAGGACAGACATGATGGACAGATGTGGTGCTTGCAGCTGATGGAAGGGAGAGGTTGCAAGAGGGAAAGAGAAAAGTAGAAGGGGAAATGAGGGGAGAGGAGGAACGAAAGGATGGCCTCAGGAAAGAATAAAAGCGTAGAGTGGGGAGAATGAAATGAGAAAAGAGGACAATGGAACAAGAAGAGAGAGTGGAGAGAGACAGGCCTATGGGGTTTCTTGTGTCCCTGTTCCCCCCAGCACCAGCAGCAGGTCAGCCCAAAGCCAGGAAAGCAATGCTTGCCACAGACTGACCTCTTATTGTCCAGGAAAATCACAGAACCCTAGAGATAGAAGGGACTGCAAGGGTCATCTAGTCCAACTCCCTGCCAAGATGCAAGATTTGTTGGGCCACCCAAGACATGGCTAGCCAGCCTCTTTCTGAAAACCTTCAGCAAAGGAGCTTCCATAGCCTTCCTGGGCAGTCTGTTCCATTGCCCTACTGTTTTTATAGTCAGCAAGTTTTTCCTGAGATTTAATCTGCTGTGCTGTAGTTTGAGCCCATTGCTTCTTGTCCTGCCCTCTAAGGCAACAGAGAAAAACTTTTCTCCCTCTTTTTTATGGCAGCCTTTCAAGTATTTGAAGGCTGCCATCAAGTCTCCTCTCAATCTCCTCTTTTCCAAACTAAACCCATCCAGTTCCTTCAGCCTTTGCTCACAGGGCCTGCATTCCGGCCCTTTTATCATCTTTGTTGCTTGCTTCTGGATTCTTTCCAGTTTCTCTAGATCATCTGTATGCATTGGTGACCAAAACTGGACAGAGCTCTGTATACCTACATCCAGGTCATTAATGAAGATGTTAAACACCACCAAACCCAGAACAAAATACTGTGGACTCTCGCTTGAGACTCCCCTCCAATCTGACCTAATTTCATTAATAATCACTCTGACAAATTCCAGAGGGGTAGCAAAAAATGAGACCTGTGGCACCTTAAAGACTAACAAATTTCTTAGGACATAAGCTTTCGTGGGCATGCATGGTTCTGACTAAGTCGGCTGGAGCCCATGAAAGCTTATGCCCTAACAAATTTGTTAGTCTTTAAGGTGCCACAGGAGTCTCGTTTGTGATTGGTTAACATGGCAAAGTGAGGGCCCAGAGAAGGCCAGATGACGATTTAACTGGACTTGGCTTCATGCTTTTCTAGGAGTCACTTCCTGTTCTAAATATCACCTGCAGGGTAAGTTGTGCATGATTACTCATTTTAAAAGGACACTGCTACTGCTGTCATGCTAGAGCTCTGCAGATTTCCTTAAAACAGCAGCATGGAACATCTGAATTCCAGATTTGGCTTCTCACAGTCTGTGTTGTCATGGACTGAGACAGGCTCTGCCTGAAGAAAGGGATAGGGTTCCACCCTGGTTCTAGCTAGTCAACAGCTGTCATGGTTGGATTATCTAGGCTTCTTCATCTCCTTGGCTAAGGTAAACTACCACAGCTCTATTGACACCAGCTGAAGATCTGGCCCTAAAAAGCTTTCAAAACACATACAGAAATATATTTCATAACAATCCCCCTCAGTTTTCAGTGTTGCATAAGGATTTGGATATATGCCTAAAAACTAAAACCCTACACGATGCTTTAACAAGCCCTCAAATATCAGTGCTAAAGTCACACTCCATCACCTACTTTCCCATTTGTTCATGGCAGAGATAGGCTCTGTGAGGCAATGTTTGGATGTAGGAGTTCAGTTCCAAGCCATTTCCCTGTAAAGATCCCAGAACATCTAATTCATTCTACGATAGCATACAACTCATAGCCAGAAAGGGCGAGTTGAATATAGCTATAATTATATGTGTTTGTCCATTTGGAACACTGTTAAATTCTTTAATTGTGTCTAAATAGCCTTTTTTATACATTTGCGGGGCCTGACTCATTTGTCCCTTGTGGTTTTTTGTTCTTGGAATTTCTTTAATAGTGAAAAAAACTTTATAATCCCAGAGAGACAGGCATAAAAACATTATAAAGCGTTGAAAAAAAGGCAGCTCTGTTTGGGGGGGGGAGATAGGCTTTGAACAGGAGGATAAGGACCGTTATGTCTACCCCCCTCACAGTTACTGCTGTAATGGAACATACTGCATGCTGCCTGCCAAGTCTGACAATGAAGTCTCTAAGCATAGGGCAATATTTTTTATGGATGAAAAGTACCGGAGAAGTTGGTATGTTCCAGCCGTGAGTGGTTGGACACGGTTCATTGCTTTGCCAGCCCATTCCAGGGGTACGGACATTATAATCACTTAAAGCTAGTTATCTGGCCCATTCCAATTGGAACTTTTGTATCTGCTGGCGTGAAGGCTTCAGTAAAATTCCCATTAACTTCAAGGGAGCAAAGTCAGGACAGTGCTGAACGCTCCTGAATATCTAAGGCCTGAATTTCCAAACAGGGACCAGGAGAGGTGGGCAACAGGAACTGGGCTTCGTTGAAAACCCCATCCTAATTCCATAATTTGTTAGCTTAGATACAGCAAACACTGTTCAAAGTGAGCGAAATGCCGGCATTTCCCCCCAGAAAGTTCTGGCAACATGACTGTGAATACAATATATCAGACTTTCATATGAACCCGGAAAATTGTGTTTCTTTGTTTCACAAAACATACCCGATTACGCATTTTAGGGTGTACATGTATTTTACCATTTGTTACATAGCCAGAGGGAAAAAAGTAATTCCTCAAACTTGAGCAATCAACAACTTCCACTCCCCACACAAAAACCTGGGAAAAGAAAATGAGGCTTGCACTATGCCCTAAAGGTTGACAAATATGGGCTCAGCCAGACAAGTTCAGGAAGTAAATTCCAGAGATTAAGACTTTCCAATAAGAACACTTAGTACCCAAACAATTATATGGAGGGCTGATATCCGAAGTGCTCTACTGACCTCAGAAACAGAGAGATACAGTGAACTGCAATAATCTAACCTAGAAGTCGCTGAGGCAGACATCCCAGTGGTGACATACAAATCCAGAAGAAAAAGGTCACAAAAATCAAGCCTGGCATAAGTGAGAAAAAGGTGTTTTGGGGCACCAGTGGTTACAGCAGGAACCAGGGCTCCGAAAGCACTGCTGTGAACTGCTTTAGATCAGAGAAGAGACCTCCCTCTGATGGAGATGGAAACACATGCACCCGCCCTTATTCCTCATCTTCCAGATCCTTCCCCAAGCCATTCTGGGCCAGATTTTCAGAAGCACTCAGCACATACTGTGCCGCACTGTTCTGAAATTCTGACCGCAATTCTGGGTGCAGAGCACTGGGAAATCAGGTTTGTCAAGAGAGTTCAAGGCCTGATCATATGGAACCTATGTGTGTCCAGATAAAGCATCCAAACATTGCCAAGAACCTGGGTTAGACTAAAGTCTGTGCCATCTGTAACCCATAAGAACAGGACTGAGTTGCATGCAATCACAACATATGGGTGATGCGATTGTTCAAGACATTTCAGTACCTTCCTTGTCATACAAATTGAACAGGAGGGTCTAGTCATCCCAAACCACACTCTAGGACCTCCTAACCAGGAAAAAAAATGGAGCCATTCAAAAGCAATAATCCAAAACAATATCCTACAGGCCAGCCAACAAAATGTCTCAGAGATTGCTGTTGAAAGATTTAAGAAAACCGGCATCGACACCTGACTTTCATTCACAGCAAGGAGGAGATGGTCAGCAAACAAGATAGTGCTGTCTCTAGGTAACTCCAGTTGCCTTGATTGAGATGATCAGAGAGCAGGAGACCCCTGAGCAGACTGCTGAAGATAAAGCATGTGTGCGTGAGTGGTGGCCTAACACCATGTTTCTCAACTGGTGTTCCCTGGAACATCAGTACTCTGTGGACATAGCAAAGGCGTTCTGTGATCAACCTCAGACTCTCCCCAGCAGCTCAGTGGGGCGGGAGGAAGGAGCAGTGTGGAGAGCCAATACGTGACTGGGAAATTTAAAATGCTCCAGCCACAGCAAAGTTTCCAGGCACAGATTGATGTCCACTACCACCTTGCTCCTTTGCTCTGGAGCATTTAAATTTCCCACCAGTGTTAACACCAGCATTGCAATCACCTGGTCATAACTTTCGCAGTAAAACTTTGACCAACCTTATGCCAAGAATAGATTAACTTTGTTTGAACATGCAGGCCCAAAACTCCCATTAAAACTTGAGTAGTATTTTCAGTTTTAAGTTATGGGCATAATCATTAAGTATCTTTTTTTTAGAAATAGATTCATGTTATTTTCGTAAAATTGTATTTAATTTGGTTTCCTGAATCATTTGCGCAGGAATGCGTAGTATGCAGATATTACTAACATTACAGCCGGTATATACCAGCTTTTTCCAGAAAGTTTTCATCAGGTGTTATGCATAAAGTAATTCATACTTTATGTGTTCCCTGGTCCACTAAATGTTGAGAAACAGTGACCTAACCCTCTCTTATGTGAAGGAAGCTGGCGACCTGCCATCCCACTGGGAAGTGATAACTTTAATAGGTCAAATTAATATACACAGAATGAATGAATGAATGAATGAATGAATGAATGAATGAATGAGATAGAAGATTAAAGGAAATAAAATATTTAGGATGAAAGAAGGAAAGATGTACTAATATGGGTCTATGACTAGCTAGCTACTGTCCAAGGAACTTCTGCACTACCTTTCACCATGCCTTTCTGAATGTTGGCCTCCATGTATCGCTGTGCATTGCTTCTGTGCCAGGACTGCACTGCAACTTTAATCGAGTTTCTCCAATTTGAGTGTCCCATTTCCAGTGCCGTACGTGTAATAACCAACAGCCTGGATGGAATTCTTGGAGAAAACACCCTGGACACATGCAGCAGCCATTTCGTTGATTAAACACCTCTGAGTTTTTACATTTTTCCTTCCCAGCCTTCCAGAATTGACTCTGCCCCGTGCCAGACCAACCACATACCAAACTTCAGGTTTAAATCAGAGCTGCTCGTGAGTCATGAGGAGCAGAGATAATACTCAAAAACAGCCAAACTTGGGCCAGCCCGGTAATACCGTGCTTCTGCAACCCGATCCCACACAGAGAACGCAAGTTCATGCTCAGTCCTTTGCTTCAAGGCCAGCAGGAGCTGGCAGCATTGAAGGGAGCAGACGCCGTTCCTAGAGTGCTGGTGGCTGGCATCTCCTCCAAGGAATGGCCAGGAGGAGCAGGGGAGCTGAGCTGAGGCACTGAATCACTTTAACACTGTAGTAGGAATGGAAGAGGACTGTTTAGATCTTCCCTGCTCAGGGCTGCTATGCCGGGGCCGAAGACTGCCTTGGGTTCTGATTCAGCAGGGAGCTTCAATATACACCCAACGCTCAGTGCTTACTGAGTCAGGGTCCTGAGTTGGGCCCCTGTTTCAATGGCCCCTATACGGCTTTGCAGGGACACAGAAATACCAGGGCTACAGTCTGCCCCCAGGTGCCCCCTCTCTTCCTGCTTGGAGTGCTCCTCTAAGCTGTCTCCACTCTGACACCGCTCAACAGTCTGTCCACCCCTTCTGGGCTCCAGGAAAAAAAAAAGCAATCTACCATTCAGGGGTCAAACCACAGATATAAGCCAAGTCTCTGCTCAGCGTGAATGGCAACGGCTGAGTGATCAGGGATTTCTCATGGGAAATGCTGACAAATCCCACATTATGGCAGCAGGACTCTGATGTGACTATAATAAAACCTACCAGCATTTTGTCATGATCTATTTTAGTCCCGGGCAATGTGAAGGATTCGGTAATGTTTTGACAAATGCCATGAGCCAGACTTGGGATGCACCTTCATTTAATGAGCATTATGCTTTGTGCAGGGCAGCGCTTCTGAGAGCCTGGTGTGACATTCAGCTCAGTTAAAACCATGGCAGGGACTTGACTCCACCGAAGATGGGCACCAAATGCAGGTCAGGGTCTCTTGCCCAGAGCTCTCCCCAGTAGGGCTTAAAGGGACAGAACCACGCTCTAGCTTTAGCAGATTCTCTCCTTCACATAAATGTCTGCTATCATCATCCCCTTAGGGGGATTAGAGCATTCCAGGGCACAGGGGCCTCTAATTAAGTCTCATTAGCTGCCATTTCCCAAAGCTGCATGCACAGCATATTTCATTCCCTGAAATGGCCGCACGCCCATGCCAGGAGCTCTAGTGTAGACAAGGCTCAGACAGCCCTTGCAGTTTGCAAGCATCATGCGTGATAGGGTGAGACATTATGGGTAAAATGCCAGCACCCCCTGAGCCCTGACAACACTGGCATTCCCACCCCTGCTGTCACAGCTGTGGGGAGCAGCCACGGGGAGTTTCAGGGCCAAGAATGCAGTGCAGATGAGGTCTAGCTGTCCCACTGCTGGCTGGGAGAGTCCAGCTGCTCCTCCTGCTGGAACCCAACTTTCCCACTGCGACTCTGCAGCACCCCTGCTGGTGGGAGGGAGTATCACGTGTGGCGGAGCAGCAAAGCTGTTGGCCCAACCCCAGCAGGAATCATCTGCCTTTTAAAAGTGAGAGGAGAGGAGAGGTGAGGCTGAGAGAAGAGGGAAGAAAGGGAACCCAGGGCAATACTCTGCTCCCTCCCATCTCTGTCCGTGCATTTACTGGTTGGTCAGGAGGCAAATCCTATGGAGCTGGCTTCCTGTGATCTTGTTCAACAACAAGGGGAAGGCAGCGCCAGAGATTGATTGCAGTCCCACAGCCACAGATTCTGGCTCCTCTGCAACACTGGGAGTCCCTGGCCAGCAAACAAGAGCCCCTGGCACTGCTAGACTTTGTTAAAGAAACACCAAGCAAGGGAGCCCAGAGCTCCTTTTCAGAGCAGTGCCTCCACCCTCACATCCCCTTTCACACGTGTCCAGGGCAATTACCTCATGAAGGCTAGAGATGAAACCAGATGAGAGACTGGAGAGTCCAAAGCGCTTCTCGATGGTGGTCAAGCTGCTCTTGAAGTTAGCGCTATAGAGGAGCTGGGATAACTGGAGAAGGCCATGGCAAACCACAAACACCTGTGAGCAAAACATCATGGCATTCAAGTTAGTCCCGGAGAGAGGCCCCTATGGAGCTGGGAACCCGATCCCATGCTGGTATGCAACTGAGGCGACAGTCACGGACACATCAGCTTTATGACTATCACACATAGTGTGTGTGTGAACCTAGCCTCAGCTCAGTCCTGGAATCACCCCCACAACCTCGCCAGCGAGGGGCCTTCATTTAGGAGTGATTTTAACGTTTGTTTATTTGTGCCATAGGCACTATTCCTCAGCTGGCCATCTGCCCTGAGAGCCATCACTGCTACATATGACCCGGATGCTAATTGGTGTCTCACCACCACCACCCATCCGTGCAACACTTGTCACTCCCCAATGGACCTGCAGAGAGGCCTCAAAGGAGTCGCTACACTGGCTAGCACGTAGGTTTCAGGCGTACAACTGAGGCCCAAAGCCAAAGAGACATAGTGAGGAGGACATGGGGCACTGTTACAGGATAGGAAGCCAACAGGAACAGAAGGCATGGCCCAGCTCGCAGAGTATGGTCCAAACACCAGCCTGACAATGCATCACTTGTTCCTTTTGTTTTCTTTGTAGCTGGTTGACTACCGAAATCAGAAGTTGGGGGAGTGGCAATGCAGTCCACTGGTTAGGGGTGGTCTGGAACCCTAGAAGGGAACCTGCTTTTACTCTGCACTGACCTGTGGTGTGTGCTTGGGCAGGTCTTTCCAAGCCATCAGACGTGGAGACTGGGACGTCTCTCATTTTGCATCTATGCAACAGCCAGCACAACCCATCCCTGACTCTCTGGGATTGCCAATACACTATGAGTGATTTTGATTTTCTACTGAGTACAGAATGAATTCAGCATTAGACCCTGTCCCTCTACATCTTCTTTGGAGCGTAGGAGATAGGAAGCTCTCAGTCAGCTCTCCGCCCAAGATCCTTCACCCAAATGTGCTCTTCCGGGACAAGGCTGATCAGGGGAGCCATTCATGACAAATCCATAGTGGAGCAAAATCAGGCTTGCGATTACCAGGAGCAGCTCACCACCAACATGTAGGGCACAAGACAGGAAGGCTTACGCCTTTGTATGGGAGGTGATCTGGGACAAGCTGAAATGGAATCTTCCACTTCACCCGTTGTGTACCATGTGCTCCCTTCCCAGGACACCTGCGCGTGACGCAACAAGCCGGACTTTTAACTCTGTCTGGAACTCTGGACTTTAACACTCTCGGGAAGCAGCTGCTGGGCAGTCCCAGCCTGATAAGCGGTTTACTACCTTTACTGAAGCTGCTTCACAGACCTCCTATGACATTCGCAGATGAACCTGCTTCCTGGCTTCCCCAACAGAACCCAGGTGTAGGAAAACGCACCGCAGGGAGCTGTGATTCTTTAACTGCTATCAATGCTTACGAAGACGGAAAAGTCTCCTGAAAAAATTGCATGCTTTATTCCTTCTTAATTAGTTAATGTGTGTGGGGGGGGGGGGTGAAGAGGGGGCATTGAACATAAAATTGTGCACCAGAAAAGCTAAGTATTAGGACTAAGTAGGACTATGTACATATTCACTTTTATGGCTGCTGGGGATTAGGAATTGTATACTGTTGAATATTTATGGTCTATATAACCTGGAATACATATTTTGATTGCATTTTATCAGTTGCTGCAACAAACTGGCTGCTGGGAAGTAATTGATTTAGACAGTTGTCTAGTGGCTAGAAAAGGGGACAGGAAGTTGAGTGAGACTCCTGGGTTGTGTTCTTAACTCTGCACTGATTTTTTTAATGCTATTATGATGGTGCCTAGAGGCCAGAGTCCCAATGTGCTAGGTGCTGTACAACCATCTAACAAAGAGACAGCCCTTGCCTGGCAGAGAGAGACTTGCTGTGCTGGCCAAGCGAATAACTCAGTGCCAGATGCTCAGCTCATGAACGTTGATGTAAAATGGAGAGAGACTGTTGAAAAATTGACCAGTCATTGGGATGTGCTTCTCTTTCAGCCATATGTAAAACCGGTGAAAAAACAATCCCCCACCTGTAAGGCTGGGTTACTGTTTATGAAAAGCTTTAAGAACCACAGTGCTTAATACATGCAAAATATCATTGTTGTGGGAAGATCTTTATGAGAGAGAGTTGGTATCTTTATGCCACATTTCCAATGGAACGTGGAGTGAGGAACCAAACTGATGGCACCTGTGTAGCAAATGGCAAACTGGAGGGGGAAATACATTGACTGCTTGAGACACAGCAGGGTATGATCAAAAGAGAAACATAAAATACACAAAGGAAGTCATCCGTTTCCGCAGATGGAATAGGATGCTCTGACCTCTTTGATCTATATTTAATCAGCTCAGTTTTCCTTTATTTTCTTGGGAATGTGACTGGTCCAAACTGTGCCAACATTTTCTACAAAATAAATATAAGGGAAAAGCTTTTTTATGTAAATTCTCAGGAAACCAAATATTTGCTGACTCCGGAAGAATGCCCAGCAAAGATAAAGTTCGGAAGCCTGGAACTCCATGCTGGGGATCAAAAGGTATCAGCACTAAGACGCCATGGCTCGGCTACCTGCAATGATTATTACCCATTCCTAGGGTGGCTAGGAAAGGCCGTGGAGATATATTAGGCAATGTTAATGCAGTAGTGTCCTTCAGAAATGGAAGCAAAAGGAAATGGGTGATTGTCCTTAAGCCGAATCCAAACCAGAACTCTATGTCTGATCTTCATGGTTCTGCGCCACACCCCTAGATCCAAACACCTGAGAACCTCAGGGTTTGGTATCTGGATCAAACACCTGAACATCCCCAAATATCTTGGGTTGAAATCCTGACCCCACTGAAGTCCAAAGGAGATTTTTTTCATTGACCTCAGTGAGGCCAGATTGCTCCCTGGGTGCTCAGATTTGGTTTATTATTATAGAGCTAGCTGCAAGCTATGAACTTGGGTCTGACCCAGGATCCAGATCTGGGGTTTTGGTTCAGACTCAATCTCAAAGTCAAGAATAAGGTCATAGGAGATGAGAAGACTCCATGAAGTCATAGATATCTGCTAGAGCAGGCACAGCAGTGTGAGTGCAGCAGGGAGACAGGAGCTAGGAGAAAGGGAGACGAGAGGGAGAACAGGAGGGTAGGAGAAGATCGGGAACAAGAGGAGAGTCAGTAACTGAAAGGAGAGATTCAAGTCAACCCTGGATCAAAGGTGGCTCTGCTTCAGAGGAAGAATCTCAAAGCATGCTCAGTTGGGTTTTGAAAAAAAAAAAAAATCTTTTAAGGAGGTCTAAGGAAGCATTAGGGAGGCAGCAGAGGAGGGCTGGGAATGCCAAAGGTACAAAAAAGGTGGCCAGAGTCTACAGTGCACAGGGCTAAGTGAGAGATGCAAACTGTACACAAAGGGGAGGGCAGAGCGGAGAGGATGACTGAGGTGGAAAGAGCCAGCAGAATCCCAGGACCTTCTCCAAAGATGCTCAGCCACACAGGAACAAACAGGAAGGTCCAGAGCTCTGAAACAGCCAAGGATGGGCAGAGAGAATGGGGGAGACTCAGAGGAGAGGAAAGCTTGAAATCTTGATGTCAGCAGAAGGCAGTGAGGACGGACAAAGAAGCCAAGGGCTGAACACAGCAAAGAAGTCCAAAATGGAGAGACCAGACATCACAAATGACAGAATAGGGCAGATGAATGCAGGGAGGGATGGTGGGGAATGCGTGCCAATGGGAACGGAGACCGAGAGGTGGAGGAGTAATCACAGCTAGGCAGATTGGCAGGGGAGCGTGAGCACTGGGTAACACCTTCCGGACTCCAATTACACAGCTGTCGGGCACTATAGGCACTGTCGTCTTCTCAGCTGGTGCGGGAGGGAGATCTAAACTCAGCTGTTTTCTACCACTTCTATCAGTCCATACAGCAGTATCTAGTACAGTTGTGCAAGGAGGCAGCTGGCAGGAACACAGCATGCTCTAGTGACTAGGGCCTGGAGGTCCCCTTCTGTCAGACAGACTCCCGAAGGGTCCCACTCCTCCTTCAGAGTGGGCTATGCAGCCTCACCACTTGTGGGATGGAGCCCCTGCACTTGTGCTTTACACCATGAACCCTGCGCCAGCAAGTCTAACTGCGACAGCCTCCTGCTCCAAGACTCTTCAGGGACCCGGGCTCCTCAGGAAGGATTAGCGGTGACGCCTTTTCAAAACAGCAGGATTCATTAGTCAACTGGAATGCAACACGGGAAACACTTAGCTTGGCGCACAGGGAAATAACACAGCCGGCCACCCTGCTACGGATGCCATGTCAGACTCTCTCTTTGTCCTGTTCTCAGTCCAAGGTGAGAGCAGTTTCATCACTCCCAAAAGCCAACTCTTTATCCCCATCCTGTCACCCCTCATTCCTTTGTTCCAGAGCTGGACAGAGCTCATCTCTCATGCGGAGAGTTCCTCTTGCTTGTGGGTTGTTAGGTGTCTGTGTTCTGGCCATTGTGGTTGTCAGTGTCATCTCAGGTTTTCCATTAATAAGCATTGTCCTTGGCCGGCCCCTTAATGATCCATTCAGTCCATTTGACACGGCAAGAGAGAGTGTGTGTCACACCACACACACCCCTTATGCAGCATCTTGAGAGCAGACTTAACCTCCACCTCCACTGACTAAGTAGCAATGCAAAGTACAGGGGAAACTGAGGCAATCCCAAGGTTCATAATGATATTATAGAAAACTCCCTGAGTCACAAGCTATAGCTCAGATCACCCGGATTCCATTATTAACTGCCACTGGTCTGCCTGGGCATGTCACTCCCCCTCCAGTTAGACTGTGAGCTCTCTGGGAATGGGGCTGTCTCTCATTGTGTTTGTACAGCACCTAGCACATCTCAGCAGGTAGGTTGTTGGTGCTACTGTAAAACTAACAACAATTAATCATCGTACAGCTGAGATCCTAAGGGCATATCTACATGGCAACCCCCCCCCCCCCCCCAACCCATGGTAGTGATTCTCAGACCGGTCAGTTGAGTCAGGTTCAGGAAGCGGGGCTAAAAATAGCCATGCAGACTTTCTGGCTCAATCTGCAACTGGGCCATGAGGAGGGTCACACCATGGGCTCCAGTCCCAAGCTAAATGTCTACACTGGTATTTTCAGCCCTGCGCTGAGAGCCAGAGCGAGTTGAGCTGAGCTCCAAGGCCATGAAGGGACTGGATGAGACGGGCCCTATGTCTGCCTCTCTCTACATGGCACCAGACAGCATTGAGCCTCTCACTTTCCCATTACTGTAACTGGGGCACAGAACTCACTTCTCCTCCCACTGGAGTCTGGGTGATGGCAGCTGAAGGGGCCAGATTAATAACACCGTTGTGTCACTCTTTGCTGCAGGCCTCTGTGTGCAGCTTTAAACAACAAAATGAGCAGACGCACATAAAAAATGCTCCCAGGAGACGCTGTCCCAAGTGAAGGTGGGCACAGACACAAGGCAAATGCAAACAGCAGCATCTGCTATCCACAGTAGTGAGGCCGAAGATGGGAAATGAAGGGTAGGGGTGTTTCTGAGGCTGGAAAAAGCTGAAATTGGAAAGCCACCCCAAAATATTAACACCAGCCTCTGCTTTAAAACTCTGTTAGTTTCAGAAGCCCAGCTGGACTGTGGAGTTTTCCAGATGCACTTTGCTCAGTCTTGAGCTGATAGAGCCAGGTACCTGATCCAGGATTGCCCTCGCACCCAGGAAACGAGGCGTTTACTGGACTAAGAACGTCCAAATCCCACAGAGGCGTTGCGTGTAAACAACAGTGAAAGGGGCCTTCTTGGACGACTGGAGTATCCCTGAGCGTTGCCTGAGGTAGGGACCAGACTGAAAGCACCACTCAGGAGAGAGGTTAGACATGGCTTGGGATAATGAGGGGGAAGGTGTTTAAAGGCCCAAATGGCACAAGACTTGCACCACAGCTGTGCACAGCCCTTAGGAGGTCCTCTTAGACCTCTTTCTCTCTCACCATTCCCCTGCTTTCTTTCTACACGCCGACATGTTGGCACTTCTCTCCAGTCTCTTCATTCTATCAGACTGATCTGTCTATAATTTTCCCTCTTCTTCCAATGTTTCTGGTGTCCCCTCTCTTTCTTTGAGAGGTTCTGCATCTCTTATTATTATGAGGTGGATCACAGCCAAGCTCAAGGCTTTGTGGGGTCAGGAGGAGCTGTGCTGACATGATGTGAGATAGTCCGGGCTCTGAAGAGCTTACAAATCTAAAGAAATAAAGCAGACAGAGTGAGGAGGAAAAATCAGAGGCAAAGCGACTTGCCCAAGGTTGCACAGCAGGTCAGTGAGAGTGCAAAGAATAAATGCGAGATTGCCTGCAGCATGCAGAAAGTGCCTTGGTGACAGAGTGCAGCTTTTCTAAACCTTTACCAAAAAGATTTTAAAGAAGAACAAATAAACTCACTCCAAGGGAAGTGAGATGTTGACACCAAGTGGGAGCAATGGCACTCAGGGGAGGACGGACTGGGGGAGAACTGCTTGTATACAAAAATGCCATGTTTTGCTCTTAATCACCCTTCACCAGATCAATCCAGGGAGATTTTTCAGAGGTTTTGGTCAATTTCTGTTCAAGGTACAATACAGGCCCACGGAGGGAAAGGCAGGAAAGCCAAGGCATGCACCCACAAACTCATGCACTCCTCCTTCAATCCCATTTTAATCACCTTGACATTTCCCTTTGGAGTGGCTGAGTGCTCATGACTGCAGGGTGTTTATACAGGTCGCTTGACTCCCTTCCAAGCCACACTTTACATTAAAAGGGGAGAGGATCCACAAACACACCACTCCCACTGCCAACTCTAACAGACCTGGAGCTTCCAGAACAACATTTTTGCTAAGAAAAACTCCCGCCTAGTTGCACAGAGCGGAAGGAATGTTTTCCCCACATTCTTGGATCCTTGGTACCATTCCTGCTCCCCCTCCAAGTTTCTGATTTGAAATGGATAGTGGTGCTGGAAAAGCATCAAACCCAGCAGAAATCAACTCCTCAAAGACTTCCAGACTGGAATAAGGGGAACCAGATAAATCACCAACTCATCTGAGGAGCCAGCAGTGGAATCTGGCTGTTCAGCTTCAGACACCGGCTGGGAAATGCAAGGACACAAATCTGCATCCATGAATTCTGGCCAGCTGTGTGGTGGACTCCCTTTTTGCACCTGTCTGGTGCATCCATCCGCCCCACTCCACCACAATGCCAGTTGAGCCAGCTGCCTTGCGTCACTAGTCAGGGATTCACAGAACAAGAGAATCATTAATGCTGTGCCAAGCATCAACTGACTCCAACTTTTCTACACCGACTGTAATCCCTGGTGCTGGGGGAACATGCTTCAAGTAGCTCTTCCATGACCACCCAACCCATTCTCCTTGCCAGTGATGCCTGTTGGCCGCGTGGATATTTTACAGAGGAAACTGAGGCAGCTATTGAGGAGGGGAAAGGGGCCTCTCGAAATAGCACTATCATCTCATTCTGCATAACCCCACTGCAGTCTCCATCAACAGTTGCGTTTACCCTTAATAAAGGGTTACGCACTAAAGACACGCTGAGAAGGTATTTCAAACACTCACGTTACGAAACGGACCGTTTTGTAACAGTTTGTGAGGGAACGGCCGTGGGGTCAGTGAAAACCAGCCAATAAAATGCCCGTGATGTTAGTGCCAGGGCAAAGCCTAGTGGAAACGTTTAATGATTCCCAGCTTACGTTTATTGTGAGCGGGTCAGAGTTAAGGTCATGGAGCTGTGACGAAATATCACTCACTTTTTAGGTAGCGAGAAAAGGGTGCCAGCTCCAAGCTGGTCTCATTCAGCATTGCTCCAAAGGGAGTGGAGCTATGGCAATTTAGCCCAGCTGAGAATCTGGCCCATTGCATCTATGGTTATTGTATTGTGTTGCAAGTTGTATTCTGACCCTAGCTAGTTCCAGCATAAATGAAGCTTCTGCTATCCCTATCCGCATGCACTTGCTTTGGGAGCCTAGGCTAGGAACTGGTTCCTCACTTGACTACAACAGCTAGCCCAGTGCCAATCCAGAGGGCTGCGTGGGTTGCCATAGGGAGTGGAGAACCAAGCCTTTAGCTGCTAGGCCATCTAGGTACAAGATAAGAGCAATGACTGACAAGCACAAGGGATTAGCACACTGGCCTCGTCACTAGCACCACTTTTACATGCCTCCTATCTGAGGTGCTTCATGGCATAAGCCAGAGCAGCCTCAAGGTTGCTCTAATTTATACCTGCTTCCTATGGCTCCAGGGGGCCATTCCAGCAGCCATGGGTGCCGTGGCAATGCTGTCTTGGACATGCGCTCTGCACTTGGGCCCAGGAGGGATCGGGTGCTCTGTAGCACCCAATATCGCCCTATAGCAAGCGGACTCTCCTCGAGGTTTTATGCCGGCTTTCCAGCTACTTTGCACTGCCAGAGAGGCACAAAATATCTGCATAGGAGCCAGAATATGCCCTATCATCCCCTGAGCAAGGCTGGTTATGATTTAATTTTAGAAACAAACACCCTGCCCCCCTCCAGCCCCACTTCTCCACATAGACCCAGAAGCGTCTTACAGTGTCCTTAATCATGCCCCAGTTTCTCCAGGCAGCTCTGGGCAGAGGAACGGAATAGTGAAACACTATGTGCGGGTCACTGTCTCAGGAAGGCTATTATCAATGAGAAGAGGGTGCAGCACAAGGCAACAGAGATGATACCGAGCATGAAGAATCTCAGCTATGAAAGATTAGGGGAAGTGGACAGATGCTAATTAGTAAGAGAGATGGAAGCTTTCAGTTATGAAAGAGAAGGTTAAAATCACTATGTATTGTCTCCACTAACATGATTATTACATTACTGTGGCACTAGGAAATAGCAACACAGACCAGGGTCCCACCAGCCTGAGAAACAATCCTTTCCTGCAAAGACATTACAGCCTACACAAAGGATGAGGGGAAACTGAGGCACAGAGAGAGGCCTGGTCCCACAGCAGAGTTGTGAATAGAATGACACACTCCTGAGCTCTAGGCCCATGCTCTAGCCACTGTCTCCTTGCCTCCAACAACCATTTCAAAAATGAAGGCACATAAACTAAAACGTTGGCCCCTAGGCGGAGCTGGGATAAATATATAGACTGAAGAAAGTCATTGACATCAATGGGAAAACAGGACTTTGATAGACAGCAAGATGTCTTTCCAGAAGAAAGGACCAAATTCAATGAAGTAGCAAAAATGTGTGTAACATAGCTGGCTGAAAGGCCTTTACTGATCCTAAAATACTTAGGCTTCAGCTGGAGTAAATGGATGTCATGCCTCTGTTTTCACTGGGCCAGCCCAGCATACCCCGGCTAAGGATCTGCCTGTTATGGTTTTGCAATGAGCTTACTGTGCTTACTGTTATTTCAGTTTTTACAGGCACTCAACACCCAGGTTAGCACTGAGATGTGTGTGGAGCTGGTGCTGTCCATGCCTAACTACCCAGGAAGAGTCGGAGCCTGGCCCGGGAAACGCATTGAATGACTGTCTGGGAGCAGTAGCAGATACACAGATGTTTTGAGAACTCAGTGATCTGTTCTCATCTAACTGTAGACATGCTGATTAAGGAGTTAGCCAAGCACGGCTGCTATAAGGAGACCTGCTCCCCAAAATTAAGGAATCTGGAGAGAGTAAATATTTGGAAGGGCTGGCCTTTTCTGGAAGCTCTTTTATAGATTCATAGATTAAAGGTCAGAAGGGACCAATATGATCATCTAGTCTGACCTCCTGCATCATGCAGGCCACAGAACCTCCCATCCTCTCCTGCAACAGACACCTAAACTTGTGATTGAGTCACCAAAGTCCCTAAATCATGATTTAAAGACCTCAAGGTACAGAGAAACCACCAGCAAGTGATTTGTGCCCCATGCTGCAGAGGAAGGCAAAAACACTCCAGGGCTTCTCTCAATCTGCCCTGAGGAAAATTCCTTCCCGACCCCAGATGTGGCTATCAGCTAAACTTGGAGTATGTGGGCAAGACTCCCTGGCCAGACACCTGGCAAAGAATTCTCTGTAACAAGTCAGAGCCCTCCCGAACATCCCATCTAACATCCTATCACAAGCCAGTCAGCATATTTACTGCTAGCAGTCAAATCAGTGAACTGCTAAAGCAGGCCATCCCCATCAGACCATCCCCTCTGTAAACTTATCAAGCCAGCTAGGTTTCTTGCCCCCATTGCTGCCCTTGGAAGCCTGTTCCAGAACTGACACCTGAACATTTCAGATAACCTGAAATGTTTGGCTACCCAAGTAGGAAGGCTGCAGCAATGGCCTTTGGATAGGCATTCACAGCATCTCATGGGCCTCTCACAACCCTGGGACAAGGTCATTTGCACCGGCGTGCAAATTGCACTAGAAACCCTTGTGAAGGATAGACACTGGCTTCATGGTAAACAATGAAAACTGAGCTTCCTACAGAGGTGAGGAGCAAATCGCCATCTGTATTTGTGGCTCTCACTACAGCCAAGGACAGGATTTGGCTTAGGTTTTATTTCTAATGCACGAAATTAAGTTAGACTGATTTGAAAGCCCATCTAGACTATTTTCTGGTCAATATTATTGGCACTAATGATGTTTTCCTATTGTCAAGCAATCCATACTCTCCTAAAGTCAAACTCCTAAAGCAAATTCCAAAGGCTACCCCTTTGGAATTTGACATTTCTCCCACGAAAGCTCATGCGATTAATAAATCTGTTAGTCTTTAAAAGTGCCACAAGACTCTGTTGTCTTCCTAAAGCAAAGATAGTATTTGTCCTTTCCTGGGCTAACCAATAACTCAGATGTCCCAGTGGTTTTCCAGAACACATGCTGCTCCACTAGGAGAGAGCCGGGGGCATGACATCTGTAGGAGAAGTGCTCCTGTGTCCACTTGTCCCACACAGATGTTACAGGGAAGCACTGGACCTGAGCCTCAGATTTCAAACATCTCTGTTCAGATCTGGGGGTGTGTCTAGCAGACTCTGAGATGATGGGCCTTCCTTTGAAGAGCACAGGCTGTTGATTCTTACTGAGGCACAGATTCAGAGAAGTACTTCTGCACTTGCTTAAGGTTAAACACATACACATGGATGGTTTCCTGAATTAAGAGAACAGCCTACACTACTCTATGTTAGGGCTGTTTGGGTGGCCAAGCTGTGTAGAAGTTAATAGGCCCAGCCACATATTTCAGACAGCGCCTTTTTCAGGCAGAAAGGGGGTCCTAATGAATTCCCAGAACCAGCCCAGCATCACCTGAGCTTTCTGGGAGTTTTCCATCAAAAGGCTGACTAGATTGGAACCTGCCTCTTGTCAAAGGAATCATAATCCAGAGCTCTATGACCCTGCAACATAATTCACAGACCTGATTAAACAATTAGCTCACATCCACACTGCAAGACAGAACTCAATTTGACTACATCCCTCCCAACACTGTTGATTTTTGCAGACTAGATGGGCCCCGTCTCTTTCAAAGAAGGGGTCAGCAGGTAAGCTGTCCCTTAATGGTGGGGTTAACAACATTCACGGCACATTTCTGTGAACAGCAGAGAAGTATTTTAGCCCACTCTCATATTATAGTAACACTAGCACCTAGCAGAGTGACTTCTGCCATTCCTCAGTGCCATGGAAGATTTCACTGCAGATTGCAGGCTCTTCAGAGCTGTGTGTTTCTACAGTGCCTAGCACAATGGGAGCAAAGCCTCTGGCTGCTACTGAAACAAGAAAGTGAATTATAGCAACAACATCTCAAGTGCTATTGACAGCTTGTCTAACCAGGTGGCCTGGTCAAGGTTTCAGCTACCTGGACATCACCATTTGCTTGGTCTGTAGAACTTCCCAGTCTATGATATTCTGTGCACTTTCACTAGCTTGTGAGCTCCCTCCTCTCAACCACATGCTCGTATCTGATATCAGCTGCCTCCAGAGCTTCCGATCCCCGTCGCCTTCCTTGACCCACAATCCTATTCAACCTCACGCCCATTTGCCAGGTCATAGCCTAGCTTTCACTATCAGCAACACTCCTCTCCCGTTCCACTCACAATAATCTTATCTACCCTGACCACTCCTTGGTTATGTTTGGGCACAGAACCACCTCGCCCCTCATAAAATTACCATTTCACTGCTCCTAGAACCTTGAGCCCACTAAACTTTTCATCTTGGTTTGCTCTATGAGTCAAGGGTGACCAGATGTCCCAATTTTATAGGGCCAGGCCTGATATTCGGGGCTTTTTTCCCCCATTATAGGTGCCTATTACCCTCCACCCCCCTTCTGATTTTTTCACACTTGCTATCTGAGCCCCTCCTTTCTTGACCTCTTCCAGTCCTGTTACTTATGGTGCTGTCCAACTCTTTGCCTTTTACCAATCTGACCCTATAAACCACCACCTGCAGTGCACACCAGTTCCAGACCATTAAAAGCATGAGTTGAGCTTTAGAAAACACATATCCCAACACCATATGCAGTATGAAATCTGTTCACATACAAATGGGTACTCTCAACAATACAAAAATCTACCTCTCCCTTACTTTCGCTTCCTTGACATCAGTCTTCTTCTCTACCCATCCAGTTCACCCTTGCTTCTTCTCATTCCCTGGCCACATACAAGAGAGATTTGCTTCCTTCTTTAAAACCAAGATGCCCCTAATTTGTCATTACACCTCCTCCACTCCAGCATCTCCCCCTGGCCACCAGCCCAGAGCAAACCATCTACTAACCAGCTGGCAATAAGTCTATTAACGTTCTAGTCTTCTACTGACATTTCATCAGCTCAATCAAAGCAATCCGAGTGCATTGCAAAAGCTTTTCAAACAGCGTTTCACAACATGACAGGTTAATGGCTGTGCTTCTAGAACACAAAATTTCTTTCATCAAATCTTTGGTCCCAATGAAGTAAATGGCAAAATTCCCATTGACATCAGAGGTACCAGGGACAAATAGCAACACGTATACATAGCTATTTACATGTTATTAAAAACATTCAAAAACCAAGACATTCCACCGCACTGGCTTCTTCCCCTGGGGAAAGGATGCAAGGAGCAAACCTGTGACCAATGTTAGTCACATTGCCTAATGCACATCTGGAAGGTGCTCAGTGATGACCACAGTATAAGAACCTATAGAAAACAGACTAGGGGAATTAGGAGCGCAAAGTCCACTGAATAGAGGCAGTAGGGTCAGAGTCTGCCACCCCTGCTCATGGGAGTAGAACCTATCCAGGAGCACTGCCACCTAACTCAGTTACTTTTGGAGTAAGGCACTGCCCCGCATGAGTACAGATGGCAGAATCTGGCACTAGAAGTTTTTTCGCTATGGGCCCAGTTCCCATTTCCATGTCTGACTGTGTTATTTACTCCCCTCCCCGGCAGTGCGAGCCCTCTTGCATCTCTCTAACCAATGTTTTCCTCCTCTCCTTCCCTACAATGCCCTTGTCCCTCAGACATTTCTGACAGTCCCTCAGAACCCCTTTCTCTTTGGAACCTTCCCCCCTTTCTTGCCTGTTCCCTTTTGCTCTTTGAGTCTTGAAACACCCTCCCTTGATCCTGAAACACTTCATCCGACGTCCCAGTGACCCCCCTTCCCTACTTCAGCAGCTGTCCTGGAACAGTACCTTCCTCTTGCCAGTATGCTTATCTGCTCCAGCCCTGGCCCACACTGATTTCCCCTACAGACCGATGCCTTCTCCTTTCCAAGGACCAGGGCCTGTTCCTCTCTGGGACCTTTCAGCAGTCTGGACCTTTTTCAGACCCATGCAGGCGTCGGTGTCTTTCTGTCCATGTCCCACTCCTACGCTCTTTTCTCTGGCAGGGATAATTGTTCTATACCACAGCCTCCTTGGCTAGGTCCCAGAGCTCATTGACCCTGTTCTCTTCCCCTCTCTCCCATCATCTCTCCCTTATATATCTCAAATAGTTTTAGGCTGAGGATAATCCACCTGTGACGCTGTC
>ML685789.1:24754348-24768743 GCA_007922175.1 Pelusios castaneus | reverse complement strand
GGATTTAGGGAACCATTTATGGTATTATTTTGTATTAATAGTTTATAATTGTTATAATCCATAGGAATTATGCCATGTTTGATGTCAATAGAAAGGTAATAATTTGTGGGGAATGATTATATAATTTAGGTGTAGGATTTGTATTCATATTAGAAGTTAGGAATAGGATTGTTATATTTTAACTTGTGTAAGGCTGGGGAAATTCCCCAGACTGAATGTCTATCCAGCCATTGTCTCCTTAATGGCCCATTAAGGAAGCTCCCCAGTATAATGGGCCGAAGAAGAAAACCTGTTGAGCCACTAGGACTTGAGCATGTGACTCAACTCCAATTTGATTGGAAAGAACTGCACACAGCATGGAGAAGGCCAGAGGTGATAAAAGGCAGCAGCCCCGACTCCATCTTGCTCTCAAGTCCCCTGTCTACAGCCAACACCCATCTCTGGAACTATTCCTCTGAGACTGAACAAAGGACTGAGGCCCACCCTGATGCTGGGTGTTTACCAGAGGAACAAGCCTGCAAACTGCTTTTCATGAACTTTAAATCATTTGTATGTATGTGATTCACTTTGACCCTTTAACATCTCATATTTTGCTTCTTTTCTTCTTATATTAAACCTTTAGTTGTAGTTGCTAAAGGATTGGCTACCAGTGTGGTATTTTGGGTAAGATCCAAACCTATATTGTTCTGTGTGCTGTGGCTGGCCCTTTGGGGTCAGGAGAACCTATATCTTTCAGGGACCGTGCGGCTAAGTGGGAGCCGGAGGAGCTGGAGTGCAATAAAGGGAGCTGTTTCTATTTTGGACAGACTTCTTGGTACCCAGTGTGGGGAACCAGAAGCCTGTTTGTGACTGAGAGGGAGACTGGTTTTCATTGTGTGTGGAGTTTGGCTCCCGGTTTTGCAGCTTGCCCTGATTTTTGCACGTCCAGGAGGGTATCCCAGGAGGCCCCGGTCACACCACCATACAGATATCTTTCTAGACTTTTGATGATCTGTATCAAATGCCTTAAAAAGTGAAGCATTTCTCTTAGGCATGAGCTCCCCAGACAACAGTTCTTTTCCACCATTTTCCTCCTGGGCTCTGATATTCTGGTCTCCCGAGTAGCAAGACACTTGAAAGGAGCCTTGACCCTGGCTTTGTCTTTTCCTCCTGCATTTCCCAGTACCCTCAGATTTGCTGTTGCCATGTTGTTTATGGTCAGCGTGCCTTTATCTCAGCTCCATTTTAGATGGCACCTGCTCATGTCTCCATCTCTTCCTATCTGGATTGCTTCAGCACCCATTTGGGGGCCTCTCTAGTTCTCTAGATGCCAGCATGTAGTGAGTGCCACTGAGCGTTTTCACAGGTGGACAGAGAAGTGTGACCTCCTCACTGATATGTTCAAATGACTCCAGATTCCATTTCTGATTTGTTTCAGGATGCCCTACTTGGTTTTTAAACTCTATGGACTTACTCCTACCTATGTCACTGTGTCTTCTCCAACCACCTAGCTCAGGCCTCCTCTTTTCATCATGTAGTCTCAATGGGTTGAGAAGACAATGTCCTTCCACAGCCTTGACCACCCATGCTGCCTTTCTGCATCTCCTAGTTTCAAAGGACGTCTCTTTTTCCCTTTCCGTGGGTCTCCGAATTTCTCACTTTCTCTGGGGTTTTTTTTTTTTTCCCTTTCACTTTGGAGCTCTACGCAATACAGGAAAACACAGTTGCCATGCTCACTGAGTGCAGATCTGGGCAGCCAAATTCGTAAGAGTTTTGTGTACATGGTCTCCTTGCCCATGGTAGTTCTTAGGGCACTGCATGGGCAATTAAAAGACAATGCTAATTAAGACACCACAAACTAAATAAATAAATCATAATAAAAAAGCACCAAGGTGTTTGCCACAGGAGGCGGAGGCACTTAAAATAGAAAGTGATTCTGCCACAGTAGTTTTCAGCTGCTGTTTTAAAAGATGGAATGAACACAAAGGGTAATTGGAAGCAGAATGACTAGTGGGACTCCCTTGCTGTGCCAGTGACCTGCTGAGACCCTTCATTTTATCTCAGTTTCCCCTCTTGCTCTTTGGAACTGTGCTGTCTATGCAAACTGTAAACTCTTCTGAGCAGAGACTATCTCCTGTCAAGCTAATCTTGGTTGCAACAGCTCAGTGCTAGTATCATATTTAAATTATAATAAATAAGGGGGTGTAACTGCTACACCCTAAGGGACCAACAAGAAATGTTCACTTGGAGCAAGGTGTAAAGGTGGGACCACTGAAAGGCCAGGGGACCAGAGCCCAGATGTGTGCCAGGATAGCTATTAATGCAGCAGCAATCGCCAGCCATGGGCGTGGCATCTACAAGACCTTTCTCAAGCCCTGCCCTCACACAGCTTCCCTGTGATGCTTTCTAATCTATTCATACCAGGAGGAGTCCCCTGTCCTCCACTGATCTCCAAGGACCTCGCAGGAGAGCCAAGACACTCCAAGCAACCTGAGGCAGAGAGTGATTCAAGCCTTTATTTTCATTCTACCAGCAACAGCTGGTTCTGCTTGACACCTAGCGCTTTGCCTTGCTTCCTCTTACCCATAATTCCCAGGACAGACAGCAAAGCAGCAGGTGAGATCGCTCAGGGCTTTGGCTAAGACAGTCCTGTTTCCAAACGTAGCCATTAAGGAGTGCTAGCCCCCTCTAACTGCGACTGCACAGAGCACCAGCACAGCCTGACACGCCTCAGAAGGACCGGGAAATGACTGGGTGACACCAGTGGCTCCTGTGATGCAGGCCGGATCAGGGGAACTGGTTAAGTGTTCAAAAATCCAAAAGGGCATTACACAAACTGCCCCAATAACAAACTGTCTGTACTGAAAAACAACAGAGTCCTGGGGCACTTTTAAAGACTAACAGATTTATTTATCGCATGAGCTTTCATGGGAGAAAATCCCACTTCGTCAGACGCTTTGAAGATGGGAAACTTACAGAATGGGAGGAAATTAAATGCAGGGGAGTGTATGACATAGGATCAGGTCAGGCTGTAACAGCAAATCAAAATAGGTGTTAGGATTCAAACACTGGGGAGGCATGCCATAATAAAAAAAAAGTAAGTAAGCACACTCAGCACTGCATGCTTCGGGGGAATGACAGAACAGGGCACCCAGCCTCAGCTTTTGGCAGTCAAAGGTTCATAGATACCCAGAGCCCAAGGTGGCAACCCTTAGCAATTTTGGTGTATCGAAATCACAGCTGTGTTCAGCAACTGCTATTGTTTATACGAGGACACGCGGCTTTATTCACTGACGCCCTGGTCACGTACTTGTTTCTGCGCAGACACTAAAGCAATATTGGCACAGAGCCAGCTGCTTATTCAATACATTATTTACAATGCCAAGTACATATCTTTTAAATAAGGAGTGTAATAATTTATAAACTGGAGGTTTCCCTGCAGGGCAGACAAGTGCCTTTTGGCTTAAAGATGCAACCCTAATGGCACAAGAATACTCCCAGCCACAATTTGCCATTACATCTTTTGATCGAGGGTACTGGCGGCCATGGGCTATCACTTTTCAACAATCATTTTTGACCAGACGTCCATCCCATCTGTCTATCACTACAGAGTGAAAATCTCAGTATTTCTGGATAATTAAGATGCTTGTGGAACACACACACACACACACACACGTTCCAGAGGAGTAGCCATGTCAGTCTAGTTCAGCAAAAAAAAAAAAAGGAGTCCTGTGGCACTTTTATAGTCTCCCACAAAAGCTCATGCAATAAATTTGTTAGTCTTTAAAAGTGCTACAGGGCTCCTTGTTCATTTTGCGACACAGTATAGTGTTACACAAAGGTGTAGCTATTTCTCGGTCTTGTAAAAAGCATCAACTTTTATACATATATACAAGACTGAGAACTAGCTAATATGAATCAGACTAATAACTCTTCCAGTTCATTATCTCTTCATTTGTAAGTGCTAACGAGTCTGACTAACTTATTCAAAGGCTCCATTGCAACACAGAGGGAAGGTAACAGATGGCGTGGCTCATATATTGAGTGTCACTTCTGCTAGAAAGCCTCTCTCAAAGAGTAAGGCCGTACAATGTTTCCTAAAGATGGAAAGACTCTGAATTCGCAAGATCTCTGGAAGACCATTCCACAGCCAACAGAGAATGCTTTGAACCCAATTATCTCCTGCTTCCTCCTGGGCATTAGTTTCTGACTTGCTTCAGAGGGGTGCAGCAGGTGTGGTGGCTCAAAGATAAAAATTAGTCTTTGGCATAGCTGGGGCTTGAGCCATTAACAGCTTTGAAAATTAGGGCTGCAGCTTTAAATGGGCATCGGACACTGAGAGGGAGCCACCAGACGGATACGAGCACAGACCTGATAGCTCCCGGGGGCCCGAGCCACGTAGAATTGAGTAGCCACATTCTGTACAGGCTGGAATGCATCACCTTCACATTTAGATACGAGTCAGTGATCCAGCTGGGTGGTGACCAATGGAAATCCGGATCACCATGTTCTGGCCTCACCCAGGAAAAAAGGACAGAGTTTCCTAGCAAGCTGGAGGGGAAAGGCAGCAGTTTTGGAAATCGATGCTACCTGGCCACCCAAGCTGGTCAAATAGGACCCAGAAGTCTAGCCGACATCAGCTGAATAAAGCTCCACTACCTAGGTCCTGGGTCCTTCAGACGCAAACAGAATTTTCTGTTCCAAGTCCAGGAAGATCTGTTTGCAGTTCTGTTGTCACAACATTGGTCCAGGATATGCAGGGGACAAGGTGGATGAGGGGATCTTTTACTGGAGGAACTTCTGTGGGGGGAAGGGAGAAAAGCTTCCAAACTACTGTGACAAGATTTCGAGCATCAGAGCTCCTCTCCATATCTCTTCCCCAACAGAAACTGGGCCAATAAAAAAATTCCCTCATCCTCCTCAGCTCAGTCATAAAGATATGTCAGATTTGGGTGGACTGTAGTTAGAAGGATATTAATGGTTAGGGGGAAATCCTGTAAAATATGTGTTTCCACTTTAACAACTTTTTCAACTTTAAAACAACCTTGAGACCAGTGATTCCTTAAGATCTAAGGATATTTTCCCCACCTCCCTCTGGGCAGCCAAGCGGAGCAGTACAAACTTCCCAGCATGAATATCCCCTGTGGAACAGATTCTGCTGTCAGCTACACCTACATAAGTCTGGAGTAAAGCTTAGTCTGAACCTTGGCTGCTGCAGAGAAGCACACATGCAATTGTTCAAGTAGTTTTAAAGATACATTTTGCATCTTCCAGTCCTGGGCTGGCTGTACCCCGAGTCTGTCTAGCGCTTGGTATAAATTGGAGTAACCTGAAGGCTGCTCTAAATTAGACCAGCTGCCAACTGCCAAAGATGTTTAATAGCATCATAGAGCTTAAGGGAAAAGGGGACGACCTGATCTGACTTCCTGCCTACCGCAGGCCTTCGAATTTCAAACACTTTGGCAGCCAAAGAACAGCAGGGCAGAAAGAAGCCCTGGAGATGCCACTTTCTTCTTTCTTCCACACCCTTTCAGCAACATCAGGGATCAGGGTCTGACCTACATCAAATAACACCCCAGCAAGGAACATCTTTAGCCTCACACCCCTTGCATTTGTTAAACTTTTGAATAACTTTTTACATTTTATTTCAAGACTTGGATGCATGATTTATCCCTGCAAGGATCTGCATATCTGTATTAAGTCAGACCCTACATAAGCAAATATACCCAAGGGGGTCCAATGGTGTACTGAAGGGGAGTGGGGTGGCAGGTCCCCAGACTGCAGGGGTGTGCTGGGCTGGTCCTTCACAAGGCACAGGAAGACGGATGCAGGAAGCTGAGAGGTGCAGAGCTCCTGCACCCCTCCCTTGTTGTGAAGGGCTGGCTCGGCTCCTCTGCCCTCCGTAGAGTCAGTGCTGAGCTGGAGTCAGGTGTGGGGGTAGGGTTAGGCAATCCTGTCTCAGCTGGGGCAGGGCTATCAAGCACTGCACACCAAGTAAATGCAGGGTTGGGGGGTATTTGCACCCCTCAGTCTCATGCCCTCCCCAGCAGATACAGACCCCCCTCCTTCCCAGGGGCAGCTGGGGGTGGGGACAGTACCTTTCTGGGCCCTGTGCAGGGCAAGGTGTTGCTGTCACATGGTGAACAACTGTACACAGTGCCAATGGGAAATCACCAGCCCAGGGCAGAGTGCACCAGAGCTGCAACCTGCTGCCAGCCTGTCCCCTGCCTTGGACCCACAGGGTTCCCTTGTGCTAAGGAGTCAAGTCTCAGAAGGGGCAAAGATGAGCTATCCTCAGTTCTGCCACACCAAATGCCTGTGCTCAGCCCCCAAGACCCCCCTCCCACCTGTTCTCTCACCCCATACAAACATATCCCAGCTGGCTTGCACGTGCAGCTCTGTTTTCCTGTTGACACACAGTGCATGTCTCACCTCCCATTAGTGCTACCCACATCAGCAGAGGAACACAGGCGTGTGTCCGTTAAATAGAGAAAGTGCCACAGGGTCAGCTTAAAAATCGGATCTTTCAGCAGTTCTCTAGGAGCCGCTAGCCATTTTTCACACTCTGAGTAGGGGAAGCAAAGCATTAAAATGTCCTCAGGGGAAGTTCTAACCAGCAAAACACACAAGGCCAGATCTGCACCTGGTGCAAATGAGCATGGCTCCATTAAGCCCTGTTACACCAGGTCAGGGTTTGGCCCAGACAGTGTACTGAAGCCACTGAAGGAAAAAGGGCATTTGGAAATGCTAGGACAGATGGGTCAAGCTGTAGTTTTAACACCTGTTAGCTGGGCAAGGTGAACCAAAGCAGGGTTTTAAAACAGGTTAGCTGTTGATTTAAACTCCACACCTCTCCCTTCCTGTGGGCATACCCTATATCGAAAGGGTGCAGGTGAAATAAAACCACCACTTTGTTGACTAAAGGAAGGTAGAACTAAGTCAGCTGGGAAATCTCTCTCACTTTTAACTGCATTAACAGTGGAATTGTCTTTGCAGAGACTTAGAAAGCAAATCAATATGATTTTAAGGCAGTATTTTCTTTTCACACCATGACCCTAATCATTCCTTAACCAAAAGCATGCTGTGGTTAAACAGTAGTGGGCCAGATCCTCGGGTGATGTAAGTCACCGTAGCTTCTCCATCTGCAGATTTGGTCCTATGCGTCTGAACAGCTATCTTGACAACAAACTTGCATTCACTACGCTGCAAGAATGCGCCATGCCGTAGCACCCCCACAACTACATGTACTGCCCTAACATAGGTCTGCCAGCTTCCCTGAGTCCTTTGGGTTGCAGGAGGATTAAAGTTTGAAATGCTGCGTTTTAAGAAATGCGCTGAGTTCTAGGAGCTAACAGAAGTGTGCATTCAGAACCAGCGCTGTAACTGATAAGCCATGTGGAAGTTTTAAAAGCAAACATGTCTCCATTCTCCCCAGTGGCTAAGAAAGAAAAGCCACACAAAATTAAGCTCCTTACCTTGATATTGCAAAAGATGCTCCGGTAACAGGTGCGACAACTTTGGGGGCTACTGCTGATCCTTGGGGCTTTGCTGTGTTCTGGCTGGATTCCCATCGTTTGGTCAGATGTGCTGTTGGGAGTCAGATTTGCTGTTGGGAGGCCAATGCACACTTTGTTAGTTTCTTCCCTTTCCCCCCCCCCCAGCAAATCAGACGTGAACCAAAACGCTGAAGCACTGAGCTGTCGGTTGATATAAACCTCTCTCTCCTTCCCTTCCTCCAGCCTGGATTCTGATAAGTCAGAACTGAAAGCTGTCCAAGCATGTGAGACAGTGAGGGTGAGCATGAAGTTTTTATAAGACTGTTCCCTGGAATAGTGATGATGAAACTTTATTTCTCCTCCCTCTTTTCTTGTGTGTGTAATGGGAACTTTAAAGGCACAGGGAGGCTGAACAAGGCGGCTGACCACCATTCCCGGGCAGGTATGGGTAACAATCCGTCACACATCCGACATTCCAGTGACAGGTCAGTTTCCTCTGCTCCCTTCCCCCACATGCACGGCACATGGATCATAAAAGAGACCGTGGCAGAGCCGGATCCCTTTAGGCAGTGCTGCAAATCATTAGCTGCAGTTTTCACACCACAAAAATCCCCAGAGTCTAAATCACTTTCTTTTCAACCCTCCCACCACCAAACGCCTTCCCTAAGCAGAATACCTATAACATAGTGAAAGGCTGAGGCTCCAAGAAATGGGACTGTGCTACTACCTATCTAGTGAACGTGAAAGGCGCCAGTACGCCACGGTGATGGGCGGCAGAACAAAGCCCTACACAATGGACCTGATCCATCTTTTAACTCGGATGTCCCCCAAGGAAAGGGTGAAAGGATTGTGCTGATCTGCCTCTTGCATCTCTAGCAGGCGAGAGTGGCAACGGGGATCTTTTAGCAGCAGTCAGTGAGAAATCTCTCCCCCGAGCAGGTGGGACTTTCGCCTCACGCACACCAGCGTGTTCTGCTCTCTGCTTGTTTTCACTTGCAGGAAAACTGCATTTGTAAGTTTCCAGAGAGCTGCTCTTTCAGAGACCTCGCTGAGGTTATGTTTGCACAAAGCAGATTTATTTAAACTGCTTTACACAGAGGGGGAGGGCAGGTTTTCGTTTGCTCAGGAGAAGCTGGGTTTCAATCTGAACATTTTCTCAGAAATGTCAGATTAGAAAGCCTCAGGCATCATCCAGTCAATGTGTACAATCATGCAGGAGAGAAAAAAACCCTGGCAAAGGGATGACCCGGGAAATAGCAAGACAGTGGCAGTCCAAATTTATGTTAGTGTTCCTCAAGTACCCTCACAACAAATGCAAAAATAACCTAGTCGTAAATCGCTTCTTGCTGAGGGCTGCACTACTGGGGTGGTGATCTTGGATGTGAAGACACCTGTCCATAAAGCTACAGGATGGTCCTGCACACTGCTTCATGCGGTCAGATCCTTGTGCCCGCAGAGGAGCTCTTTGACTTCAATGGGACTCTGAGTGCATACTAGAGTCTCCTTGCACACAGTACTGTGCAGGATTGGGGCACAGGTGGTGCTAAACACAGAGAGCTGAGTGAATAATTCTCAAGAAGTAATTTATGCAGTTAATTCAGAATCTTTTCCCCCCACAGTGCACAATTAGCCTGTGGAACCCATTGCCACAAGACATCAGTTTAGCAACATTCATAGAAAGATTAGACATTTATCTAGAATTATAAATGACAAGAATATCAAATAGTAAATACCAAAATAATAAACAAGCATTTTGGAAAGGTTTCTGTCTCTGGACTTCCATCAGTTAAAGATTCACTGGTTAGAAAAAAAATAAATCCCACACCTTTCCCAGGAGGCCTCCTGCAATATTTCTTATGCCTTCCTTTGAAGCACATAACCATCATGAGACACATGGATTGGACTGGCCAATCTCCTTCTGACAGTTCCTATATTCTTTTTTCTCTTTGCAAAATATCAATGAGTGGATGGTGATATCGTCACATCCATTCATTGTGAACACCTTTTTCAAAAAAAAGAAACTTTAGATTTGCTCACAAATGTAAACTTGACCAGAAATGATGATCTGCGATTGACCAAAGAAGTCACATGGTATTATTTCCACTTCCAGGTTGCAAAAGCATGCATACACTTCCAACCCAAATACTAGAATTTGCTTTCCATGAACATTTGGGCTAGTAATCCTTGATCACTCTGAAGTTAGCAAAAAGCAAAAACAGTAGAAAAGGAACACAGTTAAAGTTAATTCTTTTAACTAGAGCAATTAACATTTAAGGATTCTTTTTTGTAGTATTTGGTCAATTTTAGCAAATAAACTTCAGATTAAGCTGCCGGGGGTGCACTGGCCTTTAAGGATTTAGTGTAGGTCATAGTGGGCAACTATGCTTTAGGTACCAAAGTTACTGCTTGCATGACATGGGGCAGGTTTGAATGAGAGATTGAGGTGAGTCAGAGCTGGTCTTGGGGCCCCATGATTTTGCATTCAAGGATCCCTAGTGATGTAAGGTTGCCAGGTGTTCAAAAAGTCTGGTCACCAGGGGTGTGGTGGAGGTGTCAGGTCATCACCCCACACCAGCCCCTGCTCAGCTGGGGATGCTGCCTACCTGAGTCTTTTCATGCCAGGAGCAGATGGAGTCCAGCAGGGGTGGGGAGGACTGAGTGATGAGGAAGAGGGAGGAGTGAGTGAGGGTGGGACCTTGGGGGACGAGTCGGTGTGGGGGCAGGGCAGGGGGAGGTTCCAGTGCATCTGTTGTAGCACCTGGTTTTCAGAAATGAAGTTGGCAACCCTAGATTCTGGGATCTAAAAAAACCTCAGGATTCCTTAATCCCCCACTCAAACACACATCCTGTGCAAAGATAGCCTGGAAACCATAGACCACCAGGGCTGAGACAGCCACTGATTTCCCCCAACACCCCTCCGGTCCTGCTGCTCTTGCAGCCCGTGGCCTCAAAAGCCTTGGCCATACCTCCCTCGATATTTCTGGGAGCTCCAGATGAGTCCATGGCTATGTGGAGAGCAGAGCCAGCCAGGCTGCTAGGGCCAGCAGCCAATGGCAGCTCCTCAGCTAAACACTCAAGCAGTAACCTTCAGCCACGAGAGGGCGCACGCTCACGCAGCAGACAGAGCACAGGGCCAAGAATAAGGGAGTCCAGCGTTCTAAGCCTAGCTCTGTGGCCTTGTTCACATCACTTAACTTTCCTGCCTCAGTGTCCTCAGCCCTAAACTACAAGCACCACACACTTCCCTTCCTCCAGGAAGTGGGTGAGAGCTCTGCTGACCAAGTAACGCCCCTAGTGTTTTGCATTTGTGTAAATGACTTTATACAAGGCGGTGGAGAGTCAGGCCTGATCTGCACCAGAGGAGTTAGTTACATTTGACATGTCAGCGTCCTCACTCATTAGGCCTGTCCCATGCCCACACCTCCTGGTGGATAGGAGCCAATTGCTAGTATTGGAGGGAGGAGGTGGCAAAAAAATCATGTCAGTCCCCCAAGTTCCTCTAAAGAAAAGCGCTCCAACTGGGTCTGAGGGTAACAAGCAGACAGGCTTTGTTACAAGATGGGGTGTCTCCACTGTTTGCCGCACCTTGCTTTCTACAGTTCGCCAATTGACAAGCGACATAACACCTGTAAAGTGACTCTTGGGCAATGGGAACGTTGTGCTCCAAAGCGTATTTTTCTAAAAGTGCATGCTTAGCCCCCCCACAACTGTCCCCACACACAACCCTACTCGACCGAGGGCTTTGCCTTTCAACTGCCAGTCTGCTCTTTAAAACACTGCACTTTCATTTATTCTAAGCCTGTGACTGGCATTTCTTTAAGACAGTGATCGCTGGGTGGCAGCTGTTCCAGCCTCAGTCACACATTCACAAATTCAGCTCAATTCTGATGGACTGAGCAAACCGCAACACACTACAGGGAGGACACCCAGAGTACCTGAGCAAACAGACGTATTGTATTCTTTGCGGCTAAAACTCACAGCAGAAATCCCTCAATGCAATAATAGCCATAACCCTTTCCTTCCTGCTGATTGGAGCTCCATTGTTCTTTTAAATACCAGCATTCCCTGCAACCGCTGAAGATAAAGACGCCTCTGTAAAGAGGTATATGATAACAAGGGTTTATGTTGGAGCTGTGTTTTCCCCAGTGTGCTTAGCGTTAAGCACTGAACTGGTTAATAAATCTACTATGGGAAACTAACAACCACCTGAGGAGTAGCTGTGTTAGTCTAGTTCAGCAAAACAAACAAGGTGTCTTGTGGCACTTTTAAAGACTAACAGACAGGCAAGAAATAAATTTGTTAGTCTTTAAAAGTGCCACAAGACACCTTGTTTGTTAAAACCTGGATTCAGGATCCTAGAAGATTAGGGTTGGAAAGGACCTCAGGAGATCATCCAGGCCAACTCCCTGCTAAAAGTAGGGCCAACCCCCACTAAATCATCCCAGCCAGAGCTTTGTCACATAAACTTAAGGAGGTCCCTGTTTTGAATGCCCAGTTACTCTGCAAACTCTTCCATGTTCTTGTAGAGCTCACTGTCCCTGCATAAAGCTGGAGCATTTGTGCTCCAGACAGGTGGAACATGGGGCAGCTGGGAATCTGCTCTCTTTCTTCAAGTAGGACCAAGAAGAGAGGCTGCTGAGAATGACACAGAGCCTTTGGCCCCCAGAAATTCAGAAAGGGCTTTAATAGCAGCTACTCCTTAGCAGTTGCAGAGTACAGTAGCCACTGCAACCATGTAAACATAGAGCTGGGGCCTTTCCCTTGAGCTGCCCCCAACCTGCAGCCTCACAGGCCAGCCCTGTACAGGTTAACAAATGGGATGTCATGACTCGAGTACACTCCCGGACAGCCAGTTGATCTCTCCCACACTCCCTGCATGGAGGTCACATGAGATGGACGGCCCTGCACCAGTCCTCCACCCCCTCAGAGACATCCAACTAGGAAATGCTAATCACATCACATGACCTTTGCTTGCTTTTTTACTTGGGTACTCTCGTACCACCACTAAATATGAACCCAAAGCCAGAGGGTTCAGAGGATATGGCTATATTGCTACAAGAGCCAAGAAATCTAGGGCAATGCCATTGATCAGAAGACAGGGCACTGCCTAGCTGCAATCGCTTCACCCACACAGGATGGAATTCTCCTCTTTGCAGAAAGTCTTTCAAAATGCAGCATCTCCTGTACATCCCCTCTGCAGCTTGGATTGCTCAAATGCAGGGAGGCAGCCAATGATAGCTTAGCTCTCTGGGAGAACATGGTGGAGTTCCTTAATCAGTCAAGTCAAAGGACAGAACAAAAGCACAACACAGATGAAACTGGTCTGCTTTGTTTGCCTAGAGCAAGGGGATACAATATCAGCAACTGAGGCTGGTGTATTACCACTCTGACTATATGAAAGGCTTCCAAGTATCTAGGTGGCCATTTGTTGTCACATGAATCCTAGGTGAATACAACATTCATCATAAATGTGGATCAGCAGCGACAACTCCTAGGTATGTTCAGGATTCCCGTACACCAAACTGCCCTTCAATTCTTCAACATATTCTCCACTTAGGAGATATCACTGGTTATTGCCTTTCGCCTGACATCTCTGTTGTGCTTTAACCATCAGATCAGGGGGGGTCTCCAAGTGACTTTGCAACATGCCAGTGGGAAGCCAAACTATGTGGATGAGGAGATGGATAACCTTCCTTTTTAGGGATAAGCTACGGAAAACGATGGTTTCAGAAGGCTGGTGGAATGTGAACTGGCTAGGGCAAGTTAATCCCTCACAAATGCCCATGAAAATCTATGAAAATAGGCAGGAAGGGGGGTTGGAATAAAAAAAAAAAATCTGTGACAGTTTTGTTGACAACAGCGACTACAATTGTGGGAAATGCTGCTGAAGTACTCTTTAAAAAAACAGAGTCCTGTGGCACTTTTAAAGACTAACAGATCTTTAGAAGAGCCACAGGACTCTGTTTTTCTACAATAGACTAACACAGCTACCCCTTTGGAATTCCTCTTTTTAAAAAAGTATAACTGTTTGACAGATAATTGAGTAAAGAAACTTCCATGTGTCCAATGGAGTAACCAGGTTTTGCAAAAGAAAGCTCAGCTTTTGAATCATCAACATAGTAATTGCATCTACCCTCTAATGCTTCCTAATACCTGAAGAACTTCCTGGTAGAGAATAGCCAGAAGCACCCACTCCCCATGAACCAGTTCCCCCTGCTGGAAAGCTGACTGGGTGACAATATACTGTCCGCACTAGCCTCATTGGTGTGATCCCCTTTGTTGCTATGTTGGAATGGCTCAGCTAGGAGTGGTCAATGAAAGCTTTGCTCTAGCCAGTGCTTTTTTTCTAAAAAAAAAAAAGGTACTGGAACTCCTATTGATGTCCGTCGTGTCATAAAGAAATAACACTGAAAATAGTGCAGTAAACAGTAAATTTTTGAATATATCAAAGAAATAAAAATACAAGGTAAAAACTGTTAAGTTTTATTAACTATGCAGGCCGCTAATATACTGAAAGACAACCTGTGAGGTCTTACAGCAGGGGTCCGCACACTTTTTAAATAGGGGGCCAGTTCACGGTCCCTCAGACTGTTGGGGGGCCGTATTATAATTAGAAAAAAACGTGAATGCGTAGCTATCACGTCTGCTGCTGGCCTGTGTTTCTGGGTATGGGGGGCAGGCAGTAATGCATCCACACACTTTTTGTTGGTGCTGTGGGCTCCGGCCAGGCCCAGAGTGTGGGACTGACCGATGTTAGCCTGCTGGCCTGCTGTTGTGTACGCAACTAGTAGCCAATGTTCCCTCTAGGTTTGGTGGCTTGTGTGCAAAATTTTCAAGCCGTGTGAAAAACTTTTTCAGAATAAATTTTTGGGGAAAACTCACAAGACAGAAATTATAGGCATTAATTGAAGATAAAGTGA
>ML685789.1:24708018-24749348 GCA_007922175.1 Pelusios castaneus | reverse complement strand
CGGGGTCGGCTCTGGGCCAGGAAGTCGAGGCGGCCGGTGGGTGGGAGAAGGAAAAAAAAGGTGCCGGAACACCGTTCCGGTGCGTTCCGGCAGAAAAAAAGCACTGGCTCTAGCTCAGAATATCACCTGAGCCTTAGGGCCAGCATCAATGCTGCAGAAGCTGGCAAAAATCAAACTCAAGAGGTATCAGTTGCTCTTGTTTCAGGCACTACAACATAGTATGTAATCCAGCTGTTCTAGGCTAACTGCACCAATGCTGCATTTTGTGTTGAGCCAAGAACAAAGCTGGGGTTTACTGGGGTTTTTGCTGCATTCATGAAGACCACAGCAGGCTGCACAGTGAGTAACTTTACCAACCAACTCTCTGGAGAGTTTAAGTGCTTTGCTGGATTGGGGCCCAAGAGCCTCATCTAGCAGGAGAGCACCCCCCCCACACACGTACTTTGTTTGCACAAAGGTGTCTTTGCAGGTAGATTTAAATTCACCTGATCTACTTCAAAAACCAAACCACACACAGCTGCCAGAACTAAGCACCAGCACACAATACAGAGTATGTTAGCTCTAGCCACGGTGCCAGTGCATCTGAGGACTTCATCTTTTGGCCTGGATGTGGATCAGCACCTGGGGAAGTAATAGCCCTGAACAGTACATACACTAACCCTGTGGCTGGGCCCTGTGCATGGGGTTCAAAGGTGGGAAGGTTCCTTACACCCACCTACCATCTGCCCAGCAACCACTGGCTTGCAATGAATAATCAGTGATCACAGACCAAGCCATCCGATCACCTTGGTGTAATTAAGGACCAATTTCCTTCCATTGGACACATCAGCTGAGTCACTGGAACAAAGACCTTACCATCAAAGCTTAACCACACTAGGTACCAGCCCTGCAAACTCACCTACTCCTGGTAGACTCTCTCTAACACAAGCAGCAGCTCCAACAGCTGCTGTTCTGCAGGCCAAATTTATACCTTCAGCTACACCTGTGCCACCCCATTTTCTTCAGCAACACCTGTGCAAAACCACACCAGCCCAAGAGATTACACAGGTGCCACTGAAAGCATCATGTGCAGAAGGTGCTTGATTACTCAGTGGATAATCAGCCTAAACCAGTCCATTATGGAACAGTGGTCATGCCTCTCAGCTACTGCCTACCTTTAAGAGAAACTCCAAATTCTGGACTTAAATTCAGCCCCATTTGGCAGGGATTTGGTGTTTTTGCTGTTATGTTATTGTAAATTACAGATCCCAAAACAAAGAGTCATGCAATGGAGGTGTCAAAGTATATCTGCTAAAACCATAACTCCTGCCTCATCTTAAGACTTCTCCAGATCTTCCCCATTTTGGATCTTGGCCCATGTCAGTCAGCTCATTGGCAAGCTGAGTGGCACAGCTTGTGGATTTAGCACGTAAGAAGAACGTGATTTACAGCACAGAGAGAGGGAGCAGAATTTAGTTTCAAATCTTCCTCTGACACTTTGTTATGTGATACTGTCGGAATGAAGCACCTAGCAGGAAAATCACAGATGTGTGTGGTTTGGTTTGCTTTACAGTGCCCTGGGGATGCATTTCTTTTTGAGGCTTTGAAATCAGATCCTCCTAAAATGCTCATACATTTTTGCATTGGCACAGGATAGCTTAGCACTGGTAGCACTCTGAATTAAAGCAGAAGGATTCAGTGCTCTAAACTGGATATTTGGGCATTCCCACATCCCTCTCTAAGCTTGCCCTGGCCACTTGGGTCATATATGGGAGGTGGAGATGGGCAGCATTATAGGACATAAGATAGTGTTCCCAGAGGGTAAACAGCAGGAAGCTGAAATGCATTTCAGAAATGCCCAGCCAGAATACAAGAGATACTGGCCCCAATCCTCAGGTCTGGGTGAGCTGACCATCATTTGCTGCTCCACAGTTCTAGGGACTCGGGTCTTCTTTAAATTCATCCCAATTGCCCATTGCCCCAAGTGGCCATTCAGGGGCTGGGAATACTCCATCCATGTCCCCTTTTTCCAGCTATGCTGGGGGCTGTGCAGGCACACCAGGATTGTCCTCTGCAGAATTTATTCCCAGCTGGTGAGAAACACTAGTTTTGCAAGACCCTTCTGCCATTAGAGTGACTCAAGAATGCTACCAAAGATCCTAACATCAGGCCCATTTAGACCATCAGTCTCTTTCCCACACTCACTCTCATCTGAGCAGCAATCACGGAGAGGTAAAGCACCCCTGATCCATCTCTCTGTTATTCCATTTGGCATCAGCCCACTGATGTCAATGAGGTATAGCAGTGCAGGGAAGCAGTGGAGAATCTGGGCCTTTTAAACCAGTAGAGACTAATATGGTTAAGTGAAGCCTGTATCAACCAAAAACCCGAGGCCTCCACCCCACCTACAGGTTGCCAGCCCCCTGCAGAAAGGATTGTGGCCATATTGAATGAGTTTAGAGAAGCAAACAAAGAACATCCAGTGTAGAATTGTTTGGGGTTGGCCAGTCTCTCGTTTCATGGGCCGAACAGCATTAAGGCAGATACCGCAACATTTTCCCGCAAGCACCGACGAAGCATTCTATGTATCTATGTCTGCACTGCAGTGGGGAGGTGTGATCGCAGCACATGTAGACCTACCAGAGCTAGCTTGTCTCTAATGGATCGCGTGACAATAGCAGTGACCACCTGAGAACATTATCTAAGGTCTGCAATGGGCAGGGCTTCACTGTTATTGTTAGTGGACATAGCTTTGATCTACATGGGGTGTAGCCACATCTCCCACCCTAGTGTAGACAGACCCTGCAGCAGCTTGTGTGATACAAAGAGTCTTGATGGAATCCTCCTGCCTCCCCAACCCAGGCAGCTTAACAATAACCAGAACTCTTCTCAGTTCCTTCATAGTTTTGCCAAGAAAGGTTGGGGGTGCCACTCTGGTGGGAGACCCACGCCACCTGGTCTGCTCCATGTGGTTTTAATCTGGCCCTGGCGTGTAACTGAATTCCAGCTCTCCATGTTCTGAGTGATCTTTCGCCCGCAGGGTCTAAATGGTAGTGCCACACGCACAGGTATAAGGAGTTAGCAGCCTGTGACTGGCTAAACTAATACAGCTTGTTCCTGAGGCAAGCCGGAGATATTACTGTTTGTTCTGTGGGCGGGCCCTCTGTCCGCGCCAGCAGCATGCGGCATAATTTCACAGTGCTGACTGGGGAGGCCACCAGCTACAGTGGAGACAAACCCAGGAAGGTGTTTTACTTTAAAAAATAATAATTAAACAAAGGCATTTCACTCGCTGCAGCCTTCCAGATCAGCTTCTGGAGAATACTGGCTGGCTTTTTGCGCTCATGATAACCTGGGACCGCCTATCCAGCAGAATGACAGTAGAATGACTCCTGCTGGGAAAAGCAAGGGCTTGTTTTCCCCACAGCCTGCTGGGAGAGGGATGCTCTGCAGGCATATATAAAGCTTCATGGAATATTTCACGTCACCGTTTTTAGGCAAAGTTGCAAGCTAGAGTAGATACAAGCAGCAATCTTTGGCTCTGAAAGACATGACCCAGGGAGTCACCTGTTCTCAAGAACAGAATATGTGGTCTTACTGATTTTTCTCCCTCTCATGGCCGAGAATTAGAAGAACTCACTAGGACTGCTATTATTGTAACTGAGACAACACCCCCATCCTGCTCAGTGCTGGACAAACACAGAGGAAATGACAGTTCCTGCCCCAAAGAACTTACAGTCTACACAAAGGAAGGAATGTCCCCATGTTACAGCCAGGGAGCTAAGGCAGAAAGAGATGAAGCAAGTTGTCTTTGGCAGAGCTAAGAACTAAACCCCTCACATCTCCTAACTCCCAGTCCAGTGACTTAACCACAAGACCATTCCTTCCTCGTCCTGTTACACAGCAACCTGATGTTCTGACAGCAAAGCATGTAGACAGCCCCATGGCTGCATGTCTACTCCAGGGACCATTCTTAGTATGATCCATTAGGTGCCGTGCAGAGTGACAGAACAAGTCAGACACACTGGGCCAGATTTTCAAGAGATTCAGCATGGGGCATACCCATTGGCTGCTGAGAGCTCTTATTTAGATATGGAAGCAGAGTACTCTATAAATTCTGGCCTTGGGGTTGGCCCTATCTGGGCATAAAGACTGTTTCAGAACAACACAGAGTGGACCCTCTGGGTCCATTCACTGAGGAGCCATCTTGTTGAGTGGGATGTTTTCCATGAAAGCTTAGTTCCTGGGATGCCAGCCAGCTCTGCAACGGACTGAACTTTGGGGAAACAACCTACTGTATTAGAGAGGCAAGAGAACTATTGATAAGTGTGGTCCGTAGTTCACATTTTATGATCTTGTTTTGTATTGTAACCATTTGTTTCCATCACTCCTTCCTGTTCCTCTCTCTTCTTTCTTAAATAAACCTTCTTTTGGTTCATTACCAGTGCAGTATTTTACACAGGAGCAGTGATTTAAGGTAAAACTGTGATAACACTGCCCCTTTGGGGGCAGGGGACCTGGGATTTTTAGCCAGTGGCAGGGACTGGATACCAGGGTGTATTCTTCAAGGGAACTGGGATGCACCATGCATT
Organism: Pelusios castaneus; assembly: GCA_007922175.1. Lineage (NCBI taxonomy): Eukaryota > Metazoa > Chordata > Testudines > Pelomedusidae > Pelusios > Pelusios castaneus. The sequence continues at coordinate 24,744,777 of ML685789.1, read as the reverse complement.
AACTTGCAAGGCACAATCAGGGCTGGCCTAGAGAAGAGAATGTTTGAGTGTCAGGGAACGAACAGCCTGCTAAGTACCAGTATGAATCCTTCATGCCAGAGGCAGGGTATAACAAGATGATTCACAGTCTTGGAAACAACAGACATTCTTACTCCAGCATAGCCAGGTGGTTCAGGCATTCAACAGGGATTTAGAAGACCCAGTTTCAAGTCCTTGCTCTGAATCATGCTGGTTTTGACCAGAAAAATCCATCCTGGAGCTGAGAAACCTTTCCTGATGAAGCTCTCATCGAAGCTGATATGTTTCTCATGAAAAGTTTTGGTTCTGATGAAGTGCCACTTTCCAATAAAAAAACTATAAAGTCAAAAAAACCACCAACTGGCTCTATGCCAGAAGGATGTGAAGGCGGATGGCTTGATAGAAGGGTAGTCAGCAAGAGAGGGTGTAGGATTATGGCCATATTGAAAGAGTTTAGAGAAGCAAACAAAGGAAGCCCGCTATGGAACAGTTTGGGGTTTGCTGGTCTCTCAGTTCACGGCTGGGCCATTCCACGCCACGTTAAGGCAGATCTCACAACATTTTCCCATAAGCATCGGCAAATGATTTTGCAGCCACTGCATTTGTGCCCTTTCTGTAATTGTTGCCTGTAAATATCTGAGTATAACTGCTCCCTGTGACTAAATACGAATGCTGCAGCCTTAGATCTCACCATCAAGTAGAGACTTTTCAACATGCAGGTGCAAGTAGTTTCAATTAGAAATTTGGGATGGGTCATTCTGTGACACAGCAGGGGGTCAAACTGCCTTCTCAGAGACTGGCACGGTGGCAAGTGAGAGAGCGAGACACACCCTTCACAACCAGGGCTGGGTGCACACACACAATTACCTTGTGTCAGCCACCGTGGTGATGACAGCGAATTACACACTATGTCAAGCTGGTTTCACTCTGCCACTAATTATCTTTGACTGAAATCAGCCACTGCTGGTAAGAGGAAGCTACACAGAAAAGCAACTCTTGCCGCATGTAAAATAGACTGGGCTGACTCACAAGCTGACGCCTTCCTTCAGAAACAGCAAACATTTGCAAGAGGGCTTATCAGCATCCCAAAAGGACTTCTTCTCACAGCAATCAATTCCTCCCCAGGGTGGAGGATTGCAAATGTTGGCTCTGCCTTCCAAGGACCATTTCAGAAACCAAAGGTTGAACGACAAAACAGGAAGTGACAGTGGTGTGCCCCAGAGGTGAATACAACCCTGCATGGAATTGGGAACACCTGTTGGGTGTGTCTTGATTGGGCAAAGCCATCAAGGCTCATGTGGGGTCTATTAGCATAGCCCTGACCATTTCCTTAGCATAGATTCATATTGACATTCCAGGCTTCTCACTGATGTTGATCTTGGCTAGGTAATTCAAGGTAATCTGATTCTGGGATTAGCTAATGTGTTAGCGGACCCTACCCTAAAATCAACATCCTATTCTAAACAAACCCCATGTGGAATGGACAGGCCTGATATATGATAGAAGATCAGGAATATCAAACTGACATAAAATGTATAACAGGGCTGTGAGGATGATTTGCACAGGGTACTGGTGGGCTCTGACTTTAGCAGGGTGAGATGTGGGATGGGTGGGGGAGATCATTTCTAGAGTGGTGTAACTGAACGCAAGGGGCCTTGCAGAGGTTCAGACTACATTTCTGATGCAGACTTTTTGTCTGACATTCTGAATGTCTTATTTATAAATAGGCCACTTGAGTTTCAGGGTCAAATTCCTCCCTGCTGGTAACTTCCGTGAAATCAGTGGCGCTACGCAAGGGATAAGTGTGGCCTTTAGACTGTTTGGGTGTGGGGGGGAGTATCTGGATGCCCATTATCTTTAATGTAACCTGGGCCTGTAGATCCCTCAGACAGTTTTGAAAATCTCACTGTGGCAGAGCAGAGGGGGACCAGGCCCTCAGTACCTCTGCCACTCTCAATCCGGCGGCCTAGGCTAGAGTAAAGGGGACCCAGGGGGCCTCAGATTGCAGAGAGGAAACCCACAGCTGAAGGAGCTGATTCGTGCACTCCAGAGCTGTTCCCCTAGCTGGGGGAGAGAAGGAGCGTATAAATCATCTAGGCAGAACGAGCAGGGACATGGCCAGGGAGGGAGGGTGAAAGCCCTGTTACTCAGTTTTCTTCCTGGCCAAGGAAGGGTGAGCTGCTCAAAGCCTCAGGGGCGAGTGGGCCTGTTTTGGGGGTGGGATTTGCATTTGTACACTATAAATAAACGAGCACAGGGGATCTACACTGAGTGAAGCCTGTGAGTCCTGTTACTACAGGGGGTCGGGACCCAGAGGTCCCGGAAGGGCAGTGAGGCCCATGGCAACCCACTACAAGTGGGGGCCTGTCCGGGACTTTGTTCCATGGCCATTGCTGAGTGGTCGCCACAATGGAAGACACGCCTCAATGGCTCGTTAAAGACGGTGCAGGAAATACAGAATCCCAGGGGGCGACACGGCGAGCACTGAGGACCTGGCTGGCGGACCGTTAAAGAGCAGATGGCCGTCTAGCGGCAAACGCGCCAGCATGTGGTGAATCCAGTCAGCAGGGATGCAACACTCACCTTTGAGCTGTTCACGTCGAACTGCCCAGAGAGGAAAACAACCTTCAGCAAGGGGAAGTGAGAAACAGATGAATGGTGCACACCTCCCTTAGGATTCTCCAAAAAAAGGGCCACAATTAAGACATCCTTTCCCACAATTTGGGTCATTTGCAAGGCTGTGGCCATATGGGTGCCGGGTAAACAGCTGCTGACTATGAATAAGAACCTAGCATAAGGGCGAAAGGGTACAGACCAGTAAATATGGTACACATGGTAGCATGGCAGGACAACACTTAATTTAGCTAGGGATCTGCGGTCCTTTCCCACAGATTCATAGATTCCAAGGCTAGAAGGGCCTACTATGCTCCTCTAGTCTGTAAAAAGCCCCCAGGACTTGCCTGGATTAATTCTTGTTTGAACTAGAACAGATCTTTTAGAAAAACATCCGGTCTTGATTTCAGTATTTTAAACTCTGGGTGGTGATAGCACTTTGTTGTACACTTCAGCGGCTACTTTTACCATAATGATACCACTACTACTACTATGATAATAAAATACTCAGTTGTTCTGCAGTAGCACCTAGCAATCCCGCTCACAGAGCAGGAGCCCATTGTCCAAGGAGCTGTGCAAACACAGAACAAATTTCCTGTCTCAGAAAACGTACCAACTGGAGTAGCAGTATCCTATATCAGAGGCAATACATGAGTCAGACAAGAATTCAACTACCCCGTTCAACACAGGATTGCATTTCTGGGTAATTGCTTTGTGTGACTGGAATGAGAAAAAAATGTAATTTAACGCTGTTGTTCACTGACGATACATTTTACAGTCATCTAATTAGGCCAGGAATGATGCCCCCGGCGAGGCTTGTGTGGTCTAGAGATGAAAAGATTTAACATTTTGCTGAAATTCCCTATTCCTGTTAAATCTGCTACTTTGTTCTTCTTATGTGGGGAGGCTCTGCAGATTATAAGAGTTTTGCTTGGACGGTTGGGTTATGTGCCTCATCGCAACTAAGCATTCACAACTCAGATTTCAAATACCTGAGAACAATATCAGTGTTTGTATCGATTCCGAGGGGAAAGTAAGTGAAGAGAAAAAATACCATTTGATTAACAACCACTGTTCTAGAAAACTGCATTCTACCCACTGCAAGCAGACTATGGCTGAATTCATTCGTCGCTTTAAATTATTCGCCCACACCCAGCCAAAACACTACATCTTATTTCCACACTGGGAAAGTAATGGAGTCACCACGACTACCAGCTGCAAGGTTTACATGGTGGTGGATCAGAAGCAGCTCTGGCTTCCTTGTGGACATCAGCAAACCTGCCTTTCCAGCTGGCTTCACAAGCCAATGTCCAGGTTCCTGCCACTGACCCCGTTTTGTTCCTACAGCTGGGCTAGACAGTAAGCAGTAAAGTAGCACCCGGCTCAGAAGTGTGTGTGGGATGGGGGGGGGGGGGGGGGAAGGGACTGGTTAGCATGGGGGGACAGCCAGGGAAGGCTATTGAAACGCAGCAAGTCACTCTGGCGATGTCTCAGGGCTGAAGTTTTAGAACCTGCCCCGAACGAGGGCTGTACAGCGCCAGGCCCATCACGGGATCAAACTGTCACTCTGGTATGGGGCTGTGAGGCCACCCCCAGCGCCGTGGTATTTGCGTGCAAGCCCATAGCGCAATGCCCGACGTGACGCAGGCACGCCTGGCTCCCAGGACAGCCGCCTGTGGGGAGCCCTGTCCCTGACATAACCCCCATGAACCCCCCAGGCCCAGGGGCCATCTCCTGCTTGCCGGCAGGGCAAGAAGGGAGCCCTGCTCTAGAGCCCCATGAGCAGCTCCCTGCCCAGGGCCGTGGGGGTGGGGTGCAAAGTTGGCCCCTGCTGGGGGGAGGGGAGCAATCACAGGGGGGGTCAGGTCCTCCTGGCCCTACCTCTGCACAGGCTGCATTGCCCAGCCCCTGTCAGCTGGAGAGTTGCCGGACCCAGCAGGAGCCTGCCCCTGGAAGTTGGGGCAGGATGGGCTGCTCTACCCACGGGGGAAGGGGGGAATGAGGGAGTGGAACCTCACAGCCTGGGAACCTTCCAGAAGCTCAGGGCCTGCTCCCCCTCCCTCACTGTGCAAAATGAGCCAGCCCATCCGTACTACCTCCCACCTCCCACCTATAAATGACTGCCATCCCCTACATGCACGCCCTCCTAACTGGGTTGGGCGCTGGGTGCAAGCACCAAGCCTCCCTGGAAGTGTATCCCCACCTCTTCCTTCCTCCTCCCCTTGGCCCAGCTGGCTGCTGCTCCCTGCCCTGCAGGACCCTCCCATTCTTTGCAGGGCTGGATTGATTCGACCCGGATCCCCAGGCAACTCGGCTATGGGGTACCCGCTTGTCACCTCCCATAGAGACAGGGCTAGCAGCTCAGGGACCCCAGTACTTACCCCAACAGGCAGGCAGGGGCCGGCTGGACCATATAAGCAAACTAGGCAGTCGTCTAGGGTGCCAGGCTTTAAGGGGCCCCAAATTAGATGAAAGGGAATTTTTCTCCTCTACTTAAAAATATATATGAATATGTTATCATTTTTCTCTATATAGAATGTGGGTGGGGGCAGGTGCCAAAGTCATAGCTCACCTAGGGCATCAAAAGCCCTTGGGCCGGCCCTGGCCATACCCTTCCCCTCCCTCCCCGCCCCAAGGCCTCCCTAGGCCCTCCTAGCAAAGCGAGGCTTAACGTTAGCACTCCCTCTTAGAGCTGTTGTGTGCGCTCTTGGCAAATTCAGGCTGGAATCGCTGCATCTGTTTCCCCTCTCAAAGCTATTGTGTCAGGGTCTCTGCAGACTCAGAGTCCTATCTAATCTATCTGTCTGTCTATCATCCTAACTCCCTCTGTGAATAGCCTTATTCTACAATAAGAGTGCCTCATTATAGTTTAGAGCTTAGTCACTTCCAAAGCAACATAAGTTAAAGTAGAGACAGACGCTCCGACTGCAAAATGAGTGGCCATACAGGGAGTTATAGTGGTAGAAGTATGATGGGGTAATTATTCCAATACAGTTGTGTCAGGAAACTTCCACACGTAGACAAGCCCTGAATAAATTACGCTGTTACATTTCCCTATGTAGACAAGCCCTTGGGCAGATGTACTGCATTAGTTAAACATGGGTCATTGGTTAAGCTTTTCTTTGCCATCAAGACGGTTAAAAACTTCCCCCTGATTACCTGATCCCTCCCTTTTGCCTCCTCTTTTGAAAAAAAAAAAAAAAAAAAAAGACAGTTGAGAATCTGAAGTTTTCTCCTTTTTTGTTTTTCCCTTCCACTGTTCAGGGAATGCTTTCCCACTCACTTATTCGGATCTTTCCCAGCACTTAGTTATTTTACGGTTCCCTTCCACTTTTGTTCCCTGGGGCTCAACTCTTGCTACTGTTCCATTTACAGGCAAGCTGCAGGAAAGTGAAAATGACAAATAAAGCTGGCTGTGAAATGTTTTTCTTCTCCCTCTTGTGAAATATTTTCACAAGAAAATATTTTTCCATTTTTTTCAATATTTTTTCTTGGAAATTTTTCAGTTTTTTTGTAACAAAAAAGAAATTTCCCAGTGCCTATAATGCCTTTCCCCTCAAGTGTAATGGTTTTGGTTTTATTTTTTTTAAAAAGACCAAAAATAATCAGTTTTTGAGACATGTAGAAAATGGACATTTGAATTTAAAGGAAAAGCCATTTTCCTTTGGAAAAAAATGATGGAAAATATTAGATCTGCTGTAGAGACAAGTTTTCCAATCTTTGACACATTATGCTTCAGACAGATGAAATGTTCTCTGCAACAGCCTGAATCGACAAAGGATTAGAACCCAGAGCTGAGATTTTCAAAGCTATGTAGAAGATCTGGATAACAAATTTCCATTAGTTTTAAGGCTTCCTGTGATAGGGTTAGGCCAAGGGTCCACAATCTGCGGCTCCAGAGCCGCATGCAGCTCTTTAGCTGACCTCCAGGCTCCAGGATTCCCCTGCCAATGGCGGACCCTGCAGGCAGCCTGTACCAGGCTCCAGACTCCCCCCCAGCCACCAGAGGATCCTGAGGGGGACCTCCCCCTGCTTCCAGGCTCTCCGCTCCCTGCCAATTGACCCTGTGGCAGGTGCCCTGTTCCAGCTCCCAGCCCTGCACCATGAGACACCCATTGTGGCTCTCAAAATACTGGGTTATTGAAGGAATTTTTAAAAATGGCTCTTCTTATCTTTTGGGTTCCCAACCCCTAGGTTAGGCCTACCCCACACTGTGGGAGCCCAGTGGGCTTTATGAGTGGTGGAAGTCCTGTCCCTTAAACTCTGCTGGGCATGCGCCAAGTGCTGCTCCAGTATAAAAGGGAGCAGTACAGCTCATTTGGGGCTGACCAGCATAGAGGAAGGACATGTGCTGGGGTGCTTTCCCAGGAGCTGTATCAGCCCCTGCCAAGGGGAGGGAGCAACTCCAGTGACTTTGCTGAGGAACAGTTACTGCCTGCGGACTGCTAAGGGACAGACACCCAGGTGCTTGCCCCAGACAGAAGGTCCCAACAGCCTCTGGAGAAGCAGATAGTGACTGCTATGGAAGTGGAGAACAGAGAGAGACAGACAGACAGGAGTCCTGGGGTAGACCACCACAGTGACTGGGTAGGAAATAGCCTGAGGGGCTGAGTGGTAGGACTGGGGCTGGTGTGTGTCTGAGTTCAGCATGTTTCAGTTTGGATCCCTGCTGACTCAGTGCCATACCTATGGCAGCGATAGGCCCTGGGCTGGGGCCTGAGCCCCCACTACCTGGGCACCATGCCCCATAGTGGACACCCCCCCTTTGCTGTTGACTCTGGCCACTAAGCTCTGCTGCCGTGACCCCAGGGCATTGTATTGACTCTGGCTGCTAGGCCATGCTGCCCTGAACATAGAAAGGTCTGGCAGAGTAGGGCCCAGGCTACAGCCGCCTGAGAGAACCCTGGCCCCCAAGTAGGGTCATGGAGACACTCCCCCAGCTCCCAGATGTTTCCCAACATGACATTTCCAAATCCCATAGGTTGCTTTGAAACTTTCAGTGTTTTATTTGGAATCTGCTTGCTTGGCCCTTCTGCCCTTTGCCAAAGAAGGAGGAATGTTGTACAAGTCACTAAAGAGAGTCACTGTAATCATAGGACGTCTTAGCTATGGGACAGGGTGGGCAAGTGGCCCAGGCCCTGCACTGGGGGAGGGCCCCTGAACCGGGGTTGTGGCAGGGCGGAGTCCAACAGCTGGCTGGCTGCAGTGCTCCAGCCAGCCAGGTGAGGTGGGGGTGTTGGGGTGAGAGGGAGGGGGTTGAGGAAGTGTGTGGGGCAAGGATGGATGGAGGAAATAGCAGGGGGGTTGATGAGGTGACAGTTAAGTGGTAGAGGCCACAGGGGGGAGTCAATGGGCCTGCGGGGAGCAGTCCAGGGGGAGGTGGGGGCCAGTGGCAAGGACCCTGGTGGAGAGGCACTGGGGGCTATGGGCGGCAACAGGAGCCACCACTCTGGCTGTGCTACTGGTGAAGGGGGAGGGGCCAGCGGCTACGTGGAGTGGTGGGGGCAGCATCTGGGGGAAGGTGGGGGGGCGGGGTGGCTAGGCCAGCAGCAAAAATTAAGGATGCCCCCACCACACACACGGTGGAGGGCCCCATCCTTGACTTTTGCCCAGGGCCCCAAAAATACTAAGACTGCCCAGACTGTAATAAATGAAATAAATACAAGACACTAAAACAAAAAACCTCAACTGATTGAGGCAGAAAGCAATTCAAAGCCAGGCAGCTCCAAGGAACAACTGTTATTTATTCTCTTAGCACAATTTTATAAGGGCCAGTACACCACAATGCTGGGTTGCTTATCAGGGTGTCCTGGAAATTTTTTGGAAAAAGTTTGTTTCACTAGGGAGAGAATAAAAGAGAGAGATTCAGCACACTTCTTTTCCAGCACCTCGTTTCTAGAATGGGTTCATGTTGGGTATACTGAAGGTCTTTAATTCTAACTACTATTCAATATATAGCACAAAATCTCTTTGGATGAGCAGTACCCAATGAAAACAGTTAATAAGAGAATTTACTCCTGTAGCAAAAGAAATATTCTTATTTACACATTGTTTTAAAGTAGCAGAGACTACCGTGGTTCCATAAGCATTTAGTCCAACCCATTGTTTTTGCTGAGCTATCTCAGCAAAACAGTTGGGGGTAGAAAAGTTGAAATTTGGCAGGGAAACATGCAGCATCCATGAGAAGCGCTTTGGGGCATTCTAGTGCAAATTGGTGTTGCCTGGACTATGTTATGAGTCTTTGAACATTGTACTTAATGAAGGCATCGTATAACAGGCTTGGTTTCCTTTCAGCAATGTTTGAAGCAGGCATGAAAGGCTAAGTTCACTGCACCGTGACAAACTTAATAAGCCAGTGGAGTGAATCTTCTGATGCTGTAACCCCACCTGTTATTAATATCTCCTCTTCCTCCACTTCTCTTTCATCCATCTCAACATGATGGCAGCAGACTCTGTGATCCGGTCTACTGGGGTCCTTTCTTAGAAGAACATTAGCTCCACCTTCTCTGGCTCTCCTCTGCTGTGTAGAAGTTCTCCCATTGCTAAAGAAGTCTTTGTCACACATTGATGGCACGCAGCTAGGCAATCTCCATGGATTCTGGGGAGCCTTGGACACCCCCACCTTGTTTTCCATTCTTTATTTCCTGCTCCCAAAGGCTTCTTGTAGAGTCACTCAGGTTTTCTTTACACTCCTGTTTGCAGACCCTCACTCCACTGAGATCCATGTCATCACCTTTCCTTTGACATTCCAGTAGAGGCAGCACACTTTTCCCAAGGAAATACAGCAGCAGACAGCTTCTTCACTTCTTTCTCCACAGTCTCCTGGTCTGGAGTTAGGCCTGTTGTCATCAGTGTGAGGTCTGCTCCAACTCCCGCAGTGGGAATGAGGGAATGTACTTGGTACTCCTTCACAGAGTGAGTGTGAAAAATTTTGCATTAAAAAAATCCTGAATCATGATGGAAGGTCAGAACTGGGAAATTTTTCACAGGGAGGGATTTCAGGAGAGCCTAAGTGGACTTTTTTGGCTCACCAGCTGCCTTCCTGAGGGGCAGGCAGGCCGGCTGTCTGAGGAAGTGGCTAGCCATGGAACCTGAGAGTCAGCTGTCAGGAACCCAAGGAGCTGAACTGCCAGCCACCCATCTCCCTAAATATGGAGCAGGCTGTCTGGGAAGCCAGTCAGGGGGGCAGGAGCCAGTCTGTTGGCTGTCCAAGAAGCTGAGGAACTGTCTAATCATGGAGTAAGCCAGCCCAGTAGACTTGGGAGCCCTGCAGCCCAGGGAAATAAACAGATAAGTTGCCTGATTGGCCAGGTTCCCACAGAACATTTTGATTCCATTGAATCAGCATGTTCCAGCAGAAGAGCAGGAACACAGCAATTCTGCAGAAGCGTTTACTGGAACCCAGGCCTGGCCTACTGCCCCAAGAGCCTGGGTTTCCTGTGAGCCTCCCTGGAAAACTTTCACACCTTGGTTGTGTGAAATCAGCCACGCCCAAAGTTCACATGCCACTGTGAGCAGGTGTGTGTTTCTGCTGAACTGCTTGCAATTCCACCCAGGCCCTATTCATTCCTCAGCCCTGTTGTCCAAGCTTTCGGAGAGGCTCACTGGAAACAGACTTCTCCGTTTGCTTGGAAAAACCATGCCTGAGCCCTCCACTGACTCATGTTTTTAGTTATTTTATTTAGTTTCCTTTTTCTTCCCTGCTCCTGTAGACAGGGCTCCTCTCCTCCCCCACCAAGATCTGGGCCTCTTTGCTGTTGCTGCTCTTCCTTTATCCTGCTGCAACCCAGTGTTCATGTTGTGACTCCTTTTGGGGGTTGGGGTTTTCCTCTTGTCTTGAGCTTAGAGTTTGTGTAAAGAAGCCAGGGGGGCTTAGTTATAGCTGTTCTGATGAGCACGACAGTCACAGAGCTGAATGCACACACAAGGAAGCTTAATGTCCATAAGCGGAGATTTTCTGGTAAAGCAGTAGTATTGTTTTCTATAGTGGGCACTCACAGAGCACTTTAATATTTGTTGGATGCAGGCAAGGAGGAATTAGCTCCTCATCCAGATCTGCCTTCCCAATAAGTGCAAGTTCCAATAAGAGCCAATGGTAGGGCACTGAAGCTAGACAAATTCTGATTAGAAATACTCATCTACTTTACAGAGTGGGTAATCAACTGCCAGAATGATGTCCTTCTAAAACACAGGCTTTAGCTCATCCAGACAGGATGGGCTACAAGCAGGATTGACATGGTGGAATTCGCTGACCTATGTATCTAGGAGGTGAGACTTGATGATCAGGAAGGATGCTTCTGGATTTCGGAGCTACAACTCTGTCAATCTGTCCTGGGGGTGCTGTATTCCTGGCAGCCCAGAAGATGATCACTTGCAATGATCCCCTCAGATGGAGTCAGAAGTGATGGGGAGAGGTACCAGAGAAACTCATTTCCAGGACTCCTTGGCAGTACAAAACAGAGCCAAAAGCTGAAGGAGTTAAAGATGGGGGAGTTATGAAAGCTCAGGTTCCACCCAAAGAGAAGACAACATGCTTTATGGACTCTGCATGGCCTGCAAGACACCCTCAAATAGCAGCTATTCTGCAACCAACCGATAGCTCCACAGTGAGCAAAGTGGGCCTGAGAATTATCCCTTAAAAGCAGCATAGCCAATTATGTGCTCACCTCCCATGGATCGGGGAAGTTCCAGCATTCTCTCTCTCTGTGGAGAAGAAACCCTCCCTGAATTTCCTCTGGGATGGCTCTGCGCTGCCCCAAGGATAGGCTAGGTCATAAAGATACAGCCAACATGCATGGAACACAAGGAAGGTCTTCTCTTTGTTGAATGTTGTATGGTCCTTTGGAGAGACAGAGAAATTCATTCCATGTGCATGGACCAATTCCTTTCCTTCTCCTCTCACAGAGCCTGCCCAGTGAACTGGAGTTAGGCAGGACTATTCACATTTGACAGAGCTGGCACAAGATAGGGCCACCAAAGCTTGAGCAAGGACAATGGAGGGGGAAGAGATTTTCGTCACACAAAGAGCCTCCAGGAACCCAACTCTGCAGAAGTACTTGAACACGTCACTGTCCTTTGTGCCTGTGGACAGGTCCCCCTACAAGCCTAGGAACAATGTTACCAGAGAACTTGGAGCCAGTGCCCACAGACCATTCACCTGCACTGCCTTCATTTTGGTGAGGAAATCTCAAACCTGCTTCCCAGTCGGGATAGTCTAGGCCCCAAACGGCGCCAAAAAGACGCCAAAACCCGCACACATTTGTGCTTCACATCACTGAGAAGGGAAAAACCATGACTCAAACTCAGTGGCATGTTATCCTTGCACATGCACTTAATCACAGTGAGGTATCATTTCCTCAATGGCTGGTCCTGCTGCTTAACCCCTGACCCCTTTTTTCTTTCCTTTCCTTTCCTTTCCAATGACAGCTCTTGGTTTGGGTCGCAGCAGCAAGAAATTCCAAGCCCCTTCTGGGAACTAGGATCTGTCTGTCTGTTTTGTCTTTCCTCTAACATTGTTTTGCAAGCGTCTCTTGACTGGAAACAGTAAGTGGCGTCTCTACAGCCAGATGGGAACGGACGCAGATCATCTTATTCCTCTACTTGCCTCTCCTCCCTGTTCCTTCAGAGAACCGTTACTAAGGAAGATAAATACTCTCCGCTCAGCCAGCTGTGGATTGGGGTGGGGTTTCTTCTGTCCAGCGTCCGAGTCAATACAGCACCTGGGACCTATTTCACCATCACGCAGAAGTTTCGATGACAGCTTCCACAACCGACTGTGAGGAATGTTTATAAATAACTTGACACATCCATAATGAAGCTGTCAAATAAACAATGGCAATTAAATTTAGATAGAATAGACTCAAAGGCACCACTATTGTTCCTCCTTTTGGAGACAGCACTCCATAGCCAGGAAGGAAAAGACAGGACAGCCATAGGTTACATCTGCCATGAAGATAGGCATGGAGGGGAGATGTTATGCCATTTCCAGGGGACTTCCTGAATAATGACTGCCTCAAAACTAGGGATGCAGGCAGTATGTCTGAGCTCATGCTATCAGGTCTCTGCTAGACAGCATAGGTCAAAAGCTGCTGCTAACGTGCTCACTTGTTGTAGCTGGAGTAGATAAAGCCATGTAGTAGTTCTGTCCTAATAGATCCTTTTCAGCAGATCTGTGGAATGATGGGATGCAACTGTTCCTCTTCCCTGAAAGACCTCACTCATTCAGATTCCCAGGGATCCAGTTTTGTTTCCCCTTCTTTTCTGCTGCCAACAACATGATGATGACACATGGTCGTACATCATTTTTCGCAGAGGCAACCACTGCCATTACTAAGGTGAACCCACAAATGCACTGAAGATCAGCTCTCAGAGGAATGATCGCCAATTCAAACTTAACTCAGGCAAGACCAAAGTGATGCTGTTGAGAAGGTGGAAATGCCCTGAAGAACTGGCCAAGGAACTGTCCCCATCCCCTTCTGCTGAACGCATCAGTTTTCCCTTTGTTTGTCACAATACAGTGAAGACCTATGAGTCCTGACTGTCTCATCATTGAGCCTAGATGATGAGGTAGCAACAACAACAAAATGCACTTTCTTCCACCTTCAGCTCCGTAGGAAACTCTACCCCTTCCTTCTGGACAAGGACCTGGCTGTGGTGGTTGATACACTAATCCAGCCTGGAGAGGATATGTGCAATTCATTATACCTGAAGTTGAAAGTGAAAACAAAGCACAGGCTCCCACTGGTGCAGGACATGGCCGCTCTCCTCCTTCACAATTTAGCTGCCATGAGCATATCAAGACCACGCTCCTATCCCACCACTGATTCCCACCCAGCTTCCAATGCCAGGTTAAGATTTTGCTCCCAATTTTCAAAGCCACTAATGGATCACATCCTATCTTCCCAAGCCAGCTGTGTTCCTTGGGTATGACGCGGATCACTGCGGCCAGGAAGAAACACTGAGGGACTGTAGATAAGGTCTTCTCGATGGCCAGGGTCCAGCTGTGAGGCAACTCTCCAGAAGAAATGTGACTAATCCAATCTGAGCCCCTTCTAGATCATACTGCATGACTTTCAGTGGGAAAGCTTCGAAAGCATACCCAGAATGATGCAGTACATTGAGAGCAACCACCGCCCCTCCAGGCAAAGGAAAGGACCAAAGATTCCATCAGCCTCACTGAGACTCATTATGCCTTTCCATTAACTAGGGAGGTGGCTGATGCTATGGTAATGGGTGCGTCCAGAACCTGAACATGGAGAGGAAAACAGGAAGGACTTCATAATTTCCCTTTATATTACATTTGGAACTAGAAATGGAAATTCTGTTGTCTTGCCACAGAAACAATTCATGAAACAAGTGACTTGGGGCAATCTTAGCTCGAAATGGAATGGGTTTGCAGGCACAATGGAGCAAAACTGACACAGCTTGAATGAAATTAACAAAATGAACTGTAATGATAAGTTAAGGAAAGCTTTTGACTTCCCAAAGGCAAAAGGGGAATTGAAGGAGGTGATTGTGAGCCTCAGAAGCGGTGCCATTGTCTGCCACTCCATGGAAACTACATATAAATTGTTATAGAGATTCATGGACAGCCACAGGTCCCTGAAATTGCCGCTGTGGGCAAGGAAACTTGGGATGTACAGGTTGGTGAGGGCCTCAAAATGAGCAGTTGGTTCCATGGTTCAGCTGTCACTGGAATGAGAAATACGGGATTCTCCCCCCACGTTGTTCTTAGGAACGGACAATGCAGAAATGGCAAACATGAGAGCTTGTAAAAATGGAGGTTCTTTCAGGGAAACATACTCTGGTTAGAGCTTGGCAATCTGAATGCGCCCCTTCTCAGGGGATGAGGTTCCCTGGCGGGGAAAGCCCCTCTCCATGCCACTGAAGCTGCTCAGAGGTGGTATACAGGGTTGCCCTGATAGGACCCTCAGGGGCTCTCTCCCTCTCGCGTTCAATGTGCAGGCTGATCTCAGTGGGAACCTCCAGGTGCTCCAGACCGGGTCTTTGCGTGGGCCCTGCACAGGTATGTGAACATCCACAATGAGAGTGTGGGCTGGAGCAAAGGGGCTGCAGATTTGCAAGGGGGCCAGGGCCATAGAAAGTTTCGACTGATGAAACGCGAGGCCATTTCTTCCATTTAGAAGGTTTTGGGACATTTCCAGAGAGGCTGATGTTGCGTCAGACTCTGCTGCTGTGTGTTACTTACCTTCGCCTCCTTTCTTCCCCTCAGCCCCGCAGAGATCTCTCTGTGGAGCAAAGGAGGTGGCCAGTCACTCCCACCTCGGAGTCCTGCTCTTCTCCCATCAGGCATCAGTGCTGCTCCACCAACTCCTCCACCCGGCAGTGGTAGTTCCTGCACCTCCCATTTCAGACATCCTTGCCAGCGTTCGCTCCACACGGGAGAAAAGGGAGCATTCTCTCCACTATGAGCTGTGCCCCCCTCCCTTTCTCATTAGCTAATCCACAGCGGCTGCTATCTCTCTCTCTCTCTCTGCTCCTCCAGCACACACGCTCACGTGCGCTTTCTCTGCACCAAACGATAAGGAACCACCTTCTGCCTATCACATCAGCCCCACCCACTGTGCTGGTCTTTTCTCCTTAGAGGACCCATGCCCAGGAGAAATGGCTCCTGTGGCCTGAAGCCGTCTTCTCTGTCACTGGCCCCCCTACACACTAAATCTGAAGGGGGAGTTGGCATGTGCCAGCAGAGCACGGTTTGCAGTGCCTGGTGTGGAGCAATGTGTCAAGCATGAAATAATCTCAGAAGTGCTCCAGAATTTGCTTTTCAGACTAGCATTCCTTCGTATCGGCAATACACCCTCCTCCTGATGGGCCACAGGCCTCCATCTATAAGCAGAGGGCCTGGGTCTTGTGGGGCCTTTCCAGGAGGATAAATGCAGGTGCCAGACTTTCCAGCTGCAGAGGGACAGTCCCTCCACCATGCTGGCAGGCTACCTCCCTCCTGGACATATCACCAGGAAACCAACTACCATGACAGGAGCATGGTCTCAGAAGCAACTCAGCCAGTTGGGTACTCAGCAGAAACTGACCCTCCGGGTTTTAGCACCACCGCCACAGCACAGGCCTTCACTGTCCAAATTCCCAGATTAAACCCATGCACAGGGAGCAACGGCTGGCATCTGTCCCTGGCGGATCAGCCGCAGAGCCACACAGGGCCACACATTGATACATTTACAATTCACAGAGCCGAGGGGCTGGACAGTTAAGAGCTAGAAGAAAAGCAACCAGCCTTGCACAGCTTTGTTTGAATGAACAAAGGATAAGACAGTGAAAACAGGGAACTGAAAGGGAGGCTGGGTAAACAGCTCGCCTGCTAACAGACCAAAAATGCAGCCCTCCCCCACCCCGAACGCCCCAGGGAAGAAGGGTTCCTTCCCCTTTCTGCAAAAGTTATGCCAGCCCCATGGCTACTGGGTAGCACAGGGATTGCAAAGGCAGCGAAAGACATCTTCTCCCCCCCCCCCCCCCCAGGTGCTCCCTGCCAAAGGCACAGGAAAAGAGCCACTGAGATTTCAGGCCCCCAGGTGGGGATTTTGAGACCCTCCCTTCTGCCTGCAGGAAAGCAGAAGTCGCTATATCTCAGGACTTGGGGGAGTCCCATCCTGCGCCTCCAGATGGTGCGATTCCAAACCCCGGTTGTCTTTACTCAATTAATATTTATACAGGATAAGGTCCACTGAGATGCAACATCTCATTCACAGGGACATCCTGTTATCAAAGCAGGTGAGGTTAAGTCAACACTGCAGTGACTTAGGACAATACCAAGGTAAATACAACCCCCAGCCATGCCAGTGTTGAACTCAGCAGGGAACACAACCAAGATTTAGCTACCGGCTTGTCCAACAGTGACACTGAGCAGAGAAAAAACTCCATTTCTAGTGTTATCGGCTCCCCTGCCATTCTCCCACACAACATTTTCTAGTGACCTCAGGCAATTGGAGCTGACTGCTGAAAAGCCTAGGGAAGAAAAGCACTGCAGCGAACAGCTCTGCATTGAAACGACATAAGTGGCCGAGGCCTTCCAAACGTTCCCCCATCTTTAGCATCACTGATTTTCAGCACCTCTCACTGCCATCCCAGTTGTTACCCACTGCAATTTCTCAGCCTCCTCTCAGGGTTCGCTAAGGTCTACAAAGCGGTGATGTGTTTTTCGAACCCCCAGCTAAAGGAGTTCACTTTCCAAGAGCAGACATCTCTGCATCTCTGGCCTTGGTCCAACAAAGAGAATGGAATGGAGCCAGGTGGCTCTGTGGACCAGGCAAAGAGGAGTTACACTGGATTTGCACCATGGTTTTTAGAGGCGTGATAGGGAGAGAGGTTAAGAATTTTCCTGCTTGATTTTTACATTAGAATGTGGCTCTTCTCAGCCCATCAGACAGCTGAGGACCTGTAGGATCGTAATCCTACCAAGGAAGTGAAACCTGATGGAGCGTCTCCTCTAGCTTCCATCACAAACAATGCAAAGACTCCTCCCATCTTCCCAGCCTGAATGGAGATGGGGTGGTTTGCATCCAACTTACGTGAAACATTCTGAGGGTGTCTGTTTGGTATTTCTTAACTCTGACTTAAAATTAACACTTGGGAGAAAAACAGTCTTTGGTAATGATTCGGTACTGCTGCCTGAGACTGAGGTCAATTGCAGACACAGGAAAGAAGTGACTGAAAATAAATACTATGGCTGGCTAAAAGCCAGACTGGAGGCTCTGGGACTGCTTAAGTGATGCATGGAACATTACATTTACCTCCACCACTTTATTGTGCTCGAACAGAACGGAAAGTTACTGAAAACCAAAAAAAAGAAAGCAGAGTGGAAGGGAACTAACCTGGATCTTAGAGCAACAGGGAGAGGAGGAAATAAAAAGTTATTGAGCCATGAATGGTGCAAGCTAGGAAGGCGGAAGTACAAGCACAGCTTGTGTGCTACAGAAAATAGTTCTTACAGCTGGTGTAGGAAAGTGTGTGTGGCAGAACTGGGGCGCTCCTCTAAATGGGCAGTAGTGGCAATAGCAGCCAGTATTGCAGAGTGCCCACACCTCAAAAAGTTACCCAGCACAGATCCAGAGACTTGGAAACGGGGGCAGGATACTAACTCTGTTAGAGTTCAGGATGGGACTTACCAGGTACGGGGCACAGGCTGACTGTGTATTCTCTGAAGAAATAGACCCTTCTGTTTATTTTAAACTTGCTGTCTATTAATTTCTTTGGGTGACCCCTAGTTTTTGTGTTATGAAAAGGCATAACTAACACTTCCCTGTTTACTTTCTCCATACCAGTCATGATTTTATAGACTTCTATTATGTCCTTCCTTAGTCATCTCTTTTCCAAGCTGAAAAATTCCAGTCTAATTATTTTAGTTGCCTTTTTCTGTACCTTTTCTAATTCCAATAGCTCTTTTTTGAGATGGGGCGACAAGATCTGCATCCAGTATTCAAGATGTGGGTGTACTATGGATTTATGAGGCAATATGATTTTTCTGGCTTATTATGAATCCTTTTTCTAATGATTCCCAACATTGTGTTAGATTTTTTGTTGCCGCTTTACACTGAGTGGATGTTTTCAGAACAAGAACTTTTTCCTAGCTAATTTAGATCCCATCATTTTATATGTCTGGTTTCAGAAAGTTATCCAAACCCCAAGGGAAGGATGCTAGGGATGGAAAGTGCTCCACATCCACTGGTAAACTGCTCCAATACTTACCCTTCCTGCCAAAAACTGACATTTTATTTCCAGGTTGAACTTTGCTGATTTCAGCTGCCAGCCATCAGCTCTTGGAACAGTTCTGCCTGCTGCATAAAGAGCAGTACCCGAGTATCAAGGCATTCCCCTCTGCGTTGGCACCTAGAGCCCATTATCAAACTGCCTCTTAACCATCTTATCTCTTAGCAAAATAGATAGAAGCCCCTCTGATCTGAACCAACAGATCTTTGGGTTAATATTTCAGAGCCTGGGCTGTAGGCGGCCAAGCCTAGTTGTGAGAGTAGTAATAGGGGCCAAGAGACAGATGCCAGAGCCAAAGTCAGAAATCAAAGCCAAGGGTCGGCACCAGCTTACCTGGTCAGAAGCTAGGTCCAGGCAGGCCCACGAGCTACGGCAGCTGTGGGGAAATGCTTCGAGCAGTTGATGAACTGCTGCTGAAGTTAAAGGCTGAGCAATGTAGCCAGTCAGACAGTCTTCTACAGGCTGGCTTTGCCTGGTAAGTTGCCCAGAGAGTGGATCTGCCACAAGAATTCAATCGTGCAATAACTAAATCGCCTCTCTGGTTCCCTGGCTAGCATCCAACTCCTGGTCTTGCGTCTTTCTTTGTTCCAGGTCCTGTGGCCCCCCCGTCATTCACAGGGGTGAGATGTGGAGTGGGCTGTTCAAAGCACGTTGATGGCAGCACACCGGCACTATGAAGTGAGCGTAGGGACCAACCCCAGAGTTTCTGGAGGCACTAATGAATGCAAACCCATCATCTCAGTTCTGCTTATTCTTAAACAACCTGCTTCACTCCACCCCTGGCAAGGTGAAAAAGTCATTGCATCCCCTGAGCAGCCCAGGGCGCTCTCACTTTTCTATACGGGGTGGAAACAAGATTGCTGTGAATAGGCCATTTTTCCTGTTTTCTTGGTCTAAAACAATTTCAGTTATACGGAGAAACGAACAATGCTTTTAAGGAGGGGGCAGGTTGGCATCATCGGAATGAATGATGGAGTGACTAAGCCATTAAATGTACATTCGCTGTTAAGAAATCCCTTCTAACATTGAAAAGTGGAGGAACACACGTGCCTTTTACAAAGGTGATTATTATTTATTTTCCATCAAAGATATCCTTGAGATCAGGCTCTGCTAAGCTCAGGGCTCTTCAGATGCACAGCCAGAGAGAGTCCTTGCCCCGACGAGCTTACAGTCTACAGAGCTGGGGGGTGGGGAACCTGAAGGCTCAGCAAGAGGAAAGTGATCCACCCAAGGTCACACTATCTGTGACCAAGCTAGGGAAAGAACCCAGATCTTCTATGCACTGGATCCTCACCCTTGGAGGTCAGGGCTCTACTCTTCTCCCACATCACCCTCAATGGGCTTCCTGTGCTCTGGGTGGCAGTGTGTCCATGGAGAACACCATCTGAGTATCTGCTCTTCATGAGCCGCTGGGCACTTTCTCCCTTACCTCCCCCTGCCCCCTGGGCAAAACTACACATTAAATACTATACGGCCACCTCCATGTCTCCTCCATGTCCCTCCCCAGCACTCACTCCAGCCAGGATTCCTATAGAAAATTTCCAGGGCATAACAGCTCGGCTGTGCTGTAACCAGGGCCATTGACTGGCTAGGAGCTGCACATACGGCCAGTCTGAGCTAAAACCTCTCCCTTTTTTTTAATCTCTCCCCCAGACCCACATACCACCCAAATGCTTATTTCATCCACCTGTTCTGCCCTTTCTATTGGATTGTAAGCTCTTGGGAACAGAGGCTGTCATTTACCTAGCACAAGGGGCACCAAAGCTGGTTGATAAACCAAAGAAAGTCATTCCCAGAAAGCCACCACTCAAGAATACCTGTGCCGCTCTCATTTCACCCCCCTCTCCAATTTCTGTAGGGCCTGGCCCAAAAGGGTCACACAGCCAGCCCATTGCTGGGGGCTGGTAATAGAGCAGGGAGAGAAATGACTGCTTTTGCTACCAAGCATTTCAACACACACTTTTTTAGACTTTGTAAAAAAAAAAACCCCAAACCTAAAATCCTAAATTTTTCACCAAACCAAATATTTTTGGAGTTCCCATTCTTTTATAAACAGTTTTCCCAAGAGCCGATCATTTCTCCCATCCTGCCCCATTTCTATTGAACCAAAAAAGCCATTTTTCATTACAAAACCCAGAAACATTGTGATGGAAAGGATTTGCCTTGCTTTCGTGGCTCCTGACAGCACAGCTCTCGCTTTCCAGGAAAACTTAACAAATGTATTCATTGCATGAGCATTTGTGGGAGACAATCCCAAGTAGGATTGTCTCCCATGAAAGCTCATATGATAAATACATTTGTTAGTCTTCAAAGTGCCACAGGACTCCTTGTTTGTTTTACTGAATTAGACCGACATGGCTACCCCTTTGGAACAGGAAAAAGCTGTTCCTCAGAAACAAGCCACCTGAGCGACTTCATATCCTCTTTCAGGGGAATCTGTGGAGAAGGGGGGACCCCTAGTGTTCTGCCTGTAGTGTTATGGGGACAGCTGAGCATCGAGACCTTGCAGAAAGACTTGCTTAGAATGATCTTTACTTCCTATGTCTGGGTGTGCTAGAGTAGATAGAGCCAGGTGGAGGAGCCTGCATGTGGTGGGGTGTTTGTGGAACTGAACATTAAGAGCTCAGCTCACGTTGATGGTGAACATGAACATGTTTGGTCTGGGCAATCCAGAGGTGTAGCCAAGGTAGATATGAAGGAGCAAAAAACATTCCATCTGTCCACAAACGATATCTGTGATCCCCACAGAGACCGAGCCTCTCCAATATATTTAAAAGTAGAAGCATGAATGAAAACTGATGTTGGAGAGTCCTTTTCCCTCTGTGATCTTCTTGACTTCTGAGACGCTGAATCTATCTGCAGTTTTCTCACTTCCTTGGTAGCACACTGGTCTTCCTTATCACTGATGGTCCCCT
The DNA here is from genome assembly GCA_007922175.1 of Pelusios castaneus. Lineage (NCBI taxonomy): Eukaryota > Metazoa > Chordata > Testudines > Pelomedusidae > Pelusios > Pelusios castaneus. Next base: position 24,723,490 of record ML685789.1, on the reverse strand, counting down.
CTGTGGAAGGCTTAAATGGGGCATGGCAAGTGCTGCACAGAAGGGCTAATTTCAGCCCGAGTGCTCAAACTGTGCCCATGCAGGAAAACAGTGGGTTGTATCCCATCCCACTATGCAGTGGAGAAAAGGGCAAGAAAGACATTAAGAAAATTCTGGGGCATCTCATTGAAGGGTCTATTGAAGAGCTGTGTCAAGGGAGAAAAGACGTCTCACGTGTAGGAATCTGTTTGTTTGGTGAAGGTATATTTTATTGCAGGAATTCCCACTATTGTGCCTAGTCCTTGCTAGGAATTGGAGGACCAAGAACTCTATAGGTGAAATATTGGTTCCATTGAAGTCAATGTGGCAGGATTTAAATTTAAATAAATGAGTTAAATTTATGGGATTCATGGCTTTCCACGTGTGAAGAAATTCTATGTGCACCTTCTCTGGAGGTTTATCAAACTGGGCCACTGACTCACCCAGGCACTATAATCTGTCTCTAGATGAATTTCTGCAACAGAGTAAAAGTGACAAGCAATTTATCTTTAATACACAGAAGATTTTTTGTTGTACCATACATACTGCATCATTCATTCCTGTTCCATATCAAAAGAAACTATTTTTGAACCAATGCATCTTTTTATGTGTAAAAAGGAAGGTCGCTGTTCAGTTTTTTGTGTTATAGATGTAGAATACTCACCGCTCATGTTCTTCTCATCACCTGGATTAAGGCTAGTGTAATAAATTTTACTGGAAAAAATGTTTTGGAGTTTTTTATATGAAGATTTTGCAGTAAATCTTTCCGAATTCCATTGATGCAATGACTGACTTTTGGACGTGCTCTAAAGATACATAACAAATTGTTTAGGCTCACAATTTTCCGTGTGCTGTGTTTATATTTAAAAAGCTCTTGACTACGAAAAGAAATTTGGGGTTTAAAAAGCAAACCAATTAAAACAGATATTTAAAGTTTGAACAATGCTCCCAATGTGTGTGAACATGGCAACAAAGGACTAGCATACGAAAACTAACAAATCATAGAATCTTAGGGCTGGAAGGGACCTCACGAGGTCATCTAGTCCAACCCCCAGCTAAAAACAGGACCACTTCCACTAAATCATCCCAGCCAGGGTTTTGTCTAAACGGATCTTAAATATCTCCAAAGATGGAGATTCCACCACCTACCTAGATAGCGCATTCCAATGCCTCACCACCCTCCAAGTGAGAAAGTTTTTCCTAATATCCAACCTCGACCTCCCCAGTTGTAACTGGAAATCATTGCTCCTTGTTCTGTCCCCTATTACTACTGAGAACAGCCTAGCTCCCTCCTCTTTGGAACACCCCCTCAAGTAGTTGAAGGTTGCTATCAAATCCCCTCTCAGTCTTCTCTTCTGTAGACTAAATAAGCTTAGTTCCTTCAGTCTCTCCTCGTAAGTCATGTGCCCCAGCCCCCTAATCATTTTTGTTGCCCTCCACTGGACTCTTTCTAATTTATCCACATCCTTTCTGTAGTGGGGAGCCCAAAACTGGACACAGTATTCCAGATGCGGCCTCACCAGTGCTGAATAGAGGGGAATAATCACATCCCTCGATCTGCTGGCAACACTCCTACTGATGCAGCCCAATATGCCGTTGGCCTTTTTGGCAACAAGAGCACACTGTTGACTCATATCCAGCTTCCTGTCCACCATAACTCCCAGGTCCTTTTCTACAGTGCTGCTACTTAGCCGATCGGGCCCCAACCTGTAGCAGTGCATGGGATTTTTCCGTCCTAAGTGCAGGACTTCGCACTTGTCCTTGTTGGACCTCATGAGATTTCTTTTGGCTCAGTGTTCCAATTTGTTTAAGTCTCCCTGAATCCTGTCCCTGCCCTCCAGCTAGTCTACCATTCCCCTCAGCATAGTGTCATCTGAGAACTTACTGAGCGTGCAATCTGCCCATCATCCATATCATTAATGAAAATGTTGAACAGAACTGGCCTCAGGACTGACCGACAAGAATGCTGTGGGAAACCGTATCAAAAGCCTTGCTAAAGTCGAGGTATATCACGTCAACGACTCTTCCTGCATCCACAAATCCAGTCATCTCATCATAGAAGGAAATCAGGTTGGTCAGGCACGATTTGCCGTTAGTGAATCCATGCTGACTGTTCCTGATCACTCTATTTTCCTCCAAGTGTTTCAGGATGGATTCTTTGAGGACCTGCTCCATGATTTTTCCAGGGATTGAGGTGAGGCTGACTGGTCTGTAGTTCCCCGAATTCTCCTTTTTCCCTTTCTTGAAGATAGGTACTATATTTGCCTTTTTCCAATCCTCCGGGACCACCCCCGTTCGCCACAAGTTCTCAAAGATAAAGGCCAGTGGCTCTGCAATCACATCGGCCAACTTCCTCAGCACCCTTGGATGCAGTTCATCCAGCCCCATGGACTTGTGTACATCCAACTTCTTTAAGTGTTCCCTAACCTGACTTTCCATCACAACAGCCTCTCTACTTCTCTCCATTCTGCGTTACCCAGTATAGTAGCCTGGGAGCTGGCCCTCCCTGTGAAGACTGAAGTAAAAAAAGCATCGAGTCTTCAGCCTTTTCCACATCATCCACCACGAGGGTGCCTGCCCCATTCAGTAAGGGACCTACACCACCCCTGATCCTCTTCTTGTTACTGACATACTTGTAGAACCCCTTTCTGTTATCCTTCACATCCCTTGGTAGCTGCAACTCCAATTGTCCTTTGGCCTTTCTGATTTTATCCCTGCAGTCCCGAGCAATATCTTTATATGCCTTCCTTGCCATCTGTTCAAGCTTCCACTTCTTGTAAGCTTCCCTTTTATGTCTCAGCTCACCGCAGAGTTCTCTGCTAAGCCACGCTGGATGCCGTCCACATTTGCTGTTCTTTCTGCACATCGGAATGGTATCTTCCTGTGCCTTTAACAGGGTTTCTTTAAAATACAGCCAGCTCTCCTGGATGCTTTTCCCCTTCAGATCAGCCTCCCAAGGGATCCTGCCCATCAGTTCCCTGAGGGAGCCAAAATCTGCTTTTCTGAAGTTGTTTGTGTGTGTTCTGCTTCTTTCCTTCCTTCCATTGATCAGGATCCTGAACGCTACCATTTCATGGTCACTGCTGCCCAGGTTGCCATTTACTTCTACTTCCCTGATCAATTCTTCTGTTTGTGAGCAGCAGGATGAGTGGTGCAAGGCCCCTAGTTGGTTCCTCCAGCATTTGTATCAGGAAGTTGTCCTCAATGCTCTCCAAAAACTTCCTGGATTGCCTGTGCACTGCTGTATTGCCCTTCCAGCAGATGTCAGGATAATTGAAGTCCCCCATGAGAACCAGGGCCTGCGATCTGGAAACTTCTGTTAGTTGTCCATAGAACTCCTCATCCACCTCCTCCTTCCGGGTCTGGCGGTCTGTAACAGACACCCACCACGACATCCCCCTTGTTGCACTTTCCTCTAAACTTAACCCACAGACTTTCAACAGGCTTCTTTCCACTTTCATAGTGGAGCTCCGAGCAGTCATACAGCTCTTTTACTTATAGCCAGGGGTTAAAGTAAGGGGGAACATACCAGAACACAGTTCCAGGGCCCCCAAATTTGAAGGGCCAGAGTTCTGGGGTCCCTAAAAATAGAAAAATCCGGCAGAACGCATGTTCCACCCTGCCCTGGCTGCTGGCAGGTCCTATACCCCACCGTTGTTAATCACAATACTTATTGTGTTATGCAGTGTTTGCTAGTTTGTGACAATAATTCCTATAGACATAAACGCCATATAAAATTATAAATATTTTTATGGAGCGATAACTGATGCATGTGGTACTGAGAAGTGGTTACAAATGCCTACCTGGGCTGGGGCCCACACATGCATGAAGGGGGCCCAGACAGTACGAGAAGGGGGCCTGGAGATTAGGAGGGTTCCGGGGCCCGTCAAATTATACTTTAACCACTGCTTATAGCACTACTCCTCCCCCCCTTCTTTCCTGCCTGTCCTTCCTGAACAATTTATATCCATCCATGGCAGTGCTCCAGTCACGCAAGTTATCCCACCACGTTTCTGTTATTTCAATTATATCACAGTTCCTTGTCTGCGCCAGTACTACCAATTCTTCCTGCTTCTTTCCCAGGCTCCTCGCATTTGTGTACAGACAGTTAAAATACCGGGCTGACTGCCCTACTTTGCCCTGTTGATTCTCTCTCCTGTTGTATCTTACTCCTTGCAGTTTCTCCTGGTATCCTCCTTCCCCACTCACCTCAGGTATTAATGAAACAATATAACCCACAAGGAAAAATGACTAGAAAAGTTTCACAATCCGACCTGAGGTTAAAAAACCCCCCAAAACCTATCTAACCCCTTGGGTTTTGGACACTACCCGTATCTTATATAAGGGATATAGTCTTAAAAGATACCTCCCAAATCTCATCCTCACTTTATGCCTCAGTTTCTCCTTCCTTTTGTCTGTTTAAACTGTAAGCATACATGACATACAAACTGCCACTTAGTTTGTGTTTACACAGCATCTCAGCTGGCTTCCCTAGATGCTACCTTCACACATAATAATCCATTTCTTCAGTCAACTCTCCTGTGCACACCACGGACCAAGCAGTACTTCCTTGTTTTATAAAAAGATAGAAAGATGTAATCTGACCCACACAAAGATATTGGATCTGAGAGTTTTGTCCTGCATTTCAAAAGTAGCAATGGATAAACTGGTTTGGCTAAAATAAGATTCAATATTCAACATTGACCATTTGTCCAGTTGCCTCACCAAAACTTTTTTGAAATTAAAAAGAAAGATACTGGAAAAAGTGAAACAGCATCATAGAATAAGGGATATTTTGGTTCTTTGTGGGTTTGGGTTGGGATTTTTTAATGAAATCTCTAAAATAAGCCATGAAAATATCCAAGGAAAATGAATGAATGGCACTTTCTTTGGAAATTTCCCTTGAAAATAAAGAACTTTTTCCCCCCAGCTCTGTTAAGTGGTTGAAATAGTTCCTGTGGACAGGGCTGACAGGCAGATGTCCAAGCTGTCCTTGATTCCAGCAGGACCCCAGGTTTGTTCTGCTGGTCACACAGCTGAGGACCAGACAGACATACGCACACCTTCCTGCTGGTGCCAAAAACTGGACACAAGTCAAGGGTGAAAAGCATTGTTGGCTGCAGGGTTTGGGGCAGGAGCGAGCCCCACAAAGTGAAATGCCTCATCGTTGGGTTACCAACTTGCTCTCCTGTTAACACAGAGGAGCCCAACTATGAGGGTCACAGCCTGAGCAAGCGAAGCTGCTGGTGTTTGAAATAGCCTGTTTCTAAACACTTGAGGACCTCAAGATGCCCTGCCTAGAGGGGCTGGGTTTACTGTGCGGTCTGGGGAGCCAGTACCACTTAGCTGAGACATGGCCACACTGATCTAGAGAAGAAAGGCACAGCAAGCACTGGGCAGGCCCTTTTGCCCAAGCGGTTCCCAGACAACTCCAACAAATGGAGAAACCAAACTGAAGCAGACTCACCTCCTTGGCCCTCTTTTTCTTGAAATGGTGCAGGAGCACTGACCAACCTCTAGAAGCTTCATTCTGGATGGGGTGATTCCCGCTGCTGGGCCAATTCTAATGGCCTTGTTGAGGGTTAATTCTTGGTCTGCTCTCTCTCCGAGCTTTTTGTCCCAATTCCAGTTATGATCGGGTCTCCCATTAGCCTCCCATACTTCGGAGAATGACTCTTCAGCCTCAGATCAGTTACAAGTTCTTCTACAGGGTCCCCTTCCCTGTTTGCCCTGAGATCATAAACATATTGTTTGTAATGCTCATTTGTTCATGGAGGGCAGGCAACCTCACGTTTGGCCATGTTTCCTAGCCTGCCTCCTCTGCCCCAGTCCATTGCAAACTGCTACACACAGTCACGTACTTCAGAGCCAGCCACTGTTGGAAGTAAGGTTATCTTCTGAATGTTGTCCTTTTCCTGGCCACCATTTCTAGGGGAGACAGAGTGAAGTGTGCGTTGAACCCTCTCCACTTCCACGTCCACGTCTCCAGGGAGTTCAGCTCCGGTGGAGCTTTCAATTGCTCAATTATAGAATCCTAGAAGATTAAGATTGGAAGGACCTCAGGAGATCATCTAGTCCAACCCCCTACTCAAAACAGGACCAACCCCAACTAATCTGCCCAGCCAGAGCTTTGTCACCAGGCCTTGAAAACCTCAGAGGATGAAGAGTCCACCACCTCTCTAGGGTAACCCATTCCAGTGCTTCATCAACCTCCGAGTGAAAAAAATTGTTCCCAATATCCAGCCTAGACCTCCCCCACTGCAGCTTGAGACCATCAATCCTAGTTCCATCATCTACCACCCAGGGCTGTCCCATGGGGGGAGCGTGGCCCAGGGCCAACTGGCGTAGGCGGGGCCCCGCCCCCCCATGCTGGAGGGCAGGCGGGCTGCTCCACCTCCCCAGGGAGCCAGCCCGGGTGGGGAGGCTGAGGCAGCCGGCGGGGAGCTGGCTCTGGGCCCGGCCCTGGAAGCAGGGGCTGTCGGTGGAGGGAGCCAGGCACAGCCGGGACCCCAGGCTTCTGTGGCCGGTGCCCCACCTGGGGACCCAAGGCCGCCACCGAGGGCTGGCCCTGGCCGCATGGGGCAGGTCGCAGCAGCCCGGCCCAGAGGCGGGCCCCGGCCACCTGCTCCGCCCCAGGGGCAGGGAGGGCTAGCCCAGAGGCCGGGCTTAGTGCTCCCGGCCCGCAAAGCAGGGAAGAGTGTGGCCGCAGGGCCCGGGGCGATCGCCCCGTTCGCCCCCCCGCCCCCCAGGGACGGCCCTGCTACTGCCACCGAGAACAGCCCAGCTCCACCCTCTCTGGAACGCCCTTCTAGGTAGTGGAAGGTGCTATCAAATCCCCCCTCACTCTTCTCTTCTGCAGACTAAACAAGCCGAGTTTCCGGAGCATCTCCTCAGCAGTCATGTGCTCCAGCCCCCTAATCATTGTTGTTGTCCTCCACGGTTGTCCTCCAGAATTGGACACAATACTCCAAATGTGGTCTCACCAGTGCCAAATAAAGGGAAATATTCAATTCCCTCGATCTGCTGGCAATGCTCACACTAATTCTTCTACTTGGTGCATCTTGTTACTTTCTTTTTACTCCCAGTACCATGTGCCATTCAATGATTGCTCAGGGCATAAGCACAAGTTACTGGGCTCAAGACAGGGTAAGTGGGTGAAATTCTCTGGCCTATTGTGCAGGAGGTTGGGTGAGATGATCTAATGGTGCCTTCAAATCCATAGTGCTACAAGAAAGATTCAGCCCAGGCTGCATTCATAGCCTATTTGGGAAGGAAGGCTAAAAGGACACAAACCTTGGCCCCCTTTCTATGCTTACAGAAGTAGGTGGTTAAAACAACCTTCCTAATCTGTAGTTTCACACTGCTTGAATCAAAACAACTTGTTCGGTTTGCTGAAAAAGTCTGAACTGACCTTACGACACCTTCACTGTATGTATATGTTCACCTACAGACTGCAGTTTCCATTTCATGTGTCTGACGAAGAGGGATTTCACCCACGAAATCTGATGTGATAAATCTGTTAGTCTTTGAAAGTGCCCCAGGACTCCTTGTTTGTTTTGCTGAACCAGACTGACCTGGCTACCACTCTGGAACTCGGGAGTAGAGTGCGTCAGGCGGGTGGGAGCTAGAGTTTTGTGACCTGAGCAAGTGTGCAGCTTAATCTGAGACTATCCTAGCTCTGAAAGTGTTTAGTTCACATGGGGCACGCTTAGGGGCCCGCACTAGTGATGATGCAGCCAGGAAAGGAGAGACCAGCTGACACAGTCCCAAACATTCCTACAGCACGAGCTGGGCACCAAAGAATCACAAGATTGCCTTCAAAATCATGAGATTTCAAACAAATAAGCAAATGTTAGATTCCTTTAGAGCATATTTCTGAGCCTTTCGGGTCACTCAGTCACACTTTTCTCCTCAATGACTCTCTACAAAGCAAAAGCTCAGAGCTTCACACTCCCGGGCTGCCAGGAAAAGAGCAAATATCACAAGACTCAGGAGAAAACTGTGATTGGCAACGCTGCCCGAGCAGAGCTGTGTGAATTGTCTATGACAAATCATGTATGCAGTGAATTTTGGGAGCTCAGGGACTGTGCCGATTCATTAATTATTCTAATGTAGTCAACGCATCTGTCTGAATTTTTGGCTCTCTGGATTAATCACAAATATCTGAGCCGCAAGCTTGGATTTCAGTTATGACAGGTCAGGCAAGCTGCATGCTATTGGGTATGATCGCCAGTGACAGATATACACCAGACATCCAGCCAGGTTTCTTAAAGACCTAGCTAGAGAGCAATCCAGACAAAGCTGCAGGGAAGCTACATGCTTTTGGGATTTGCCTTGAGGAGAAGTAACATTTTTTTCTATTCCTTGCACATAGGAGCACGCATGCAATTGCTGCACCAATACATGCAGATGCAAATTGAGAATTTGGTATCTGCACAGAAGGCTTTGAAATGTGCTTTTTGTGCATGTTTATTAGTCACATTATGGTAGCAGAGTCAGGGAAGCAGGCCTCATCGTGAGAGGCAACTTAGACATGTAACAAAATGTTCGTGCCAGCAAATCTCACTCACTTGTTTATTCGTGGAAAGTAAGCATAGAAGGGGCATAAATCCGGCATTGGCAAAAGTATTTAAAAATCCAGACAAATATTTGCTGGAAATGTTCTTCTGTGATTGCCCCAGGGTGAAATTCACCCCTAGGCAGAGAGCCAGAAAGAGGTCTGGGAGTCAGTTAGCACCTGCTTCAACCTACAGGGTGCCACGGCCTAGTGCAAGACTCCCTCACAGCTGCCCATTCTAATGGTTTCATTGAGAGTTTCCTGAAATTGGAGTCATTTTTCTTAAAGCCCCAGTTCCAGGAGTAAAGTGGTTCTGAAAATTTCAGCTTATTTTGAGAAAAGTAAGTTTCTAGACTTCATGAGTGCAGAGAAAAGCCTAAAAGCTGGACCTAACGGGTCAGAGACCAGAAGGCAAAAAGAAGGCCCACCTCCCCAATTTTTTTTTTTTTTTTTTATTTTATGATTTTTAAGCCTGGCTCATGATTCTGGAATGCCCAGGGTTGGCAGTAATGGCCTCAGCATGTGGGTGAAATTCCTCCCTATCTGTTCCAGAGAGGTAGCCATGTTAGTCCATATACAGCAAAAATAATAAGACTGAAAAATCTCCTCAGGCATAAGCTTTTGTGGGCTGCAACCCAGTTTATCAGAGGCATCTGACGAAGTGGGTTGCAGCCTATGAAAGTGTCTGCCTGAAGAAATTTGTTAATCTTTACGGTGCCACAGAACTCTCATTGTTTTACCCCATTTGTGCTATTCCGATCGACTATTTCCAAACGTTCAGAAACCCACATACTCAAGTTCTAACCTTGACCATTGTAACATGTCCAGATGTCAGTGTTCAAGACCTGTAAAAATAGTCAGGAAGGAATAAAAACATATATAGCAGGCAACTAAACAGTGAAAGAAAGAAAGAAAGAAAGAAAGAAAGAAAGAAAGAAAGAATTAGCTCCAACTGCTGAGTTAATGTTCATAGCCAGCCCTGTTAATTTGATTTTTATTATAATGATTATTTTACTGCCTTGCAGAAAGAAAGGACACTTGCTTAGCTTATAAATCTGCTTCTTTGAAGTGATCACACAACAGTGCCACTCCTGGGTCTTGTGTTTCCAGCTCCAGCCACATAGAAACCTCTCATGAGTTGGCTTCAGGGACTTGCTGACTGAGCATGATCCAACTGCAGCTACATCACAGTCTGTAGATCACTGTAGCAAGTTTCCTTTCAAGGACAGGAAGAGTTAGCCCTCTACAAGCTATTTTACTAGAAGCACAGCAATATTAGTCACAAAAATGTTTCCAACCTCCTTTCTCACTTCTCTTTTTCATTTTACTTCTAAACAACCAAGCGGTGCCAAGAATCCTTCATAACCATGTCTTTAAGGAGCCAGATTTGCAAGTTTAGTCATTTCCCCTTCTTGAAAGCCTAAGTGACTTAGGAGCACAAGTGAATGGGGCACATGGGATTCCCATTCAAGGAGAGTAAGTATCTTGAGGGATGTGTCAAGAGGGTAATGAAAAATGCAGACACCTCCACCAACCAGAGCCATTTAAACTGTGGCAGTGTGACCACTGTACAGACACCTTCTGAAAGCTGAATTCAAGCTATCATGCCCTGCAGAGCTAAACAGAACTGCAGATGACACCCATGGTTGGTCCAACAAGCATGAAGATGTTCCTCTCACTGTCTGTGTCCTGACAGCTGGGTGAGTGATTCTTCTAGCCTAAAGAAACACATGCAGACAGGAATGAAAAAATCACAGTTCTTCTGACACCAGCAGAGTCAGTTGTCTGAGAAGAAATGAAATAGAAGGGTGAACTTCAAAGCGCCCTGAGTGAAAGCTTTCTAAACACTGTTTCCATGGGAGGCCATTGGCCAGATTGTCAGCAGGTTAGCTATCCGGAGAGGGACAGTATGGATAGTTAAGGCATGGAGGTGGGCCCTGGCTCTTCTCACTGGCGTTGAGGATCAGACCCCAGGACTCGCCCAGCAGTGGAAACCAGCTGGGAGCCAGTGGAACAGTGGGGTGAAGTGCCCGTGTCAGCCTCCCGTCCAAGCCGTTTTGACGTTGGGCTGGAGAGGCAGTGAATTGCAACAATCCCGGTTGGAGTGGAGTGCTGAATGCAGGGATACTGGGGGTTGGGCCCTTCCCAACAAGCTGGGGATAGAAGAAAAGGCTTTTCTGTCAGTGACGCCAGCTGGTCAGCTAGCCGGGTGATGAGTCACGCAGGACCCAGGGTCCACCCCGTCACTGGGGGCATGCCTGGCTCTGCTCATGGGTAGAAGTTCTCTGTGGAAAGGCTGCACTCCAGTGGGGCAGGGGGGGAGGGGTTGACGTGCAGTTTTTGGTTTTGTTTTTCTGCTAGCTCTGCAAGTCTGCTGGTGTGGAGACTTGCCTGCTTTTCCCTGGAAAGCCCCCCGAGCCACGAGGCTGACGTCAAAAGGCAACCAGCTGTCAGACAATGGAGATTAAGGGTTGGCAGGCCTGGCTGAGCCAGCGTTCACACCTGGCTGGGAACGTGAACAACATCCCACACTGAACAGGAACAAACACTGCGTCACTGGGCTGGGCTGCACACAGACATGCGCTTGCCTTGCCCCGATCCATCAGTGGGGACAGATCCTGGCTGCGCAGTGCAGTTATGGCTGTACGGTCCCACCGATGCCCCGGCCTGGCTATCCATGCTGGTGGCGAATGCTGGCTGCTACATTTCTTCCCATTCTGCATGAGGGTAGGACAGGGTGAGGGGCTAGCCCGACCCTCCATGACTCCAGCTCACATACTCTGTGCCCCATGGGCTAGCCACTGCCCTGGGGCATGATATTCCCCTCCCTGCCCCACCAGAGCCAGGGAAAAACCAAGAAGCAGACTGTGACCTTGAAAGCTGTCATCTGCCTCCCAGTTTGCCCAATGCATCACTTCTTGCTCAGACTTGCGGCTGAACCGCAGCAGATCCCAAAGTCACTTGTGATTGGCTGGCCGGGTCCCAAAGGGTCTGTCCCAGCCATTGCAAGAGAGGCCTGTGGGCAGCTCCTTCTCCATAGAGTTTTGAAGACACATCACAGCCATGGATAGAAATAGGCTCCTCAATGCCACCCCCAGCTTGCCATGCCACATCATGGACATCACCGGCCTCCACTGCCGCATGGCAGAACCACACTTCACACAAGGAACATCAGCCCAGACCTGAGCCAAACAAAGCAGCAGGAAGGCATGCACTGATCTCATGTTACACTAGCTGCTTTTCAATATCCAACCAGCAATGCCAGCCTGGAATTATCCACCTGAGCAGCTGGTCATATGCAGCCCTCCCCACTCCTTCCAAATTCCCTCTGCCCCAATTGGACATGTGTGTGCCAGCTGCCTGGGAATTGCAGAAGGCAGGTGAAGAAAGGCAATCAGGAACAGATGAGTCTTCCATGCTGCCTTCCAGCAAATAAGGGAGGAATGAGGGTGGAAATGCAAACAGGAGTGTTTCCTTGTATTTTACGGCCTGGGACTGGCACCGTGGTTGCGATCAGAGACCTTTTCAGTTTGGGGATTTCAGCTGACAAGGGTTTTCACAAACATTTCCTTTTCTCAGTAGGACCAAACCCTGTAGCTCCACATGCAAGCAGAAAGTTGCTCAGATTAATGAAACTTAGCAAACCTTCCAAGGACTCCAGGGTTGAGCTTCATGTTTTCAGCTGGTTTAGGGCTTCATTACAAATATTTCCCACTGTAACTGATACACAAGCAAGCAATTCACTTATCAGCACCTAGAATCGTATAAGGTTATGTTTGGAAGGGATCTCAGGAGGTATCTTGTCCAACCCTCTGCATAAAACAGGACCAACCTCAACTAAACCATCCCAGCCTGGGCTTTGTCAAGCCAGGCCTTAATACCTGAGGTTAGAGGGTGGCTTTCCAGGCCCTAAACAAAGATGAAATCTAGAGAGAGATTTGACTGTGCACACTGAAATCCTACCACCTTTACCTCCTAGTGACAGGAAGATATTTCTAGGCTTAATACCCCAGTTGCAAGGAAGACGTGTCCATTTCTGTGCCATTGGAAGGTCCGGGTACCGAGTTTCACTGGGAGCTGTAGCTGAGAAGGTCACCAGATGGTCCCCACATGGAGAAGTTCAAACAAACGCCCTATTTCTCCAGCTGTTGGAAACACAGAATACTGATTTACACCAGCTAGGATCTGGCCCTGGAGCTCGGCCCAATCTTCTGCTTGGTTCTGAGCAGATCCTGCTCAGTTCCTTTGAGCTTTGAGGCATCCCTCTCCACATGGCCAGGGTCGAGGTGAGAAGATCTTTCTACTGCTACCTGTTGCCAGTCAATTGGATAATCAGGACTAGTGCTGCCAACCCCACGGGTATAAAAATCACCAGTCAAGCCCCAGATGAGATTGGCTTAAAAATCATAAGTTTAAAAACAAAAGTTGGCTTTTTATTTGCTGTTTGGGGCACACGTTCAAGGTAAGGGCCAGCCATGAGGGCTAGGGCTAGTAGGGGCACACGTTCAAGGTTTCCTCCATCCAAGAGGGCTAGATCCATGCTTCCTTCAAAGAAAAAAATGGAGATCCTCATTTTTACTTGACTCTAGGAGCTGAAACTTTAAGAACCCCAAATATTGTGAGAGTTGGTGACACAGGGATGATGAGAGGGGAGGAAAGCCACAAGCTGGAGACCTTCTCATGGTTTGTGGTTTACAGCATGGTTGCTACAGTCTCTAGTTTGTGCCTATGAAAGAGGCCCCAGCCCAGTGAGCCCACTGGGATAGGCTAGGCTAGGCCTAACCAGCTGGCTCAGCCCCACAGAACTGGCAATCTACATCACCGAAGAACGGCAGGGGAAATGATGGATCCTAAAGCTGTGTGCATGGCCTTGGAGCTCAGGTTCCTCCCAGAGCTTGGCATCCATCATACTCAGCCCCTGGGAGAAGATGGCCCTGCGTGTTTCAAGCTGGGCATTCAGATGAGGCAACTTACAGTAGGGAATAGTTTTCCCGACGTAGGCATGGGCGCCTACAGCCCTGATTGCCCCGCAAAACTCAACGCAGGGGGCTGAAGGCAAGAAAACATCCATCAGGGCTTCCTCAGGAAGACTTAGACCCCAAGCCGTTCCACGGAGGGCCAGGGATGCCAAGCCGATGCCAGGGACCCAGTATGTCTGTGCTGGGATCTGGCAGGTGGCTCCCATGGAGAGACGGGAACGTCCCTGCTAGATGGGAGGGCTGGCTGTGGAGGATACGGCTGGGCCCCAGGGATGGGGAACAGCAGGGGTTGGCGTTGCCACCTCTCCTGCCTCAGCAGAGCCCAGGTGGCGCGACAGGCAGTGTGGCTGAGTCTGTGCCGCCCAGGGGGGATGGCAGCAGCAGGGCCAACCTATGTGTTCTACTGCCCATGGCAGGAAATGTCCACAGGCTGCTGGCTGGCCCCGGGCGATAGCCACAAGCGTGCCATGCAGAGGGACGACACAGGGGCAGGGGGGCCATTCTGACCTCCTCCACACCCCAGGAAAGAAGCCAGGAGTAGCTCGCCTGGTACCCCGAGGTAAAACCCAAGTGAGGGAGACACTAGGAGGGGAGTAGAACTGGGAGGAAAGATGTGGAGAGAGTTTCTCTTATCCTCTCCTGGCTCTTTACAGCCCAACCACTGACATGGGAGGGCTGGGGGGGGGGGGATGTTACAGTGCTCAGGACGCCTAGGCCCCAGTGAAGCCGGCTCTCACAGCCAGCCTGTCCTGGAGCAGCCCCAGTCACACACTCCCCAACGCCCTCACTGTGGCGTCCGCAGCTAGGAGGGCCAAGGGGGGACAAGCCCAGGTCAGCACAGGAAACGGGACTTCCCACGAGTGAGTCCACACTTCACGGCTTGTGTTACCAAATTTGCCCATAAATTTGGGGTATGCTCATTTATTAGGGTTACTTTCCGTGGGGGTGGGGAGCGTTGTACTCCTATCAGTGTACTGCTTGTGTTACGTGCGTTCCTATATGGAGCTTACTTCTCCCTTCTGCAAGTCCCCTCCCAGTGGAGCTACTCTTGCAGGACCTAAACTTCCCAAGACTGGGTTTCTAAGTGCGTCTGAGCGGACCGGGTCTATCAGCACTCTCAGCTGATCCCTTATATGTCCCTGAACTCAGCAGGCTGGGTCACACAGCACTTCTCTGCTGCCACCCTTATATGCCCCTGGCACCGCACTGGACTAGACTTGAGCACACGTTTGAGCAGGCTGGGTCAAAACAGCACTTTCAGCTGTCACCCTTATATGCCCCTGGACTCAATCAGGCTGGGTCAAAGCAGCACTTTCAGCTGCCACCCTTATATGCCCCTGGACTCCACAGGCTGGGTCAAAACAGCACTTTCAGCTGCCACCCTTATATGCCACAGGTTCAGCACATTAGTAACCCCCTTAGTGAGCAGACCTTACAGGATTTTGGGCATCATAGGGATCTTTAGCTAGGTAAAAGAAGCGTTGCTGTAGAGCAATATAGGGAAGCCAAGAACACAAAGGAGATGGAAAGAGTCTGGCAACCACCTTGAATACAAAAGTTACTTTATTGCCAGGTACATAAAACTTATGAATAGTTATAAAAGGAAAGAAAAATATCCAAACAATTACAATATCAATAACCATACAAAGAGAGAGAAATGATCAAAGAGTTACAATATTACCCAGTTTCAATTGTAGCATTGGGGAAATCTAGCCCAAGTGGATTGCAAAGGTTAAATTTAGACTAAGAGGAAAGAGAGAGAAAAAGGGGGGGCAGAGAGTTGTCTCACCACTCAGTGCAGCTCAAAGGTACCCAGGAATCAGGCTGTTCAGCTTAGGGTCTGGAGTTCTGGAGACAGGCAGAATCCCCACCACGATCAGCAAGGAAAAGGTGATGTCCCAGTGGAACTGTTGCAGCT
>ML685789.1:24676737-24708008 GCA_007922175.1 Pelusios castaneus | reverse complement strand
GCAGGATACTGTGCCTGGTTCCAAGAACACAGAGCTAACCAGTAACACTTGCCAGCTGAGAGCGTGGAGTGGGGGCCTGGCCTGCCCACTGAGCATGGAGCCCACTGGGTCAATCAACCTGGGAAGCCTGTCCTCATGTGAACCTGGCCCGGGATGCTATTTCCAGATGCTTGCTGGCATGTGAGAAACTTGCTCCATCCCATGGAGATAAGAACCAGGAGTTCCATTAACAGTGCCTGGATCTTCCCATTTCTCCAGCGCTTTCCACAGGAGGGCATGGTTATTAACCCCATTTTACAGACAGCAAACAGAAGGCAGATCTGGGCTTAGTGGGACTTGTTCAGCTTCCCCCAAACTAAGTATCACCCAAACCTGAGCCCGCGTCTAGCGCGCTGTCCTCTAGGCCATGATGCCCCCTCTGGGGGAGAGTGGAACCGCACGGGTCCATAGCTGCCGTCCCGAGGGCTGAATCCTCTCCCCCACGGAGCTGTGCAGAGCCTGGTTCTCACCCTCTAGGCAGCACGTGGAGGTCCGCTGTGACCACAGCTACTGATGGCTCCACTAGACAAGTCCACACCCTCTTCTCCTGCCTGACAGGGTTTGCTCCCCAGAATACCCACACCAGGGACAGCAGGGCAGGTCCAGGACTCTCAGGTGGCTGGGGGGTCTCTGCACTCATGTCCCCCTATGAACATCCTCCTATGCAATGCACAGCAGGGAAGGCACCTAATTCCAGGGGAAGTGAGGCCATGGAACTGCTGTAAACATTCTGCTACTCCTCCATCAAACCAGCCCTCTGCCCAAGCGCCCTTGAGCTCAGCTGCAGGATTTGACTGGGCTGATAGAGGGACACAGAGAAATGGTCAACAGAGGCTGCTCCCGAATGTCCAAGAGGCACCACTCCTGACTCATCAGGCTTTTAATCACAAAATGTGTGCTCAGTTTCTTTGCAGATTTCTGGCAAGACATCCCTGTCCCCTGCTAACTCTTCTTACAGAGCTGAGACCGAGTCTCTGAAGTGAGAGGATTGAAAAACCAGACCCTCGAGATGGGGACCCTGGTTGCAGCAGGAACAATGGAGGGCAGATGGTTTTGGAACAATACCTGCATTAAACAGCCTTCGTTACAGGAAAGGGATTAGAAAACATGGGGTTAGCACAAGGTGCCCTGCAAATCCCAATCTGCTCAGTGCAAGCACAGTATGCTCTGATGGTGCCCAGTCTTGGCTTCTGGTTTTTAAAACAATTAAATGTCTGCCCCTAATGGAGCATAGAATCAGGAGGTCACCTCGTTCAACCAAGATGGGAGGAAGAACCATCCAGCTGCCTGTCCTGTAAGGGAGGCTGCAGCCAGCCTGGAGCACTGCTGAACTTCTCCAGCCACCCTCACACTCCCAAGCCCAACAGTGCCACTGTGAGTGTCAGCATGAGTTATTTCCTTGCCAACCATTTCAGGAAGACATGGGACCTGCTGCAGGGATGGAGGTGCAAAGGGAAGACAGGAGAAGACACAAATGGGGAGAGCGAGGGAACCAGTGGAAGGAGAAGGGGGAAGGGAGAGAAGCCAGGGGAGGAATGTGCCCTAAAGAGGAGCAGATTTCCACACTGGGTGATGCTGAACAGATATGAATGATGCTGCTGAGGACTAGTTCCAGAGGGGAAACCATGTTAGTCTAGTTTAGCGAAACAAATAAGAACTCCTGGGGCACTTTTAAAGACTAACAAATGTATTTGTTGCATGAGTTTTCGTGGGTGAAGTCCCACTTGGTCAGATGGAAAAAACATACAATGTGGGAGGGAAGGATAGAGTGCCACAGGACTTGTTTTTCTGAGGACTAGCTGCACATTCCTGGGGGGCAGATAAGGGAAGCAGGGTGGACATCATTCATCTAGATCCCAGCAGGTGCTCTGACAGCCTGTCATGGCACCTCCTGCACAGCCAATCTGGCTGGTTCAAACAAAGACAGGCTAACAGAGCAACAGCAACCTGGCATTTTCTAAAGCCTGATTAGGTCAGAACACAGGATCTGGGGATTGGTGCTGGGACCTGTAGCATTCAGCTAGCACCTCTTCAGCAAAGCGGTCACATCCCCGCAGGCCTGGAAGCATTCCCACAGGGCTCAGTGGGCCTCACTGGCCTACAGGAGAAGGGAAATAAACCATGATCAAAGCCTGTATGACTATGAGAGATATGGCAAATACACGTGCAGATGGAGTAAGACCACAGATGGACAGGGCCAAGTTCAGCCCTCAGGACTGGCCAGCAGAACAGATGGTGAGTGTATAAGATTAACAAGGCAACCCCTGGATTTCTTTCCACAAGGCTGTGGTTAATAGTAAAGAGGCTCAGTCAAGGAGGCACCACACTAACCAGCTGCTGGATGCAGGGCACAGCTCTCAATGTACTGTTCAGTACAAGGCATTTCTATAGCCAACAGGAGCTAGATCACGGGAAACGGCTCCTCAGGCTCTGCGAGCGTAGCGCTTGCACCACACCTGTGAGAACTGCCTGGGTGGTGATTAACTCTACAGTATCTGGACTGATATACGGGAATCCGATCAAGCCATGCCCATGACCACGCAAGACCTGATCTGCCAAGGCTGGGATTTTGAAGGAGCCTATGGGAGTTGGGTGCCCCCCTCCATCAGGCCCTTTTGAAAAAGTCCTAGGACAATTCGTAAGGCCTTGCTCCTTGCCATCTTGTGACCAATAAATCTCAAGTTCCCAAAGATCAGTGCATCTTTTTCTCTGCACACGCATATGAGAAATATTTTCAAGTATTTCTGCAACTTCTGCTAGGAGCTTGAGGCAGTTCTAGTCTGCAAAAGCTTTTCCCCCAGTGACAGTACACACTGCTCCTGGGTGTGATGATGGTTGAATGTTGATCCACAGCCCCTCACCAAGCCCTCCCCGCTATCTCCCAGCAGCTAACTCTCCCTCCCCTTCCAGGGGCTGTAACTGGCGTGACTCAGCTCTCTCTAGGTACAAACATCCAGGCCAGGATGGAATCTTGCCAAGTCTTTCTGCACTAAATCCGAGCTGCAGCCTTTCCTTCCTACCCATCTGCAGAGTCACAACTCTCCTCCAACACCTTGCCTCTCAATCCCTGCCACAGTCTGTGCTCTGGCCTCCGCAGCAGGGCAGCAACCTTACCCTGCCCATACCCATTCAAAACGCTACGGCAAAGATCACTCCTCTAGCCCACTGTTTTGAGCAGATCTCCCTCCTCCAGCTCCTCCTTCTATGTCATATCACAACATGTGATGTCATGTCTATGTCCTATCTAACGTGCCATCAAGCTGCACCCCGCATCTTATCGCCCAGCCTCTACTGCTCACTTGTCAAACATGCTTGGGATGAGCTCCCTGCAAAGCAACCCATTAGCCACCATTAAATCCCCCCTTTTCTGGAAGGCCTTCAAAAGCCTTGACAATGGGGATTGCTGACCAAGACTGTCTCATTTCCTTGTCCTCTCACACCTGTCTGTCTCCATCTATCAGCTCATCTCACACTTAGAGTGCAAGCTTCACGGAGCTTTTTTGACCAGTTTTCAGCCCAGTGGGATTCTAACTAGCGCTTCTCGGTAGGACAGTGATACGTATAATTCAGACCAATAATAATACAGCAACAGAGTCACAACTTCCACAAGGGCTCTGCAAGTGCAGCCAGGCCGCTCCTACCTGGGAGTGACCCTGGGCTTGTCTAGGTGTGTTCGAAGACATGTTACCAAACACCTTTTAGCCAACATGGGTTTAAAGAGGACTTCGCTCCGAGGGTGGGTTAAGATGTGTGATGGCTGCAGCTAGCCAGCCGTGCTGAGGGCTCTGGGAAACCTGGCCCTCCTGGTGGGATCTCAATACATGAAGAGCTGATTTACTGTAACCAAGAGTCAAATTCCAAAGGGGTAGCCGTGTTAGTCTATTGTCTATATAGTCTATCTTCAAAGCGTCTGACGAAGTGGGATTTTCTCCCACGAAAGCTCATGCGATTAATAAATCTGTTAGTCTTTAAAAGTGCCACAAGACTCTTTTGTAACCAAGAGGGTAGTGTCATGTAAATTCTCACCCTTCCAGCAGAGCCCATCTGACACGGAGCCATGACTTGGAATAAGGTATCAGTTAATAGGAGGAGCAGCACTTGGTTACTTGGCACATTTTGGTTGTCCGAGTGATCTGATTTATGATTACTGAAGAACAGGCCAGATCACCAGAGTCTGGTCTACACCTAAACTTGGGCTGTCCTATCTGCATTGCTCAGGGGGTATGAGAAATTGCTCCACTCTACCCGAGGGACGCGTAGCTAAGTTGACCAAGCAGAGCCATCACTAGAAGAATTATCTATTGACCTGGCTACCACCTCCAGAGGGGCTGGATTAACTGTCGTGATGGAAACCCCCACTCACCCCCATTTGTGGCTGCAGAAGTGTCTGCGCTAAGACACGACAGCAGTGGAGCCAGGGCACCAGAGCTGAGCTGCTGGGGAATGGAGATGCTCTAAATTAACTGATACTCAACCACTGCGTCTGAGACACATTCAATGTCCAGCCTTGATGGGAGAGGAAATTCCCAGGCTAGCATGTATTAGCCGTGCTAGGAAGGCAACATGGTGTGCCCTGAGGGAGGAGGAAATCACGCCTGATGTCAAATGTGACCACTCCACATGCTGAAGTGACATTATTAAGGAGCTCTAAAAGGAATCTGCTGCCAGACAGTGGCTCAACTCGAAATGCTCAAAAATTGAGAGTCAGGCCCCAAAAATCAGATTTTTTAAAAGTGATGATTGTGACACACACACACACACACACACACACACACACACACACACACACACACACACACACACACACACACACTCCCCCCATTGTCTGGAGCGCCAGCAGGCAGGCAGGGTGCTGAAGAAGCATGGCTGGCCTCAGCTTTCCTGTTACTTCCTGCACATTCTGTGATGCCAGGGTCCCCACAACTTTCCCAGTACGGCTTCCCCAGGCTGGTCCTCAGCCTCCATGGCGCGGAAGGGCCAGGAGGATGGATAGGGATGGCCAGTGTCTTAACTCCAGGCCATGCCAGCACATTTTCTGCAGCTGCAGCACCGAGGAATGAGGCAACCAGCTTCGGCCAGAACTTGGCATGGGACCAGGCAGTGCTTGAGCCAGAGATGAGGCCGTAGCTGCCAATAGTTTGAGCACAGATGTACCGCAAGGAGCAGAGATGGTTCCAGTACCTTTGGCATCTAACACCCCCCAGCCAGAGGAGGTCACCAGCACTGCCCAGGAAAGGGTTGGACACTGAACAAGGCTTTGCAATGGGTTCACTGGATGATGGAGCCTGGCTCACCTACCAGCCATGAAGACAGGCTGTCACTTGAAGCAACTGAGCTCCTACCCCCGGAAAGTAGCCACACATGTGGCCTCGGGGCTGGGAGCAGGAGGAGAAGCCATCACCAGAACTCTAAGGCTGTGTTTTTAGGTGCGTTAAGGGAGCAGGGTGCCCGAACCCCAGAGAAATGCAATGATCCCCTTCCACAGCCCCAGTGATCAGGTGCAAGCCTTTCTGCTCCGCCCCAAAGTGCTGCTACCTTGTTTCCCTCACTTCCACTCCAGCAGCCCACCCAGCCCTTTCGCACTCTGGGTTCGGCCAGCGACACCATTGCATGGACTGTGGGCTTCAGCCACTAGCCCTTGTGTTTCAGGGCCGCCCCCCTCCCAAGGATCATCCTCATTCAGGATAGGCCTTCTCCTGGCTGCTGAGGTCAGCAAAGCAGGGCCAGCTAACTCCACGATGCCAAGCAAGATGTCTTCCCTTCCCGAGTGTGGGTGCCTGGATGCCCATTCACAGCTATTGTTCCCTGTATCAAGATCCTGCCCTTCTCTTTGCTTCCTGTGTTTTCTGAATGGCTCTTTTCTGCTCTCATGGAGGCTGCAATTTTATCTTTTGTGCTCAGCCGGGAGCATTTCCTTAGGAGTCGATAGGATCTACCAATTCAAGCCCCCTCTTAAATCTTTCATCAGTGAGCCCAGAGTGAGCTCGCATAAGTCCATTCAATGGAGTCAAATGGCAGGAAAATGAAGGGAGAAACCTGATCCTCTGCCTTGCAGTGCTGATGACCTCACCTCCATGTTCAGCAAACAAAAGAGAGCCCGCCCCAGGCAACTCTGCAGCAGGTGTGTAAATATCTTGCCAACCATCCCTGATTATATTGCTTCAGCTGCGTTTACCCTCCGGCGGCACAGCTACTCAGTTGCAGGGCTGTAGTGCAGATGCAGCCTACAGAGATGGAAAGGGGTTTCCAGTTAGCGTATGTAATCCATTGCTCCAAAAGGCGGTAGCTAGGTCAACCCTAAAATTCTTTCTTCAACCTACTGCGTCTATATCAAGGGCTAGGTGGATCTCTTTGATACTCAGAGTGTAAACTATGTAGCTAGGTTGAAGTAATCGTTAGGTATAGACCAGGCCTTAGAAACGTCTCAGTGTGCTTCATGGCTCCCTTTCCTGGCTGGCACCTCTAAGATGAGAGTCCAGGGAATGGAGGGATTCTTTTTGTAGGAGTTCCCAAGGCCTGGCACCCCCAGTAGGTAGGGGTGGGTCAGTAATTAGAATGGTATGACGCTCAGGGATCTGGGAGTCAGGACCCACGGATTCCAGTCACAAATGCTACTGCCATGCCGTGGGCCCATAAGCAAATGAAGTGACTTGCCAAGATCATATGACAGGTCAGTGCACACTTCGGACTAGAATGCAGCTCTCCTGAATTGCAGTCATAGGCGGAGTTTATATAGGTGGGTGGAGGCATAGGCCCCCCCCAATCTTTCCCATAGCTCCCCCCAAAATTTTCCCTGCCTCCTTCCTTGCTGGGAAGGCATTAGGCAGGGCCTGCAGAAGCGTTTTTCCTTGCTGCAGAAGCAATTTAGCAAGAGGCAGGAGCAAGCTTAGCTATCTGACACCAATAGACCAGAACAATAGCAGCCCATTGGTCTAAATTAGGTGATAAATATCCTTACAGAGTCCAGCCCAGCCCAGCTTTGGCACATACACTTTCTACTCTGTTCCTCCTTGACAACTTTCACTTTCTGCCATGCGATGTATACAAAACTGGATGCGATCCACAATGGGTCAAAAGAGACCATCGGATTTGGGTTTATTGCACACTGAAAGTAACCTTACTGAAGTCATTAATCCCAATCCGATCATTGGGGCCTATGCTACAAAATCCGGTGGCCACTCTCGCTGCCTATTACTTCACTCCTGTTTAGGGAAGACAACTGGTCATTTTATTTTTATTACTGTTAGTAGGGTAGAGAGAGGCTTGTAGAAGGTTGAGAAGTTAGAAGTACACCCCAGGATGGGACAGTGTTGTGTGAATTGGGAGATGTGCCCTGCAAGTGATCTAACATGGCTGCTCCCAGCTGCACACCTGAGAATCACTCCTGTCTGCGTCATTACAGTTCTACTCCTTAATCATTCAATAGTGTGGTCTTTGACTTTGAACCCTCAAGAGCGTTACAAGTAGTAATGCACTTTCACTTGTCTGTCTTACTAAATACAATGAATGTTGCTTATCAGACAGCTATGGCACTGGATATATGCACCTAAGTGTTTATATAGGGTCGAAAGCAATCCAATTATTTGAACTGGTGTAAAGTGGTTGGTGTAAGTTTGTGGATACATGTGGTATAATACAGAAAAGGCTATGTTTTAATGCTAAAGAGACTTTTAAGAATAGGCTTACACTTTAATAATGGGTGCTGTTAATTTAAACCATATTGGTTAATACAGTTTAAGATGTCACCTTGTTGAGGGATGCTAGACCCCGTTTTTGTAGTCCTAATACACTAGTCTGCATTATTATACAATACAAATAATGTTTAAAAAGTTCCAGGGAATTAATCTGGTTTACAGCATTTAATTTTTTCCAGAAATAATTGTGAGTTACAGTCTCAATAAAAACTGAGTAGAGTATGTCTGTGATTGTGTGGGTATACATTGTCCCCATGTATTTCACATAGTTCACATGGGGGAGAGACAAACAGAGCTGTCTTCCTTCCGGTAGGCAGTGAAGAAGTGCATAACAAAGATGTTGTAAATTAAGTTCTTCTTTTCTATTCCCTGGAAAGTGAGAGCCGAGTCACTGAGCAGGGGTCAGGGTGGTTCGAAGAAAGAAGCATATATACTTAGAATTGTGCTGGACAGAAAGTGCTGAGGGCGGGGGATGCAGGAGGTGCTGAAGGTGAAGGGGCATGGCTGGAAGCATGGGGCAGGGCCAGGGTCAGTCATGGAGCTGCTTTCCCCAGGGGATGCTCCAAAATCCACCCGATTGCCGTCCAGCGTCAGGGCCCCGGGGCCATACTGCTTATAGCTCAATGATACTATGCCAAGCGTGAGGCCAAAGCTTCAGCACAAAGGAAAATGCAGGGGGTTTGACATGGCTGACCGCTGTGTGCTCTTACCAAAGAGAACGCTGCTCCAGTGGAGCGAGACCCTTTCAACTTCAGGATCAGCTAAAAGAGGCAGAAGGCCGAAGTAGAACCCAAAAATCTTTTTGGGTAACAATGTACAGTGAGTGAGTTTCATTAGCTACAACAAACCTCAGCTTTCTTCAGTGAGCCCTGCAACAATGCCGTTTTGGGTCTGAGACTCTAAAACATACCAGTCTGCCCAGTCTGGTGTCAGGGTGCCTCTCGCTTCTCCATTACTGGTTTGCTGCCTACAAACAAGCAACACCCCACCTTGGCAGGATAAGATATACACAAGGTGGGAAATTATTGTTCGTGCTGTGAGCTGAGTGTTCAAAAATCGCAGAAGGGAGGTGGGCAAATCTCAGTTCTCATGAACAGATGTTGCCAGGCATTAGCATAATACGTCTCAACCCCAAATGATGCCGTAGGTTACAGATCAGGAGAAAAAAAGACTACATCCGTACATTTGTTGTAAGTACAGACCAAGGCCAAAAGTAGCGTTTTCTTTTCCTGTTTTCATTGAATATCTTGGTTTAAGAGCACAATATTTTATCAGAAGAAACGGGCTTCTTTTCCTTTCACTCAGGGTTGCATACCTAGCCAATGTGTCTTGCCTATTCATAATAAAACCACCCAGCAATGCCTTTTCCAATGGGAAAAGTCACTGTAGGCCTTATCTTGATGGGCAAACAAATAAATATTCAGACAAACAATAAAATTGCAAGGTATTTTTCTGAGCGTCTGACTGCCCTTGATGAACACACAATAGCAAAACTAAAAGCCTATTGACGTCTGTGATTTATCATCTCCAGCAAGAACAGACATTACGCAGGGAAACCCACAGTGACTGAACATGGACTCCGTGTAGACACTTGCTGTCCCGTACAGCGTGTCCAAGCCACACAGGAAGCTCCTGTTGTGTTGTGCCTTTGCCGTTTACTTTCCTGACCGAAGGGAGGAGTCTGCAGGCATGTGAAAGTGAAACTTGCCAGGGACTTGCCGCCACCTTTATTCCTGTTCCATCAGGGCTGAGCAGACACAGTCACCTGGGCCCCACTTGATAGGGCTGGGCAAGCTTTGCCAACGGGCTGTGATCTCCCTTGCTGGAGAATATCGTGCAGAGCCGCAGAGAAGGACAACACGATGTAATCTCGGGATGCCGATAACTTCACCTTTCTCCCACTCTTGGCAGCTTCTGAGGAAAGGCTGGCTGCAGGCTGGAGTGGGTGCTCCATTCTCCCGGAAGAGGATCACAGCACAACCACATTTGTTCTCAGGGGTCTGCTGGGTCATCAGAGCTTCCAGCTCAACCACCTCGGCACACCCCTTGTTCCAGAATCAGCCTTCCTCTCGCTCTGTCTGAGACCCAAGCGGAGTGGATGAAGAACCCATGGGATGTCCCAGGTGTCTTCCCCCTCTCAGGGCCCCAGGCCAGGATTACCATGCGTGCTGGCATCACGTGCCGGTTGTGGCTGAGCGGGCTTGGTACCCCTGTGGAAAGAACAAGGCGCTAACAGTCCAAAAACCAAAGTTTTAGCAAGGAGGTCGTGTAGGCAGGGCCAGACTGAACAGGGGCTGCAGCACAGAGCCTCAGGTTAAGGGGGCCCTGCAAAAATAATTCTGACTCCAGAGCACCTCTAGCCCCAGAGCCAGCTGCCAGCCAATGCCACACCTCAGCGTTGTCCTCCCCACCCCACCCCTGAGCTGTCCCTGGAGTGCCTCTGGCCTGAGCGCTCCCACCCTGCCCCACTCCACAGCGCTGGCCCACCGGCCCCAGCCTGCTCCATGTGCTTCCAGCCCCCAGAACATCTCTGCACTGGGCTGTGCCACAATGCCGCACTACAGTGCCGGCCCACTCCACTGCCAAGTTCAAGCCTGCCCTACCCCCAGGCTGGCCAGCAGCCAACCCAGACCCACTCCTGGAGTGACTGCCAGTCCAGTCTGCCTCAGCAGTACAACACTGACCCAAACCCTGGACTGGGCATCCGCCCTAGCTGCACAGCTACTGGGAGCCCCACAAAATCTAACAGCCCCACGTCCAGAGGAGAGTTAATCCAGCCCTGCAGGCTGCCCATTCCTCAGCCAAGCCTGCTTTCACTTGCCTGACCTCATCTCTGCTCACCAAGGCCGTCTTTGCAGCCACCAAGATGCTGGTGGAGTTTCTTCCCTGTCTTGTCTTGCGAGTCATTGTAAGTCCTGATTCTCAGGGTGCAGAGGCACAGCCTCTCAGCATGAGGCACGGCCCTAGCGTGGGTCACACAAGAAAGGGCTGATCCTCGGGGCCCAGCAGCAGGCACAGAACACCCATCTGAGGATCAGGCCCCTTATAACAAATGTTGGGCCCCAGGGCTCAGTTTCTGAGCCAGTGGACATTAATCCCCTCACAAAACCCCTCTTCCCTGCCCCACAGGTGCAGATGGACACAAGGACAAACCAGCCACATCCCTCCTGGGGCTTCAACACAACACCAAACAGCAAACCACTCTCTCTCCAGCCTGGCTTCTGTTCAGCAGGCCCTCCTCTGCTTTTATCTCCTGAAAGAATCCACACCCCAAGACTCCAAGGGGAGCTGTGGGGGCAAAAACCATAACTGCTTTCGAAACTGAGCTTGATAAATTTATGGAGGGGATGGTATGATTACCCTGTTTTGGAAATTGACTGATATTTGGCTACGTGTGGTGGATTTACAAGTGGCCTAAGAGGGGAGAGTACGTGGGGTGGGTTCTGAGTTATTACAGAGAATTGTTTCTTGGGTAACTGGCTGTTGAGACTTGCCCACGTGCTCAGGGTTTAACTGATCACCATATTTGAGGTCAAGAAGGAATTTTCCCCCAGGGCTGATTGGCCTGGGCTCTGGGGGGTTTTCACCTTCCTCTGTAGAACAGGGCATGGTTCACCTACCGGTGAATTCTCTGTATTTTAAAGTCCTTAAATCATGATTTAAGGAGGTAAATAACTCAGTCATAGGTTGGGGGCCTATTGCTGGAGTGGGTGGGTGAGGTCTTGAGGCCTGCATTTTGCAGGAGGTCAGACTAGATGATCGTACTGGTCCCTTCTGACCTTAAAGTCTATGGCTATGTCTACACTGGCAAGTTAGTTCGAATTAAGGAGGCTTAATTAGAACTAACTAAAGCCATGGCTACACTAGGCTTTAGTTAGTTCCAGTTAAGGGCTTCCTTAATTCGAACTAATAACTTCGAATAGGGCTTCAGAAGTAAGGCTTTAATTCGAACTAACTAGTTTGAATTAGCCAATGTGGCCATGTTAATTCGAACCAATTTCTTAGTTTGAACTAGCCGGCCATTGAAATGAATGGGGATCGCTAAGTCGAACTAAGCAAGTGCCATGAATGGCACTTGCTTAGTTTGAACTAACTTTTTCTAGTTCGAATTAAGCTAATTCGAACTAACTAAAATTAGTTTGAATTAGTTAGTTCAAACTAACTAATTCAAACTAATTTTAGCAAGTGCAGACATAGCCTATGAGTCTGTGAGACTCAGTGCCTAACCCAGAGTAGAGCAGGTGGGGTTTATCCCCCAAAGCACAGTGCTGGGATATGGGGGAAGAGAGGAAAGAGTCCTGGCCATGGTTCCCTGAAAGGGTCAAATGATCTGTGCACCCCTTCACAAACCTCTAAGCCTGCAAGGTTAGGTCAGGTCAGGTCAAACCTCCACTTACAATTCTGTCTCCTCAAAACAGAAATTTCCCTTAAATGGTGTAGCACAATTTTTATAAAGGAAGGAAATGAGTGCATCGCCAGCAACACAATGAAAAGTCACGGAGATCATAATACAAATGTTTAAGAGAGAACTTAAAACCATAGCTTAATATTCTAGAAGTTATTCACCCAACTGCAACTGGTAAAGAAACATGCAAGGCCCAAGCCAATTAGTCAACGCAAACAAATCTGATTGAATCAATTTCTCATCGGGGTAACAGACTAACCGGGGCTGGGCTCACCTGAATTACCCCTTTAGTTTCACTAACTGGAAGAACAAGTTAAATGCCTTCCACGCTCAGGTAAAAACTCAATAGCATTCATTTTTATACAGGCCGTGAGCCTACTGGGCATTGCACAGTATCAACTGAAAGTACAACAGCTGCACCCCAGAAACTTACAGAGGTCCAGTCTGCAGCTGGCTCCAAGGTGGTCAGGTCTATGCTGGAAATTAACCAGGCTAAATACAAAGCCAGAAAAGAGTTGTTAGAGTGCGTTTCATTCCCAGTCCCTTCATTCAGCCCGTCCCTTGTCACGCAGCCCAGGACCCTGCCCCGTAGCTATAATAATGAATCTGTGGTCAGACAATCCCTGTGCAGTGTTGCCAAGTCTGGCAGTTTTTGGAGTTTTTCTTAAAGGCCCAGTTCCTGGACTAATGGGATTGTGAGAATCAATGCTTCCAGCAGTTGGGGAGGAAAGCATCCAGAAGTGCCTCAGCTGGATCCTAATGGCCCAGGCAAAGAAAAGGAATCAATTCACACATTTCTTTTTGATTTTTAAGGCACTCATGATTTAATCAGGCCTGATTCATGATTTTAGCACCATTTAGGTTGGCTCTTAATCTGCCACTTCACAGCGGGAGAGGCTGGCTGGTAACTCTCCCGCAAACAGATTCTGTGGACAATTCATAGAATCTTAGGGCTGGAAAGGACCTCATGAGGTCATCTAGTCCAACCCCCTGCTAAAAGCAGGACCACTCTGACTAAATCATCCCAGCCAGGGTTTTGTCTAACCGGGCCTTAAATGTTTCCAAAATGGAGATTGTACCACCTCCCTAGGTAACCCATTCCACTGCTTCACCACCCTCCTAGTGAGAAAGTTTTTCCTAATACCCAACCTCCCCAGCTGCAACTGGAAACCATTGCTCCTTGTTCTGCCCTCTGTTACTACTGAGAACAGCCGAGCTCCCTCCTCTTTGGAGCACCCCTTCAAGTAGTTGAAGGTTGCTATCAAATCCCCCCTCAGTCTTCTCTTCTGCAGACCAAAATAAGCCTAGTTCCTTCAGTCGCCCCTTGTAAATCATGTGCCCCAGCCCCCTAATCGTTTTTGTTGCCCTTTGCTGGACTCTTTCTAATTTGTCAACATCCTTCCTGTAGGGGGGAGCCCAAAACTGGACACAGTATTCCAGATGCGGCCTCACCGAATACAGGGGAATAATCACATCCCTCAGTCTGCTGGCAACACTCCTACTGATTCAGCCCAATATGCCATTGGCCTTTTTGGCAATCAGAGCACACTGTTGGCTCATATCCAGCTTCCCGTCCACCATAACCCCCACATCCTTTTCTACAGTGCTACTACTTAGCTGATCGGGCCCCAACCTGTAGCAGTGCATGGGATTTTTCCGTCCTAAGTGCAGGACTTTGCACTTGTCCTTGCTGAACCTCATGAAATTTCTTTTGGCCCAATGCTCTAATTTGTCTAGGTCTCCCTGAATCCTGTCCCTGCCCTCCAGTGGGTCTACCATTCCTCCCAGCTTGGTGTCACCGCGAACTTACTGAGCGTGCAATCTATCCCATCTTCCAGATCATTAATGAAGATGTTGAACAGAACTGGCCCCAGGACTGACCCCTGGGGCACTCCACTCATTACTGGTTGCCAACCAGACATCGAGCCATTGATTCCTACCCGCTGAGCCCGTTGATCTAACCAGTTTTCGATCCACCTTACGGTCCACTCGTCCAACCCATACTTCCTTAACTTGCCAATGAGAATGCTGTGAGAAACCGTATCAAAAGCCTTGCTAAAGTCAAGGTATATCACGTCAACGGCTCTTCCCGCATCCACAAATCCAGTCATCTCATCATAGAAGGAAATCAGGTTGGTCAGGCACGATTTGCCCTTGGTGAATCCATGTTGACTGTTCCTGATCACTCTATTTTCCTCCAAGTGTTTCAGGATGGATTCCTTGAGGACCTGCTCCATGATTTTCCCAGGGATTGAGGTGAGACTGACCGGTCTGTCGTTCCCCGGATCCTCCTTTTTCCCTTTCTTAAAGATAGGTACTATATTTGCCTTTTTCCAATCCTCCGGGACCACCCATACGACACATTTGGTATGATTTCTCGGGCAATGATGGAGAAAGGTTATGATAGAGACACATTGCAGTGCAGAACAAAGGTGAAGGAGCTAAGAATCAGCTATCAGAGAGCGAGGGAGGGAAACCGTCGATCAGGATCAGCGCCTGCTACATGCAGGTACTATGAGGAGATCGGAGCTATCCTCAGTGGTGACCCCACAACAACTCCAAACACCACAGTGGACACATCTGTAACCACAGATGTAGTCACTGCCACCACGGATTTGGATGAGGACCTTGAGGAGGCGGTGGGGGAGATGGAGGAAAACATGGGGCAAAGCGAGGCAGCGTGTAGCCAGGAGCTGTTCTGCACCCCCGCTGATACGTCCTCTATGGAAGACATGAATTCCAGCATGTCCCTTGGTTCTGCTGAGGGGAGCTCTGGTAAGTTTCTGCTTTGTAATGCTAAAAGTCTATCTCACGTTAAACAACACTGTACATTGCAGGGGTGCTTGCTGTGTCTCCCAGCTGTGCAGGGTCCTTACTCCCCATCCACGAGGAGGGCATCAACACAAGCAGTGATTGTGAAGTAATCATCTGCCTTTAGGTCAGTAAATGATTCTTCGATGTACCTCCAGAGCCTAGTACTCAGGTTCGATGGGATGGTGTTGGTGCAAACGCTCCCAAAACAGGGACACTTTGCCCCGCCAGCTGCAAAGCACAGCCCTGGGAACCATGGCTGCAAACAGTGCTGCTGCATACGGTCCAGGCTGACTGGCGGCAGCAGGTAGGAGATGTATTCTAGCGGCCAGTGGCACCCTGAGGAGAGCGACATCGGGTTCCATCTCTGTGGGCAACGCAGATTACTAGCCCCCAGTAAAGCTGTCTAGTTCGACGTACCTTTTACGCTTATGCAACAAATGGGCTGTGGACCGCACTGCACCTTCCAGAGTAATGTGAGACTAAGTGTTATTTTCTTATCCTGGCTATGTGTAAACTGCAGCTTGACAATTACTTCTTTCTTTAGATCAGACCTTGAGAAGGCCATTGTCTACCCCCGCAGCACGTATGAGAAACATTCGTTCTCGTGCACGAAGGAACAGAGATGAAATGTTTCAGGATGTGTTGAAAGCAACACATGGGTCCTTGAAAACAGCATAGGAATCCTCCTCTGCGACAAGAGCATTCAGAGCTGAATACCAGCAGATGTGGAAAACACAGACCGAGGAACTGATAAGCGTGATGAAGGAGCAAACAGAACTGTTCAAGAGCATGGTCACTTTGCAGTCCCATGTTTTTAATGCTAGGGCTCCATTGCAGACACTGCAGCCGCGTCTGTCTGCCTCCCTCCCCCCGTAGTCCCTATAAGAATTTTTATGAAGTGCACCCGTCCCACCATAGCATTCCAAAAAGTAGTTCTCCACCTCCCTACTTTCTAGAGCCCCGCAGCTACACACACCTTCAGAACCTTCAAAGTATGAATAAAAAGAGTATAAAATCATTTCATTAAGGCTTTATTTTCACACATGGGTACTTTCATAAGGTGCTGCAGATGCGTCCTATAAGAGAACTAGGGGAGGGCATGACTGAAATGCTCCCTGAGCGCCTCCCTTATGCGAGAAGCTTCCCCTTTATCCCCCCTAATACTTCTAGTGGCTGGCTGTTCGAATGCCTCCTCGAGGCGCTGTGCCTCGGTTGCCCACACTGGGCAAAACCTTTCTCCCTGAGTTTCACAAATATTATGTAGGACACAACAAGACGCAATCACAGCTGGGATGTTGTTCTCCGACAAGTCCAGCCTCCCATACAAACATCTCCAGCGGCCTTTTAAACGGCCGAAGGCACACTCCACAGTCATTCTGCAGCGGCTCAATCTGTAATTGAACCGCTCCTTGCTTTGATCGAGGTTGCCAGTGTATGGCTTCATGAGCCATGGCATCAGTGGGTAGGCTGGGTCTCCGAGGATAACTGTGGGCATCTCCACATCCCCCACTGTAATTTTTCGATCAGGGAAAAAGGTACCCCCTTGCAACTTTCGGTACAGACTGGAGTTCCTGAAAATGCGGGCATCATGCACCTTTCCCGACCACCCAGCATTGATGTCAGTGAAACGCCCCGTGTGATCCACGAGTGCTTGCAGCACCATGGAGAAGTAGCCCTTCCTGTTGATGTACTCGGTCACAAGATGGTCTGGTGCCAAAATGGGGATGTGTGTGCCGTCTATGGCTCCCCCGCAGTTCGGGAATCCCATGGCATTAAAGCCATCCACAATCTCACTGACATTCCCTAACGTCACTGTCCTCCGTAGCAGCACGTGATTGATGGCTGTGCAGACTTGTGTTAGGGCTACTCCGACGGTGGACCTCCCAACTCCAAACTGGTTTGCGACGGACCGGTAGCAGTCAGGAGTCGCCATCTTCCAAAGAGCTATCGCTACACGCTTCTCCACAGTGAGGGCTGATCTCATGTTGGTGTCTTTACGTCGCAGGGCAGGTGCCAACTCTGAGCACAGTTCCAGAAACGTTGCTTTCCGCATTCGAAAGTTCTGTACCCACTGCTCGTCATCCCACAGATGCATAACAATGCGATCCCACCACTCGGTGCTCGTCTCTCGCGACCAGAAACGGCGTTGCACCGTGTGCAGATGATCAGTGAAGGAGCTGAGCAACGCGGTGCTGTTGCTCTGCATGGCATCGATCAGCCCCTGCTCCTCTGTGTCATCCTCTGGCAGGGAGCTCAAAACATAATGAGCAACCATCCGAGATGTGTTCAGCATGTGGAGTGCGAGAGTGGAGACCAGAGCAGGATCCATGCTAACGCAGATTTTCTTTCTATCCAATGGCGCGCTCCCTGCAAACAGTATTGAAAACAGGCGCGAGTTGCTACTGGCAACAAGGAAGACGCTAGGGAAACGCAATGCAGCATGGGAAACATCCGGTTTACCCATGGTGCTTTGTGCTCCTTTCCTTCATCACATGATTGCAAGCAAGTACACAGGGAAATTGGAACACTGGGATACGTGCCCAGAATTCAGAGCGCTAATGCGCATTGCAGCGAGGAATCCTGTGACATCTCAAGGAGCGACGTGTGTACAAGGTACAGCGCAATAAAATCCACGTGCTTCTTACAGCGCACTTCAGAAGCTGCGCTGTAATCTGATCGTGTAGGCATAGCCTCAGGTTTCATCCTCTCCTCCACAAACCCCCTCCTTCAGCAGGTAGCCACGCTGGGGAGCAACCCTGGAACACGACACTCTGCTTAGCAGGGGAGCTGTATGTGAGCATCTACTGGGGTTCATTGGAGGATGCAATTTGGGGGCCTGAGCTACAGCTCCTTCTTTGAGGCAGGGAGAAGGGTGGGGGGAAGTGCCCTGTCTCTTGCCCTGCTTCTGGAGGGATTTCGTCCGCAATATTTCAAGCCACCCTTACTCGCTAGACCAGCCTGCTCGTCTTTTGAACGTTGCAATCCAAGCAGATTTTCTCCTCCTCATCCAGGCCCTGTTTTCCTCTTGGTGGTGTTTTACCATGACAGCTCTGCTCTGCCCATTAGACATTTTTGAACCATGCGGCACAAAACACTCCATTCCCAAACCTGCAGTCTCCACATCTCATTCATTTTGTGTAGGCTGCCTGAAAGCCATTGACTGTTCCATAGCCTTCTTCCATAATTTGCCGAAGGAGGCTGTATAGGCAGCCCGTGCACACTCAATTTCTGATTTATTCCGCACAGCCCTTTCCTCCCTTGCTGCTCTTACATAAGGTCTGACAGGTTGCAGCACACAAGCTCACATTTACCCTCAGGTATCTCTAATGGCTGCTTTTCAAAATCATCATCAAAACCTGACAAAGGGCTCAGAAATGCAAGGAGGGCAGCTGTTTGCAGACCTACTTCTAAAACACTTGCCAGTGACAAACCTATTTCTATCCCTTACAAAGCAGTCAGCGCCTGTCCCAGTAGCCCCAGGAAGCTCTCTACACACACATTTTAATGACGAAGTAAACTTTAGCAGAAGGGGGAAAACAATCATTTCCCAGGTCACTATTGTCCAAAGGATCTTCTGCTTCTTCTGTATTCTCCTCCAAGGCCGAGAGGGATAACAAGGACAGCCTGGCCTTGTATTGGAGAAGCTACGCCGCCTGAGATGTGGTCCCTACCCTCAGCAATCAGGAAGGAGTGAACAGCATCTTCTGGAGAATTGGGCTGAAGCTGGCTCAGCCCCAGACGACCTACGGAGGTCTTCCAGATGGTGGGAGGAAGCAGCTATATGTGGAGACTGCATTGATGGAGGGACCTGAGGCAGAGAGGAACTGGAGTGTGGTCTGAGGAGCCCTGAGGTAGGAACTTTAGAGCAGCAAAAGCTGGAGAGAAGAAGAGGACAAATGTCGTCACTACAGAGAGGGAAGACCAGGAGTAGAGATTTGGAGAGATTCCCACTCATTTTGCCCTGAAGCCTTGCACAGCAAAGGCAGGCTGAAGAGCTGGGGGTGTCAAGCAGAACTCCTGCACTAAATTTATCCCAGAGGGTGGAGATCAGAACTGGGTGTTTGTCACTTCCCTTGCCCTAAACAAAATGCTAAGCTGAGAGAGGTGCCCACTGTGAGAACACACAAATACTAAGACCTGGGTAGACATATTGGAGGGCGAAGCCAATTCAGTTGCTTTTAGGCAGTCCTTGGACAGCTCCAGGGGTTGATCTAAAAGTATCCTGTCAAAGTATGAAACTGGACAAATGCAGCTCTCTGTGCCAAGGTGCTGCTAACACACAAATCTCTGTAAGGATTTGCCCTGTGAGGCTCATTCCATGCCGGACATTTTAATTGCTGCCACCATTTCAGATTTCTACAGAGGGCCCTCACTTTCTGCATGGGTGTCACATAGCAGCACTGTCCGGGCACACAAATTCCTCTTCATTGATCTGTCACACGCTGCACTCAGCACCACTGTTACACCACAGCATGAACTGGGGAAAGGGTGATGTCTGCTGCATCTCTTCATGAGCATACGGGCTGGTTTTAATTCAACCGGGGTGAACGCACTGGGCTTGCCACACTCTATTTCTTGCCCACAATACAATTAATCACCCAGACCTAGGCTTTAACCAGTCAGTGTGTCATGATGACTAATTTCAAATAAATCCTAGGAACAGCTAGTGACATCTCAAACAAACTCCATAAACCCTGTATGACCTGCTGTTCCCAGAGGGTGGGCAGGTTTCTTGGTTTTAAGCTTGCCAACACAAAAAGCTGCTCTTCTGTGTAGAGACAAGAATTCCTAGAGTCTGGGCTGATAAAAACTTGGTGCAACATTTGTGTTGAAAGTGCAGCAATTCTCGTACAGGCTTTTAATATTTGCATCATCTGATGTGTATCGTGGAGAGACATTGGTGATAATCCTTCCAGAGTTATATTTGCCGCTTTCTTCACTTATAGATTCATGGACTTTATGATCAGAAGGGACCGATATGATCATCCAGTCCTGACCTCCCGCACAACACAGGCCACAGAGCCTCACCCAACCACTCCTGTAATAACTCTCTAACCTATGACTGAGTTATTTAAAAGTTCTCAAATAATAATTTAAAGCCTCCAAGGTACACAGAATACACCATCAAGTGAGCCATTGCCCATGGTACAAGGGAAGGCAAAAAGCCCCCAGAGCCTTTTCCAATCGGCCATAGTTGAAAATTCCTCCCCGACCCCAAATTTGTCCATCAGTTAAACCCTGAGCAGGTGGGCAAGACTCACCAGCCAGACACCCAAGAAAGAATTCTCTGTAAGCGCAGCCGGCTGCTCCACCCGGGGGTGGGGCAGGCTGGCCTAGGGGCTGGGCTCTGCCCTCCTGCCTTGCTTTCGGCTTCCAGCAGAGCAGGGGAGTGAGGCTGCACTGCAGTGTGTGTGGGGAGGGGGGGGAACCAGCGGTCCAGCATGCAGGGGGCTCCGCTTGCCCCTCCATCTCCCCCAAAGGATGGCACTGGTAATAGCTCAAAACCCACCCTCATCTAACATCCCATCGGCACATCCACCACCAGTAGTCAAAGTCTCGTCAATTGCCAAACAAGGTTGTTCCGTCTGGCCATCCCCTCCATAAATTTATCAAGCTCAAGTTTGAAACTACCGGTAGCTAGGTTTTTCCTCCCACAGCTCGCCTTGAAAGGCTATCCCAGAACTTTACTCCTCTGGTGGTTAGAAACCACCTAATTTCAAGTCTAAATTTCCTGATGGCCAGTTTATATCCATTTGTTGTTGTGTCAACAATGGCACTGAACTTAAATAATTCCTCTCTCTCCCTGGTGTTTATCCCTCTTGTATATTTATACAGAGCAGGAGGTCCCTGCAGGGGGCTCTGCCCAGTCCCTGCGTGGAGCTGGGAGTCGGGCTATGCTGCTCGCCTCCCCTCTGGGCTTGGGGTTACAAGCAGCCCTTTCCGTTTCTTTCTCTTTCCTTTCCTCACTCTTTTTTTTTAAAAACCTTTAAAAAACTTAATTTTGATTAAAAATCTTTCTAAAAATTACATTTCAATTAAAAATCCATTCAAATTCAATTAAATAAACCCAATTAATTTTATTTACAATCACTTTGAATTTAATTATTTTTAATTTAATTTTAATTCAATAAACTGGTGGCCCTGTTGTATGAAAAGGTTTCAGTGATGCAGCCCTCGGGCCAATATCCTAGTCCTCATGGTGATTTGAGTTTGAGACCCCTGCTCTAGTATTCTTCTGCAATGTGATTTTTACCCAAACAGACTCTTTCTTATCAATTCTCTTTACAGTTTACCTCATCATTGATATACAATGCCACTCCACCACCTCTCTCTTTGTATCCATCTTTTTAAAAACAGCACACAGCCTTCAATACTCGCACCTCAGCCATGACTACTATTCCACGATATTTCTGTTATCCCCATATCTGGTTTCAGCCCCTCTACCAGTAGCTCTAGTTCCTCTATTTTGTTACCCAGGCACCTGGCATTGGTATACAAACACCTTAATTTTTTGCTGTTTGGCATCACTTATGAACAACTATTTTAGCTCCCTACAATTTTGGGGTAGTGAAGGACATGTATCAGCAACCCATGCTTTCTGGGAAGCTAATTGGCATGGACGGCGGCTGCTTTCCTTCTGCCTGTCCCACAAGAGGTTGGCGGCCAGGCTGAGAAGGGTCTGTACTCAGAGAGACAGGCACCCATTGTCTGCCTGCACGTGGTGGAATGGGCATTGGAAAGCCCACCATGTTTCCCACTCACCCTGCAGAACCACAAGCCCTTGCTGAACATAGCCTTGTTCGAGCTACAGAAGCCTCAGCTATTCCCCACTTCTTCCCTGCACAGAAACTGGCCGACTTCAAGAGCATTCCCTGCTGTTGAGGATTTGACCTCAGCTAAAGGAGGTGCAATGGAGGTCAGCCACAGGTCAAAAGGAAGCAGCTGCCTCTGGGGACAGTCACGCATTGATACGCATGGCTGGGAGCCTCTGGCTTTTCTGTTGGTATGTGGCAGAAGCATAAAGGGCTCCACAATGACACAGGCTGAGCCAACAGCTTTCTCTTATCACTGCCAGCTCTGCAACACTATTTGTACCTGGGAACTGTGATTTGTGGGCTGCCTTAAAAGGCACAGAGCCCAGCCTGGATCTCTTTTAGCCCTAGTCCTGCATTCCCCATTCTTATAATGGGGCCATGGGAAATGCCACTCTTGCCTGGGTAGCCACAGGCAGCAGAAATGATACATGCCTGGAGAAAACTCTCTGCACCTGGCACTAGGCACCTTGGCTAGCAACAGGCAGAATGGGGCCACACAATCTTTTTTTCTGCTGATTGCCTACACTGCAGTGCAGGAAGAGGGACATGTAAGACACTCGCTGTTTGCTTGACAAGTATAGGACAGGGTCTTCTTATACCTATCTTTAAAAACAAAGTAATTTAATAACGCCTTGTGCTTTTCACTCCAGGCTGAAAGTGATGTACACCGGTCACTGTTATCCCCATTATGCAGGTAGAGAAGCTGAGGCACAAAGGAGTGAAATGATTTACCCAAAGTCCCGCAGTTGGCCCATGGCCGAGCTGAGACTAGAATGCAACTCTCCTGTGTTGCGGTCAAGTGTCTCTTCACTAGTCCTAGGCCACTGGTTTTTGAATTGGGCATCTCTGCTTCTGGGGGTGGGGTGGGGGCAGGGGAGGAAGTGTGCCACAACCAGGTTAGCAGGGGTGGGGTGCTACACTGGCCAGGGGTCCAGGGCATGGCAGTGAGTTCTCAGTTGTGTGGGTGGGCAAGATTAGAGACCCACCCAGCTCATCCTGCTGCCCTTTTCCTTCTCTAATCCCTGACTGCTGTGCCCTGTATTTTAAACCCCTGGGAGGCTGAGGCTTTGGGCAAGGGGGGGGGGGGGGGGGAGAAGCATGCTCTTTGCCATGGGTGCCTCTGGGATAGAGCCAGCCGAGCCCTGCTGCCACCTCAGGCGGGGGTCGCCTGCTTGCCTCAGTGAGTCATTTTCTGCCCTAGATGGGCAGAGTCAATGGGCAACTCCCACAGAGAAGCAGAGTGCAGCAAAAACCAAAGTTTGGGGAGCTCTGCCTTAGGCCCCACTAAACAAAGAGCGAGTCAGGTTAGAAAGGAACACAAGCTCAAATGGAAATAAAGAGCAAAGCTTACCCAGGTCCTGGAGGTGAGGGGGTGTGTGAGAGAGAAGGAAAACGCCCCACTCACTCTCTCCTCTGGACACTGATCCAACACCCACACAATTTTATCCTAGAGCACAACAAAGCACTAGGTTCTGCTAGCGTGCACAGGGTATGTCTCTAGCCCAGTGGGGCAGCATTTAATTCCCAGCGGGAGGTGACTGCACATTTCACACAGCTGGTGAAGTGTGTTGCTCCATTACAGAACTGTAGGACATCCCCATCAATGCACATCTCCTACCTGCTCTCCCCCCACCATTCCCCCCCGACTTTCCAGAGGAACCACCCATGGAATTATCTTGCCTCTCAGGTTGAGAGGACAGAAACAGACCACAACCAGCACTGCTCCTTAATTATGTTGCTGGAGTCTTAGAATCCTAGAAAATTGGGGATGGGAGGGGTCTCGGGCTGTGATCTAGTCCAACTCCTGCTCAAAGCACTTCAGTTATCCCATTTAGGGCTTTGTCAAGCCGCAGTCTGCCAGACACACAGCCTTGC
This sequence comes from Pelusios castaneus, assembly GCA_007922175.1. Classification (NCBI taxonomy): domain Eukaryota; kingdom Metazoa; phylum Chordata; order Testudines; family Pelomedusidae; genus Pelusios; species Pelusios castaneus. The sequence goes on along the minus strand of ML685789.1, from coordinate 24,684,366 downwards.
TTTCATGAACCGAAGTATCCAGCTTGGAAAGGCATTACTGTCAATAGCTCTGAGATGGCAGATGCCAAAGTTCCTGTTCATCTTCTATTCCATGTCAGAAGCATTCCAATTATTTTGATTTTGATATGGACTTAAGGCTAAGCTAAAAATCTACCTGTTCTGTGGGTTGCAGGCTCCACACAGATTTTTTTCATGTTAGATATCTTCCACCTCATTTTTCTTCCACTGATGTCTTATTAAAATTGTGATAAGCAGAGCGTGCCAGCCAATTTGCTTCAGGTCCTGGAATGATGAACCTCAATCAGTGAGATCTTACCTAATGCAGACTGAGTTTTCCACTAAATTGGCTTGTCGCCATCTTTCACAACCCATGACTGAGAACCCAATTTATTCCAAAACTGGAAAAGCATTCTAGTTTTAGTGAAGAGAACATACAAATGCCCTGGGATTGAGGAAATGCTCTGCATTAGCCTAGCTTTGCCCCATCCAAAGGGCAGTTTCATGACCAACTTTTGAATTAGATCACTTAGGACAAAGCCCCGCTCTCTTTTTGCCTATATTGTTACCTAACTTAGAATGTAAATATTTTAGGGACAGAATATACCTTATTTTGGGCCTTATTTTCAGAAAGGTGTGAGCCAAATTTGCATATGCCTGAATTTTGATGTGTGCATCCGAACTCTGTCTGAAGTCCCATGCACAGCAGATATTTTGGAAGTGTTAAAGTATTAATGCACCTATTCAGCTTCCACAATGCACTCACTGTTCAACTCTTTTCTAACAGGTGCTTCTTCAACCTGTGAAAGCCCCAGCAGCCACCTTAGTTCACCACGCACTCCATGGTGTACCACTTTCCAAGGAAGAATGTGAATCACTGAAACGCCTCTTGCAACATTTAATGACCGTTCAGGCAAGCAAGAACACTCTGGGCAGGGAGGGATGGAACTGTCAGTTCCTGGAACAATTTAAGAAGATAGAAAATAAAATCAGAAGAGTTAAGCTGCAAAGTCAGCCTTCAACGCTGGTTATTTGGAAACAGCTGACATGAGGCCCAGCTGCTCCTAAGTACCTACATGCAGGACTTTCTGCACCTCTACCTCCCTCTTCCACGCCTTGGCTACCTTGCCCTGCTCATGCCCCAGTCTCCCCAGAAAGCCATGATGGAACTGACCTTTTATTCTCTGAGTATGAGTTTAGGGCTAGGCCCCGCTGAGAGGGCTGTTCACAATCACAGTCTGGAATTACTCTTCTCAAATTCAATTCTCCACACTCTCCAATCTGGCACTCCACTAACGCGGCTCTTCGTCTCTAATCACCTCTTCCTAGCTAACATGCACAGATCTCTCCCCGCACCAGATCTGTCTTTTCCTGTCCAGACTAAAATCTCAGCCTCTCTCTGACATTTTAGATGCGTGGCCATCAGCTCAAGCTCTAACTCTTTCTCCCCCCACCTCCTTTCTAGATCCCTGTGGCTAACACCATCCTTCTACCTGTCACACAGGCCAATAGGCCCAGGGTCATTTCAACTCAGATCTCTTTCTAGGTCCTCATACCCAGGCTATGTCCAAAGCTTGTTGCTTCTTTCTGCATAAGATCACTAAAATATAGGTGCCTTTCCTACCCACCTCCAGTTAAAATTTGCCCAGGGTCTCATCCTCTTGATTATTGCAACTTTCTCTGAATCTTGTCCCACTCTTATCCGTTCAGATCATTTTCCTATTCCTTCAGGGTTTTGCCACATCACCCTTCTTTCATCTTCCTTCATTGATACCTCCATCTCTAATGCATTCAAGGCTATTCATGGGCTATCTGAACCTTTCTCATTTCTCACTGAGATGCCAACTCCTGCTTCCATTGTCCACTCATTAAACATTAAAAAAGTAACCTCCACGCTTTCCCCTCGTACCGAGACGACGCTGCCGGTAAGCATGTTTGAAGCTACTTTGTTATTCTCCTTCAGAAACCCTCCTTAACATTTTCTTTTGCCACAATACCTACAAAAGACTTGATGGTTAGGCCACTGGTATGCTGAGACCACTGCCCTTCATGCTGACCGATTTTGTCTAATTGTTTCCTTATACTCCCTCATTTGCCATCTCATTTTATACTCCAATCCAATGCTCACTGGGGCAGGGACCATCTTTTTGTTCCGTGTTCAGAACAAGAGTTCACACAATGAGGTCCTGGAATCATGACTAGGGCTCCTGGGTAAAACAGTAATAGTAATAATTTATTCATTAATGCAGAACAGGCATTAAAGCTGATATGCTACTTCCTAAGGAGAAGAGGCAAGAAGAACTCTCAGTAAACTGGATGCATGAGAAAGGAAGAACAAGACTAGAGTGGCAATGCAGCATGTTCCTCCCATTCCTTTTGGAAGAGTAGTTTGCAAAGCACCATCCAGCTTCAGCACAACTTCTGACATTGCCTATTTCTGAGCAGCTTCAAACTTTTTCTTAGGGAAATATTTTTCCCTCAAACATAGAATTGTTATGTGCTGAGCTGAGCTGTACAGACAGTCCCTGGCTCAAAGAACATATAGGCTAAGAAATCACATGATACAAAGGGGTGAAAGGATGTAAAAAATATACTTTTTTATATAAATATTTGCACTTTCAGAAAAGTTATCAACTGAACCGGCCATTAATGCCACCTCTGGTGTATAGCCATCATAAAAGATACGAGTCTGATGAAGAGCTTTGAAGGTGGTAGTAGTGGTTTGTGGATCAGTTCAGAGAGAACTGGCTCACCAGGCGATGCACAAAAGAATGTTTGTTTCATGTTTGTACATGAAGCTAAGAAATGAAGAGAAGTAGCAAGAGCTAGATGGTGGAAAAACTGAGGAATGGATAAATAGTGGGGACGGAATTGCAAGAGGTGTTCAAGCTGCTTTCCTCACCTTAGCATTTATAATGAAATGGAAAGACACAGTGGAGGCACTCAGATGGTGATGCTGAACAGAAGCAGAAAAAAATGTTATACAGATGTGATGATTAGCATAAAAAGATTTGAGATGTCACATTCATGAGAGAGACATGCTGCTCTTCCCAAACAAGTGCTGATAAAACGTCTATGCCACACCAGCATCAGCCATATATGTAATAGCAAAAACTCAAAGTAACTTATTCATGATTTTAGGGTCCAATCGCTAAGGACTTAGAGACCAGAAGCAAGCGTGAGACCCCCATCAGGTTCCTTTATCAATGCCATAAAACTCTGCAAGGTCATGAGATCAGACATTTGGTATCTCACTGGTAGACAACTGAATAAAGTTCCCCTTCTGGTCTTTTATCAGGACTGAAAAACTACAACTGGAAAGAAACGTGGCAGCCTTTAGACGCTGCTTCAGAGGTTTGGAATGACAGGAAGTCTAAGGGGATGGGTTAGTAGTCAAGTCACATGTGGCAGTCAAAAACTGATTGCTCAGTTGTAGAACCGGAGGAGAATTTGAGATCAAGCCAGATCCGTTTCCCTGCTAGGAAGATGAGCAGATCAAGAGTTTTGTCCCTGAACCTTGCTCAGGGCTCCATTATTCATCGGAATGGCAATGTGATATACTCCAAACCCTACGAGCTCTCCTCTTGCAGCCAAAAGGAACATTATTTGTGTCTTGGGTCCAACCCCCAAGTCCAGGCTGCTGTGGAGGTGGAGGTCTTCTGATCATTTACCCCTTCTTGAGCCTCCTATTTTGGACCTTCTGCTTCAATACCAGCCTTTGCTGTTGCCCAGGCTGTACTGGAGTGAAACTGACCTGATTCTTTGAAGTTTCACTGCTGTAGATGAGTGCCCAACATCAGCAGTGAAGATCAAAGCTTAGATACAAGAGCTGTTTGCAGATTCACAACAGCTCTGCCATCAAATTAATTCCCTTTGAAAGGTTTCCTTCACCTGTAGAGCCAGATACCTTTTATTTTGAAATGACAACCAAGATCTTCCAGAATGAACGGGATCTCATCTAACTAGATGTCTACTTGTTGCAGGTGAATGGATTTTGAGACGTGTGCACACAGAAGAGACACACCAAAAGTGAAGTATCAGAATAGTGCACTCAATGAAATAACTTTCTTAAATATATTATGCCAGGCCTGAAAGGTGATCTGTGCTAGAATCTCCATTTCAAGACAGAGATCTATAAAATGTTTCCTTAGCAATGTCGACTATTGACATTGAAGCTTGAATGTTTTGTTTTTAAGCAATACTGCAAGTAGTATACCATTTTCAAATAATGCTGTTCTCTCTCCTCAGTAACCTCAGATGAGCATTACAGTTGCAGGGTCTTTGTAAAACTCTTCAAAGAAATTTGTAGAAAAATGGTCCAGCCCTTGAAAATGTTATCAAGTGAGTCAGCATAAAAAACATTGAGTAAAAAAATCTCAGCCACTGAAACCACATCCCCTTTCACCTGCACCTCTAAGAGAGAATGTGCAAGAGGTGCCAGCATTTGTTAATACAGCTCCTTACAATGATCAGGAAAAGCTGTTGGGAATGGCTTGTTTCTCCAGTCACAGGATGAGAATCTCCATGTAAGGATACAGACAGATTTTCTATTTGAAGGACTTAACGTTTTCTAGCTCTGTGTCCTCCCAAATTATGGGGTGCATGCAAGAGAAAATGTTAAGGCACAGCTGGGAGGATGAAGAGGGGACACACAGTGGTACTGCAAACTTTTGCCATATGCTGCCCTAACATGGCATGGGAGAGCGTTATTTTATTTCCCTGAAAGGGGGCTCAGCTTTCAGAAGTGAGAAAGACTGCTCTAATTTTAACTGACACATATCATAGCCAAGACTAAGTTCTTGCCCTTGTCGGTCAAAAACTTCTGAACCTTGGTGTCAATCATGGGGTCAGGGCCAGTTCTGACAGCAAAGGTCATGCAGCTGCCGGGAGCCTCAGATTATGCTGATGTGTCATATGAGCTGAAGTATACGTTACTTCGGGCTGCCTATGAGCTCTAGTGGAGGTAACCTGAGTTTCCTGGAGGAATGAAATCCTGTTACCCTCGAGTTGAATCAATGGAAACCTCGCTCCATCATTCCCCTACACATATCCATATTCTGGATGCTACTTGCAGCTCACTAATCAGATGAACACCCCCACCCCCTCTCAGGTGAGATGACAGATGTTTGGAGCAGACAGGGCTGGGGAAGATAGCATTACATATTGAACCGTGGGGCTTTGCAGCCAAGGGAAGTGCAATGTAATGGCTTCACAGGGGGTCCCAGAACTACCCAAACGGGTCCTAATGAAGATTATTTAACAACCAGCAAGTGTTAGGGATTAAAATGTTCACATTCATTATAATAGAAAAACATTCTTTACTCTGTAAGTGTGTGTGTGTCTTTACAAATATATATTGATGTATTTAAGTCCATTTCAGGCCATAAAAACCCTAAAAAGGACCAGTACCTTTTCAGTAAGAGAAACTGCTATCTAGAAATTGGAGGTGAAAGGCACCCAAACAAGGGTTGCTTTGGCACTTCTCTGAAGGCCTCTTAATTAGAACCATCTTAAGTAACGTCAGCCTTTCATTTGCAAGAAGAGGCTCCATTCATTCCCATCCTTATCACTCTCTGTATGAGGTAAACTGGAATCACTTTTACATAACTGCTTATGGTCTTAAAGGATATTGCATCTTGAAGACCAGCTTTTCCAAGGACCGCTGATGAAGAACGGGTTAAAAAATAAGATGCCACTTATGGACCCAATGTTTTTGTGCCATCATCTCAAAAGAAAAGCAACTGACACTAAAAAGCTATTCCAGATATGTACAAGATCAGACACTAGAACCAGTCTGAAAATTTCAGTTTCTAAATGGGTAAAGTTTCTGCAATGTTTGCATAAATTCCCCCTTTTTCCTACTGGCTCTAAACTAACATTTAAAAAACCTTTGTCTGTTGTAACAGTGCAAAAGTCCATCCAACTGGCGTGCTTAAGTTCACCGTAACTACACTTTAGAAATCCTGCTGGCAAGTCAAACAGTCTCAATTTAACTTAGTAAAAGTGATATCTAAAAATATTCAACATCAAGAGGTCTTACAAAAAAGTCAGACTACTAAAGCATTCTAAGGCACAGTGTTTTGGAAGATGTGCTTTCTCCCGTTGGCGTTGCTTTATACACGTAGTGTGTGAGTAGGTCCAAGTGATGCATGGAGCTGGAAGTGTACGCACTGTCCCTCCACAAGCAGCATGAAGAATTCATGCCTGGAGTTTTTCAGACATAGGCTCCCAGTGCTGCATGGAATTCCGTTAGACATTGCACCAGCTGTTGGAACTTGGGTCTTTCTTCAGGATCAAGGGCCCAACAACAGGCCATCACAGCAAACCTGAAGACAAACAGAAAGGGGAGACATCAGAAGAGGACAGCTAACCATGGCCCACACAAATGTCAAGAGCTTGACTTTTAGAGGATCCAACCACCAGTAAGATGACGTCTTCTGGTTTGGCCAGCAATTTTTGTACCTCGTGGCACTATGCCAAATTCAGTTTTTTTCAGAAGTAGCACACATGGGAGTCATCAGCAAAGATACCACTATTGGGAATGCTGGTCTGGCTAGCAAAAGACAGGTAAGTCAAAGGCAGTGCAGGAGGCAGTATTAGCGACAATTAATGTGTTTTAAAACCACTATTTAAAGAGTTTCTGTAAGAGGACACAGAGAAAGGGAATTTTGCGGAGACAGAAGAAGTCAGGCTGAATAAAGGAAGGTATCAAAGAGGAATACTGGTTCCCTTTTCTTAATCCACTTAAAAAATTTCTAAATATGTCCTTTAAATGCTGCAGTGTTTTAAAATGGACATTTAACACAAGCGGGTCAAGTTGATTGAATTGAAACTTCCTCTACATATAGTGCTAGCAACTTCTACATGCTCTACATTTTTTAAAGGTTTCCTGAAAAGTGGACTAAAACTATTCTCTCTTCCCTCTCCTAAGAAGTCCATACTTACAGTTCATCAGGGCAGTTGATCGGCTGAGCTATTCTGTATCCATCCTTTAGATATGCTGCCATCTCGAAAGGGTCAATATCCACGTATGGCGTCTGCCCCAAAGTCATAAGTTCCCACAGTGTTACTCCAAAGGCCCACTACAAAAACGTGTTTTATACAGCAACACGTTAGCAGGATATAGTGTTTGGGAATGCCTCTCACAAAACAACGATATAAACAAAGCCAATTAATGCATGTTCCTCATATTTTTTAGAAGGAAGATAAATAAGCTTTATAAACGTGGCAACTCATGCCCTTTCATGTTAAATGCGGTCTTACTCCAACTTTCCTCCCAAGATGGGGAATTGGTTTTTCTCATTTATGTCACTGAACACTTAAATAGAAACAAGAATTGGTTCTAGCTTTCAACAGTAACTAATAGCTCTGACAGCACCAAGTTTTAAACATGAATAAAATCACAAAATGCAGATAAGAAAAATTTGCATTTCTATTAAGTATATGATGAAAATATCACAACCCCTAAAACACTAAGTTTAAGTAACAATATACAATAGACAGATTCCAGAGGGGTAGCCGTGTTAGTCTATTGCAGAAAAACAACAGAGTCCTGTGGCACTTTTAAAGACTAACAGATTTATTTATCGCATGAGCTTTCGTGGGAGAAAATCCCACTTCGTCATCTGACGA
>ML685789.1:24605804-24676337 GCA_007922175.1 Pelusios castaneus | reverse complement strand
GGGATTTTCTCCCACGAAAGCTCATGCGATAAATAAATCTGTTAGTCTTTAAAAGTGCCACAGGACTCTGTTTTAATATTCAGTAGAGTTTACTTTGCGGAGAATGTAACAAGTACAAACGATTTCATTTGCACAGTACTTGCCATCTTCACAACACTGTGCAAATCAATCCCCAGAACAGGTTTGGTGAGTTAGTTATCAACTTTGCATTTGTTCAGCAGATGCATCCAACGCACACCAGCCCTGAAGCACCCCCTTCTGATCAAACATGGCACTGCAGTCACTCCCTGCCTCAATTTTCTCTTTTTCTGTCCCTCTCAGGAGTTCACACAGATCAGCCCTCTGGCTGAGCCATTCTCCAAGTTCAGTCCCTTTCATGGTAACAAAAATCCAAATAAAACAAAAGGCTTTCACCCCACTCGGTCTTGTCTTCAACCATCCTTCAGAGTCTGTTCCCGGTCCCCACTGAGTTGCCTTATATTTCTCTGCACTGTGCCAGGCTGAGCGGTGTGGGAGGCCGGATTAACACAGGGGCCTTAGGGGCCAGGCTGCAGGCTGTATACCAGGGGCTGCTTCACTGCTGCGTAGACTTCCAGACTCAGACTGGAGCCTGAGTTTTGGGACTTCCCCACCTCACAGGATCCCAGACTTCCAGGCACAGACTGGAGGCCAAACAGCAACGACATCAACCTGTGGCCTGAGCCCTGCGAGCCCCAGTTGGCTGGCCCTGGTCAGTCGTGGTTGTCTAGCTGCTTTGTAGACATACCCAAGAAACTGACATGGGATGGAAAGACAGGTTTTCAAAAGATACAAAAGGCTTGACAGTCAATGGACACTGAGAATTCTGAAATGCAAGCAGGAAACTAAAGTTTAGGCAACTGGGTAAATAGGTAATTCAAGTAAAATTATATAGTGACAACATAGCTGTTTCCTGTTCTAGAACTATATTGTCACAAAAAATCCACTTAAGAAAAAAAGCCCCTCTATGCTGGAAAGAAAACTGTAGAAACAGGGCACCTGCCCAACTTCTTTTTAAACACTTTGGCTGACTACTGTGGATTGGAAAACAACCTTGTAGGAACTATTTTTAAAAAAGTCAGCTAAGCCATGTGAAAGAAAAACAGCTGAAGCAGGTTCAGCACAACATGTTTGAACCACACTTAATTGTTAAAGCATTACTTGTGTCTTCTCAACTCAGAAAAGAGCAAAACGCATACAGCCGGTACCATTACTACGAACAATTGACATTTAACATTTGTTTCTAAAGAAGCAAACAGAACGGTATAGAGATGTAAAACGGTACTGAGGTACACTTTAAAAGGGAAGTTAGCTGGGGGGGATACACTTTTCAAATTCCTCAAATACTGCAGGAATGTTAATTGGGGCATGTTACAGTATCCTAGTTGTTGGCTATAGTGCCATTAGTTTATTAACTAACATGATCTTCTATACGTTAAAAGTGTAGCAGCATTTATTTTGTATAATGCAAAACATTTAGGAATTGATTGTTAAAGGGGCACATTTAAATTGGAGTCCCTGCTACATCCTGACCTTGTTGCTCTATTGACAGGTTTTGCTGGACGGAGTTCAGCCTAGAAGGCGCCATTATAATTATTCTTCACACCCCTTGAGAATAAGCCACTAATTCTGTCAATGCCAGGAAATTCATTAGCTACCCTGTTATTTTTCAGCAGTGATAAAAAGGAGTGTTTATAGAATGGGGAGTTCCAGGGAAGGGGCTTAACAGAAGAAGTGGAGCAAATAACTGTATTCAAGTGGCTAGGGGGTGAATATAAACCACACTGCTTCAATTGTGCTATTTTATATATTAGAACTAATACGTACCTACACATCCATGACACACAAATGGCAAGACATACATTATTTATATTCACCATTAGCTCGTGATCTCTCCTGACTGAATAGAGCACTTCACCTAATTCACTTAAGCTGGGAAGTGCTTAAGTGAATTAGGTGCCCAAATCCCAATGGAAATAGAAGACAGATGCTGACGTCACTTACGCTATAAAATTTTACCCCTAAGTCTGGTCTTCACAGGACACGTTCACACTAGTGAAAATAGACCATTCAAAGTTAATACTGGAGATTAAATGGATACCATTGATTCCAATTAATACAGTAAATCTGGCTAATGCAGGCTAAAAATCTACTCAAATTACAAAACCAAGCCTTTAGGAGAGAACAGGAAATACCTAGATCTCTTTATGCTAATACAGAAATAATCCTGCAGTAGAGCTGGCTCTTTTTCAAAGTGTTGAATACTAACATGGGAATTTAGGCAACATGCAAGAGGAATAGGCAACTTTACAGGAATACAAGTATGCACACACAGAGTTAGAACATTTGACTTTCTAAAATGAGGTGTCAAAAAAAACCACACTTCTTTCCTCATCTAAATTGTAAAGGTAGACACCTTTAAAATGGAAATTACCCCATGGCAGGAAAAACCAGATCTCACAGCTGAGATGTTTATCAGTGGCTAGTGTTCAAACTACAACACAATCTTAACCAAAGGTTCTCTGCACTCACAGTTACTACTGATTGCTGAAAATAGTTCTTTCCAGCGTCTCTGGCTGTTAAAAGTCTTAATGAAGGAAAAATTATTGATCCTCCACCCTACCACCATGGATATCAACAGGAGTGAATGGTAAGAGCTTCTTTTCACCTCTCAGAGTAGGGCCTTCACTAAGAAACCGAGGGCAGGTTGAAAAGAAATGTTCATCTTATAAGGAGAAATCTTTTAATGCTTTGCCTGATCTATATGTCAAGGATTTACAAACTGGATAGTTGTGTTGGGGGCTAAGAGCAACAATTTAACGGCTTGTTCTATGTGATGAATATATTGAAGATGCTCAGTGCAAAGAAATTTCCAGAGGGGTAGCCGTGTTAGTCTGTGTATGGCAAAAACAACAAGAGTCCCGTGGCACCTTATAGACTAACAGATTTCCTCTGGCATAAGCTTTCGTGGGCTATAACCCACTTTGTCAGTTGCACCTGACGAAGTGGGTTACAGCCCACGAAAGCTTATGCCCGAAGAAATCTGTTAGTCTATAAGGTGCCACAGGACTATCGTTTTTTCAGTGCAAAGAAAGCACTAACACATTACACAGTACTTGCCCTATGTAGTCAATTCACCAGTAATTTCTCAAGGAAGTGAGAATGCTAATTGTCAGGGTTTGTACGATGTATACATTTGGAACCGTTAAGGTGACAAAACAGATATAAAACACGCTGAAGTCCTTCAGAGTAATTTGCTCAAGAAATTCTCCAGCTTACTTTTCAGCACTGCTCCTGTGTGCTAAAATTATTCTGTTGTAGATTAATCGCACTTCCATTCTGAGATGACAAGCCAAGAAAAGCAGTGTCTCAGCTACCACTGGACACTACAAACGAGGCTGGGAGGAACAGTGCATCTTAGATGCTCAGAAAATGGAGAATAGATGAAAACTCATGTTTCTGAAATCAGGTGACAGGTTTAGAAAGTTTCAGGATTTAATCTGCTCATCTGTAGGGCCTAGATAGAAGCCAGCCTACCACAGGGTGGCAGCGTCCAAACGTCAGTGAAAGTTCATAATTGTTTAGTGTATATACAGAATGCGTTCCCACTACTTTTGCAGACAGGTGTGTCTATCAAATACACTACTACACTTCGGAGCCTTGCTGGAAATCAGAGGTGCCAAAGGACCACAGGAAAGGAGCCAACAACCCTGCTGCCCAAGAGGTGAGGCGAGGGCTGGCTATCACAAGCATGGCAGTGTGTGGTGGAAGCAGGTACAGCTGCTGTCATGGATACATTAGTTCTGGGCAGAGGATTTTAGCCACCATCATCGTTACTTCAAGGCTTTTATTCACGAATAAACTGTGTGAAGGCGGCGTTTTAAGGACGAAACCCCTATAACTATATATCATTTTAGCAAATGTACATGTAACTTACCACATCACTAGCACTGGAGAATTCATTGTTAACCAAGCTTTCAAGAGCCATCCACCGCACTGGCCTGTTTTCATTATCTCCCAGACAATGATAATCCATGGGGAACAGATCTCGGGACAGCGCGTTGTCTGTAATCTTAACCTGAAGTGCATCATCAATGCTGGTTAAAAGACAATAAGAGCATTTAGTTACACAAGGTTTCAATTTTTTACAGATGTGTTGGTGTACCTTTTAAAAATACAGCATATATACGACTTCACGGAGGAGAGCGATCATGTTTTCCAAGTTTAAAGCCTAACATTTTCCCAGATCACAACATTGCTATGTTACCAGTTACCAATGAATATGTATCAGTTAACTAAGGATAAAGAAAACTCCAGAGTTATTTTTGGCTATCAAAAGATGAGCAATAAAAAGCCAGAAGTCTCAGACGTAAAATAAAAGCAATTGTTTGACAATGAGGAAATGTCCAGTTAAAGTACTCAAACAACATTCTCTGTCCCAGTAATAACCAACATCCCTATTCTCGTTTCCTTGCAGACCAATTTTACAGGATAGTAATTTAGGATTTCTCATATGTGGTGAAACAAAGTCTCCATTTAATTAGTATTCTGCCTCAGATCATGGTCAGTATCAGATATTTCAGAGAAAGTGCAAGAAAGTCTGAAGCAGGCACTTATGGAATAAGGTACCTAGAGAGGCAAAGTTCCTTCACTTGCAGGCTAATTTACACATGAGGGTTTGTATGCCTTCCAAACGTCTTTAAAATCCTCTACTGTGGATAGTCTGACAATCCACCTGTGTTGTCTAATCCTTTCGCGAATCCCGCTAAGCGTGACATCATATGGAAATGAGATCCACAAACTAATTATGCTTCATTTACATTTCCTTTTATCAAATTTTAAACTTGCTGCCTTTCAGTTTAATTGAATATCCCCTTATTCTTAAGAGGAAAGGGGAAGTAAAAATTCTCATCTTCTCTACACCATTTATTACTGAGCATATCTTTGTCACAATCCTGCTTATTCATCTCCTCTAACCAAGACAGTCCCAATCTTTTCAGTTCTCTCTTCACATGGAAGATATTCAATGCTTTTAATATTAAATCATGTGCCTCTGAACTCCATCTATTTCCACTTGATCCTTTCTGAAAGGTAGTGAACAGAGTTGAACATAATCTACATTTTCAGAAGTGACTTGATTTTTGGCACCTCAATTCAAAGGACAAAAAAACCTCATTGTCATTCATGTCAAACTACTTTTAGAGAAAAAAGAGGAATTAAGTCCACTTTAGAACACAAATCATAAGCTACAGTACACCCTTACATAAGGAACCCCTGGAGAGCCAAACCATTTATTCTGTATAGCCAGGAATTTTTGTTGGGGGGGGGGGGGGGGGAAGATGCCACCTCCTCTGGGCCTGGGGCTGCTCCCAGGGTCTGACAGTGCTCCTCTGGCACCAGAGCTGCCCTCAGAAGGGAAAGCCCCTCTGGCTTCAGGGTTGTGGCTGGGGTAGACTCTCCCTCCCCAGCAGCAGCTTGGAGCTGCAGTGGATCTCAGTCCCTCATTACCGGTTGGAGGGAGGATCCAGGGACCATGTTCACTATAGCCCAAACCGCATTATACTGAGGATCTACTGTATGGAATCAAACTGGTGCCTTCACAATGTTTCTGTCTTACAATTTATGTTTAATTATGTCAATCAAGTCACTTGGTAATTAAGTGAGGCATTATTAGGAATGCAATTAATGTCTATGTAAAGCTATTGCGACATTTACTACCCTCCAATACAATAGATTATATTAGGCCAAAATTGTATGTGTGTGTTAAAATTTCAGCCACTTCACTCTGAAGTTACTTCAGCTCCTCCTCTTGACATTTCAGTGATAGTACATAAGGAAATGCCTACTCTTTTCAATATCATCTTTGACAGAACCAATGCAAAGAAATTATGTACAGTGTTATTTACCTTCTTCAGTGACTCCCTTCCCTTTCATAAGAATGGCCATACTAGACTGGACAAATAGTCCATTAAGTTCTAGTTCAGAATCCTCTCTTCTGACAGCAGATAGTACCAGATGCTTCAGACAGAATGAACAGGACAGGGCATTTCATCAAGTGATTCATCCCTGTCATCCAGTTCCAGGTTCTAACAATCAGATGTTTAGGGACACCTAATGCATAGGGCCGCATCCCTGACCATCTTGGCTAATAGCCATTGATGGATCTGTCCTCCTTTAAACAAACTGGGGGACGGGAGGAGGGGCACATGTTTTTAAACAGTTTCATAGAATCATAGGGCTGGAAGGGACCTCATGAGGTCATCTAGTCCAACCCCCTGCTAAAAGCAGGACCACTCCCACTAAATCACCCCAGCCAGGGCTGTGTCTAACCAGGCCTTAAATATCTCCAAAGATGGAGATTCCACCACCTGCATTTGGCCTTCACAACATCCCCTGAAAACAAATTCTACAGAGTGACTGTATTATGTGAAGAAATACTTCTTTGAATTTGTTTTAAACCTGATGCCTATTAATCTCTTTGGGTGAACCCTTGGTTCTTATGTTACAGGAAGGGGTAAACAACATCTCCCTAGTCACCTTCTCCACATCACTCATGATTTATAGACCTCTATCATAGCTTCCCTTAGTTGACTCTCTTCCAAGCTGAACACTGAGTTTTAATTAATTACTCTCTCCTCATATGGAAACTGTTCCTCACCACTTAATTTTTTTGTTGCCTTCCTGTGGTTTTTTTTTGTTTTGTTTTTTTTTCAATTCTAATATATCTCTCGGGTAGTCCAGTATTTTTCATTAAGATTTTACTTTAAAGGCTTAGTCATCTTGAATCTGGAAAAATATTCTACGACAGTGACCAAAAACTACCATCTTCTCCAACTTTTACTCAGAAAGGATCTTGAGGTTTCTGAAGACAGATTTCCAACACCTCAAGTCTGGATATGTGTTTGCATACTTTGTGGGTGGAGTATCAAAAATGTGAACCACAAAGCATAGTTTCATACCTGCTTTCTCACTCATCTTGGATTATTGGCACGATACTTAGTTACTACACCGATATCTTTTTACACTTTGAAATAACGTCAGGATCCAAGCCTATACTAGCTCTGTGTCTAAGCCATTTACTTACAGAAACTGGAATTTCAGTAAAGACTGAGAAACGACAGCTTTATTAAGAACTTTTAAAGCCTCTCTGTGGATTGCGTATGGCCATAATGAAAGCTGGAATGAGTGCAAACACCATGCAGTTAAGACAAAGGCATTCTAGGTTTTGTGATATGTGAGGGGCAAAGCTCTCAGTTATGGACAGATAGACAAAGCTGCCTGAGTTTCTTACTTGCCCCCATAAGCAAACCTCAGAGCTACAAGAGCTGCTTGGGTGCCTTAACTGGCCCTTTCTATACCTTTAAATACTTCTTTAAAGTTAATCTCAACTCTGAATTCTCTGGGTTTCTAATTAAGGGGGATTCAGATCAGATTTTTGGGCAGTGCAAAGGGGGGCATGATTTTATTTTATTTTTTTAAATATCACCAGCTTCTATCATGACTTTTACATTTTGAGGGCTTTCTTTTCCCTTAAATAAAAGATAATATTTTTTCATTAATCACTAGACTATTTTAAGAGGTCTGCCAAGGACCAACCAACCTGTTCTGATATTCCTGATGTGCCAGGAAAAAATAGCTCATGTGCTCAATCTAAAAAGTGGTTCAGTGCATTAAAAGTCTCACCAAGTCCTTTTAAACTTGAAATCTAAAAACAGTTTGAGACACAACCTGGCAAAAAAGGCATTAAAGGGTTTTCAAAACACAACCAGTACTCATTTTTCTTCAGTTCATCTCAAAAACAGCTCATCTATCACTGCACATTGGACAAAAACCAGTCTGCTAGTCATAGATCATACATGTAGAATTTGAAACATCTGAGGATATGGTTTGTGGGGGAAGATCAGGCTTATAATGGAGCACATCTCAGCCTTAATCATAGACAAGGTACAATCTGTCTTCATAAGTCATTTAAGACAGTACTTACACACAGTTTCTAGCAGCCAGATCTTTGTGAATGACCTCCCTTCTGGCTAAATAGCTCATTCCACAGGCTATCTGAATAGCCATATGTACAAGATCCTGCTGGGAAATTGCCTGCAACAGAACAGAAAAATTACTATTACCACAAAATCCTAGAAATAGTGAGTTTCGTGTTCGTTGCTTTGGGTATTTATCCCAATTTTAATATTCCTTTCCATATTTTATGTCCTCACCTAGGAAGTTAGCTGCAATCACTGGTGCTCTAGGACACAACCTCATTGCTCTCCAGTGCTACTTGATAAACTTATTTCAAATACTTATCCCTTAGGCTATGTACACACGATAAGATTACAGCACAACAAGGCAATCGTGCTTTAAAAACACGTGACCTTTATTGCAGGAGAGTGCGTACACATGTCGCTCCTTGCAACACAACAGAATTCTTTGCAATGTCACGGTGTAGCGCAATGAATTCTGGGCACCTATCCCATAGTTCAATTTTCCCTGAATCGGCGCTTGGAATCATGGGATGAAGGAAAGGAACGCAAAGCGCCATGGGTAAACTCTGTTTCCCATGGTGCACTGTGTTCCCTTTGCATCTTCCTCGTTGCTAATAGCAACTAGCGCCTATTTTCAACAGTGCAGTGCCGCACTACTTGCAAGCAATCACAATTATGACAGCATGGATCCTGCTCTAATCTCCACTGTCGCCTTCAGCATTCTAAATACATCTCGGCTGGTTGCTCAGTACGCAACGAGCTCCGAAGCAGATGAGGACGCTGAGAAGCAGGGGCTGATCGATGCCCTGCAGAGCAACAGCACCGCATTGCTCAGCTCCTTCACAGTTCATCTGCACACAGTGCAACACCGTTTCTGGTCGCGAGAGACGAGCACCGAGTGGTGGGATCGCATTGTTATGCAGCTGTGGGATGACGAGCAGTGGGTACAGAACTTTCAAATGCGGAAAGCAACCTTTCTGGAACTGTGTTCAGAGTTGGCCCCTGCCCTGCGATCTAAGGACACCAACATGAGGTCTGCCCTAACCGTGGAGAAGCGTGTTGCAATAGCTGTGTGGAAGATGGCAACTCCTGACTGCTACCGGTCGGTTGCAAACCAGTTTGGAGTTGGGAGGTCCACCGTCGGATTAGCCCACTCACAAGTATTCCGAGCCATTAATTGCGTTCTGCTATGGAGGACGGTGACGTTGGGCAATGTTCGTGAGATTGTCGATGGCTTTGCTACCATGGGATTCCCTAACTGCGGGGGCGCAAGAGACGGCACACATATCCCGATTTTGGCACCAGACCATCTTGTGACCGAGTACATCAACAGGAAGGGCTACTTCTCCCTGGTGCTGCAAGCACTCGTGGATCACAAAGGGTGTTTTACGGACATCAATGCTGGGTGGTCGGGAAAGGTGCAAGACGCCCGCATTTTCAGGAACACTGGTCTATACCGGAAGCTGCAAGGGGGGACCTTCTTCCCAGATCAAAAAATTACTGTGGGGGATGTGGAGATGCCCATAGTCATCCTAGGAGACCAAGCATACTCTCTGATGCCATGGCTCATGAACTTAGATCACAGCAAGGAGCGGTTCAATTACAGATTGAGCTGGTGCAGAATGACTATAGAATGTGCCTTTGGCTGTTTAAAAGGGCGCTGGCGCTGTTTGTATGGGAGGCTGGACTTGAACG
This sequence comes from Pelusios castaneus, assembly GCA_007922175.1. Taxonomy (NCBI): domain Eukaryota; kingdom Metazoa; phylum Chordata; order Testudines; family Pelomedusidae; genus Pelusios; species Pelusios castaneus. The sequence continues at coordinate 24,666,645 of ML685789.1, read as the reverse complement.
AGAATAACATCCCTGCTGTAATTGCGGCGTGCTGTGTCCTTCATAACCTTTGTGAAAATAAGGGAGAAAAGTTTTCCTTGGGGTGGGCTATGGAGGCAGAGCACCTTGAGGCAGCATACGAACAGCCAGCCACTAGGAGTATTAGGGGGTCCCAATGAGAAGCTGCTTGCATAAGGGAGGCACTCAGGGAGCATTTCAATGATGCCCTCCCATAGTTCACATCAAGGATGCATCAAGTGCACCTTATGAGATTTTCACTGTGTACAAATAAAGCCATTCTGCAAAATTTGTTACTGTTTTATTAAGAGATGAAATGGGTGTGGGTACAGAATCAAAAAGTATGATGGTTGTGGGTTGGTGGGTGTGGCTGCAGTTCTCTAAAAAATAGCTCTGTGAGGGACTGGATGTTGCAGTATACCAGGGGGGCAGGTGACCTTCAAAGAAATGCTTTGAAGGACTACAGGGTGTGGGAGGCAGACACGGCTGAACTGTCTGGAGTGGAGCTCGTACATTAATCGCCTGGGCCTGCAAACCTATCATGCTCTTGAGCAGTTCTGTTTGCTCCTTCATGATGCTTATCAGTTCATTCCTGTGTTTCTGCCTCCTCTGCTGGGATTCCTCTCTCCAGGCTCCATTCTCCCTCGCAGCTGCCTCTGTTGCTTTAATCAGCTCTTGAAACATACCCTCCCTGTTTCTTCGAGCATGCTGCCGAATATTTCTCATGCGGTCAGCTGGGGTTGACACCAGCCTTGTGAAGGTCAAATCTATTAAAAAAAAAAGAATAAAGCTATTGTTAACACATAGCATAGATAATGTAAACTTCCAGTAGCACAGTCCACTGGAAGGTACAGGGCGGTCTACAGCCTATGGTTCACTGAAGCGGACAAGGTATGTAGGTTTTCCATCTGTCCCATGAAGGCACCCGTTTTGAAAGGGAACTGGGTAAGGGTTGTCTGGAGGGCTAAACTCATACAATGCAGTCCTAATAGTAACATAACTGTGGGCTAACATTCTACACAGGGCACACAGATGGAACCCGATATCTCTCTCCTCAGAGTGCCCCTGCCAGCTAGAAGACATATCCTACATGCCACCAGATGCAAGCCAGGACCATACGCTGCCGGATTGTGTGCTGCCATGGTTCCCAGTGCTGTGCTTTGCAGCTGGCGAGGCTGAGTATCCTTATACGGGAGTGGAGACACATTCACTCTCCCATCTAACCTGTGTAGGAGGCTCTGGAGGTACATCGAGGAAACCTTTACTGAGCTAAATGCAGATGATTTTTTTGACAATTACTGCTTGTATTGATGCACTTCTAATGAATGCAGACTAAAGAGCATGCACAGTGGGGACCGATACAGCAAGCACCCCCGCCCCGGACAATGATCCTCATTTTAGCAGAAGCCATAGCTCCACGAAAGAGAAACTTACCTGAACCCCCCCTCTGCCGCCTCAGAGGACACACTGCAGTTGATATCTTGGGTGGATGTCTCAGCGGGGGTGCAAAAGAGCTCCTGGCTACATGCTGTTGCACTGTTTCAGGTCATCCTCCATCTCCACTTCCTCATCAATCACGTCCTCATCCTGCTCTGCTCTGACATTCCTTGGATGAGGGGTGCCGATGTGTCTACAGGACTCTGCAGTGGTTGCGGGGTCCCCACTGAGGATGGCTTCGATCTCCTTGTAATATGTGCATGTAACAGGTGCTGATCCCGAATGGCAGTTTGCCTCCTTCGCTCTGTGATAGCTTATTCTTAGCTCCTGCACCTTCGATCTGCACTGCACAGTGTCTCTACCATAGCCTCTTTCTGACATGGCCTGAGAAATTATGCCATATGTATTAAAATTTCACCTGCTGTCGCGTAGCTGCGCCTGCACAGCAGACTCTCCCCAGAGGCTGATCAGGTCCAGCACCTCAGCCGTGCTCCAAACAGGTGAGCGTCTGCCACATTGGGCTGCCATTGCTCATGAAGATCAGAGCTGCACTCCACGAGCAAGAGAATAGGAAGTGACAGAGGAGAAATTCAAAAATCCCAGGACTCAAAACAGGGTGGGGACTGTTTCCTCACAGCCACAGAGACCAGAGAGGACGACTTTGGAATGATGGGACATTTCTAGAGGCCAATCATTGCGCGTAAGCGTACACATGAGTCAAAAGGCGCAACAGCTGTTCCGCATTAACTGCTACCACCCTTGTCGAGGTGGTTTTTCTGTTGCACTACAATACGGCTGTTGACGCGCAACAGCCCTATTGCACATGTGTAGGCTGTTATCGCGCGGTAATGACCATTAATGCATGATAAAGTGATCGTGTGTACATGGCCTTAGTCTCTGAAAGTGCATTAGCAGCTATAAATTGGCTACTTTAAAGTATTTTCTACCTTTCATCTTCCTTGTCGTGGAACAGTTTTTCAGCTAAATCGAGGACTGATTAAGACAAAATGGTATCTGGATCCATCAAAAATTTCAGCCACCTTGCCACATACTTCTCTAAATTTTAGCCTCAAAAGCAGCGTCCATTTTCAGGGGACAGACCACAAGCCAGTATTTCAAAGAGAAGCCACCTCAATCTTATTGACCCCCCTACTGTTGAAGACAGCAAATCGCAACACCTCTGCTCCATAACTGTCATACTTCAGTGTTTTAATGGGGAGTTTTGTAGCGAGCGTTTAAATATTATAGTATACAAGTTATCATGTGTTGTCTGTTTTGAGACATTTACTACTTCCTCTGTCTTGCTCTGGGATACTGACACTGATTTAGTATTGTAGAATTGCCAAAGCCCCATGTATTCGGCAGAATCCAATGCTTTCCCATGACGTGTGCTTCAGGTGCTTTGCACTGCTCAGAACTTCTGTAACAGTTATATCATTTCTATGCAAAATTTTGTAACAATACGGAAAATCTGGGGCAGAATAAAGTACGTTGAATCTTATATCAAATGACATAAGCAATATTGTACTACTCATATTTAATCCATTAAGTCACAGGTAATGAGAAAATAGACATACCCCAGCTAAATTGGAGTTTGATAAATTAAATGTTTTAAGTATTTTTAAAAGTGGAGGAGGAATAGCTCTCTCAACGAATAAGCCAGGTTTATTCCGTGAAGTATTTCCCACTTTCTTACTCTATTTTACTTGAAAGAAAATATGGTCAGAGCTAGCTAATGTAAGTCAATTGTGTAAACACTGTCTGTTTGGATTAACAGGACCTTAAAGCAAAAGCACAAATCGTTATTAAACCAGCTTAGTTTTTCCTGAAGCCCTTTCTTAGCATATAGGTAGCGAGTCCTATGTGAAAATTCAGGACACAAACTCCATCAGATGGGCTAATATGCGGGTGCAATTTAGAAATCAAGTCACTAACAAAAAGCTGACTCACGCACACTCCAAGAGCTGCTCTCAGTGTCTGACCCTTGTAAATTAACAGGAAGCAAGTCCTTGACCACTTGGTCCTTTGTGTACAAAGCAGGGATGACTTATTGACCTGATGGAGCCAGATGTCACTTTATATTTATGTACCAAGTCAATGCTTTAGTGAGAGCCAGGCAGAGTGATGCGAGAGAAGAAGATCAAGGGGAGCATGAGCATGATGGAAAGTTGCCTACATATTTTGTTAAGGTATGTTTCTGCTGTGTCTGATAATTCCTTTTTAATTCAGGTTTTCCTCTTACAAGAGTTTGGTTCCATCTCATTTCTGTTTCTACACAGTTAACATTTATTATAAATGTCAGCAACACAAACACTATTAAAATGTTCCATCTTGGACAGCAGTTAAGTTTTCTTGTGTAGAAAAGGCACCCAGCCTTAAACTGGACTGCATACCTCCCCTTTGCATTTCTCTTAATGCTGTTATTCCCCACTGCTCCTCTTCAAAAACATGCAGCGCTCACTAATAAATCATTACACTCAATTTAGTATCATTAAGTAAACACATTAGTAGATTGCACATTTCACATACCCCCTTCCCCTCTCACTGCTCCCAAAACCATGTGATATAGGTTAGGAAAAAGAGATAAAAGGATTGTGTCACTTCCAATTTGCTGAAGTCTCCTTTAGATTTTTTTTATTTAAAAACATTAATGAAGAACTTCAAGAATTAAGACTACTTATAACAAGTGCATTAAAATATCAATAAACATTAAGCATGCACAGTTAAGTAACCAAAATTCAAGAAATGTCTAAACTTAAGGCTGCACACAACTTTAACCCTAACCCTCATTTGCATTTGTGTTATAATTTAATTTTATGGCCTATTGTGTTTCTCAAAAAATGGTTTAAAAGTGTGGAATGATACACCTTTGTAGATCTTCTACTGTGCAGTTCTGCGTATTTTAGAAACAGAGCCTATTACAGTTAACATACAATATATGCACGGAAAGTTGTACGATATTGAATTGTGTATCAGATATACACAGCTGTGTAATCAGATTACAGCAGTGCCCACACACAAGGAAGTGGATTTCAGGTTGCAGGAGAACCTTAACTTTGGCATTTCTGAGTGGAGTGAGAAACTGCAGCATTAACATTCTCTTCAAGTTTCCTAGAAGTTTTTCAGAGGAAAGCAAATACCATACTCAGGTTACTTGGCTACACAACAGCATTTGGAGAAGCAAAGGGTGCCTATGAGTCTACCTCACTGAGCATGGTGAATGAGGCAGGGCTCCTACAAAGAACTGCTGCTTTCAAAGCACACCTTGGGAGATGGGGCCACACTGACAGACTGAAACAGTATTGCCTCCCTTCAAAGATAAACATGACCTGCAGCTATCACAATAGCCAAGAAGGTGCAAAAAGCAATGGAAGAAAGCTGTTTGGTACTCAAGAATTTTTGAGGACGAGGCAGATATTTAACTATGGATTTAGAAACTAACTTTAGACTCCTATATTTGAAATTCTTGTTCTACAAATTTTAAGAGCACTTCACTAACACCACTGATCCTTAGACAAGTAAACTACCATATCCTTTAAAAACAACCTGTGCAGCAGCACAGGAGCTAGTGAACAGAGCTGCAAACAAGGGACTCTGAGTGGAAGTTTGAGGAGAGTGTGTGTGGTGGTGGACTCCTTGTTTGTTTTGCTGAAATAGACTAACATGGAACCTGTGGCGGGGGTATTCTGATATTGCTGTGGTGCTTGTTGGGGGGGGGGGGGGGGGTTGGAGATGCAGGTGGAAACTCTGGTTGTGTTTAGAAGGGAATTTGAGCAGATGATGGAGCAAAGGAATGAGAAGGCTGAAGGGAAAATCCCAGACCTGCAGATGGAAGCAAGACCTATGAATTCTGAGGGAAGAATGATGGGTGAGGAAAGTGGCCAGTAGAAGTATGTCACTGCAAAAACCCAGCAGAGGAAAAGACAAACAAGTGAAAGAAAGAGCTCAGGAACAGATTTGTGGAGTTGGAATGAGGAGGCACACAGCGTGGTTACTGAAGGCAGGAGGGAAAGGAAGAAGAGAAGAGCTGTTAGTCCTATGCAAGGAACAGATGAGCTAATGGAGACACCGCCAAATAAGAGCCCCAGGGGAACACAGGAACAGTTGCAGAGGATTGCAAAGGAGAAGAGTGGCTAACATGACTTGCAGACAGAAAGAAAAGGGGATAGGGCGGGGAATTGCACTGTTACAAAGAAAAGGTAGGTCTATGTGATTGGGGAGTCCCTGCTGAGAACAGAGGCACCCATAACCACAGATGATCCAGAAAACAGAAGGAAGGGTGTGCTCTCTGCCAGGTACTATGATACAGGATATCGTTCTGAGGCTGAAGAGGATTCGAATGGGAGTGGGAAAGAACCCACTGATTGTCCTTCATGTGGGAACAAACGATATAGCCAGATTCTCACTGGAACATATAAAAAATGCCAGGCTGGGGAAGACTTAAGGAAATTGAAGCTCAAGTGATGTTTGGTGGGATTCTGCCTGTCCCTAGAGGAGGATAAAGGCATGACAACATTCTGATGATCAACAATGGCTTGGGCAGTAGTGCTATGAGAAGAGATTTGGGATGATGGTCACAGGGAGGCATTCATGAATAGAGAACTATTCTCTTGGAATGGACTTCAGGGAAATGCTCTTCTAGGATGGAAGCCGGCACAACTGAGCTTTAAAGAGCTTTAAACTAAGGAGTTGGAGGAGATGGCCATGGCTCACGTTACCACTGAAAAGGAGGAAAATGAAGAAAGAAAGGACAGCAGTAGAAAGCAGAATGGACATTAAGAGGAAGAGAAATGTAGATACCAGACTAAAAGACGATAGTAGCAGTAGAATGACTGACGAATCAGGTGGGTAACATGAGCGAAGCCAAATAGCAAAAAATAAAAGGTTTGTATAGCAACATGAAGAGCCTGGGTAACAAAAAGGGGGAACTAAAGCTACACATAGAAGTGAAACCTGATATTATAGGGATAACAGAAACATGGTGGAATAGTCAGAGTCCTGTGGCACTTTTAAAGACTAACAGATTTATTAATCGCATGAGCTTTCGTGGGAGAAAAATCGCACTTCGTCAGACGCTTTGAAGATGGGAAAGTTACAGAATGGGAGGAAATTAAATGCCGGGGAGTGTATGACATAGCATCAGGTCAGGCTGTAACAGCAAATCAAAATAGGTGTTAGCATTCAAAACAATGGGCAACAGCACATAGAGGAGGGGGAGGTCAAATCACTTGTTGTAATCTGTTGTCTTTCTACATTAGACTAACACGGCTACCCCTTTGGAATGGTGGAATAGTAGTCACGACTGGTGTACAAATATTGGAGTATGTGCTGTTTAGGAAAGACAGGCAAAGGTAGCAGAATATCACTGTACATCAATGGTGGAGTAGACTGTAAAGAAATACAAGTGATGGAATTTATAAGAGAGTAAAAATAGCATTGGGGAAGAAAACTACTAGGATTTATCCTGGGAGAGTGCTTGGGGTATGCTACAGACCACCAGGATTTGACCTGGACACAGAGAGCTCTTAAGGCCTTTAATGAAGTAAAAACTACTGGGGACTGTGATTATGAGAGACTAACTTCCCAGATCTAGACTGGAAGATGAGTGCTAGTAGTAATAACAGGGCCCAGATTTTCCTGGATGTGATAGCTGATGGATTCCTTCAAATAGTTAGTGAACCAACAAGATAGGATGCCATTTCATATTTGATACTGATGAGTAGTGAGAAGCTCAGAAAAATTGACTGTAAGCGTCACTCAAAGCAAGGCTGTCCATGAACTAATTCAGTTCAAGCTAAGTGAAAGGATAAACAAAAAGACCTCTGACTAGTGGGTCTTTGACTTCAAAAGGGCTATCTTTAAAAAAATAAAATCGAGGGAATTAATGGTGAAGTGGACTGAATTGAAGAACTCATAAAATCTAAAGGTGGAGGAGGATTTGAACTAAGTCAAAATTACAGGAATTATCTGAAGCCAGCATCCCAAGGAAGGGGAAAAAATTCATAGGCAAGGGTTGTAGACCAAGCTGGATAAGCAAGCATCTCAGAGGTGATTAAAAGAAAACAAAGCCTACAAGGAATGGAAAATGGGAAGGATCAGCAAGGAAAGCTCTCTCTTGGAGGTCAGAACATGTAGGAATAAAGTGAGAAATACCAAAAGTCAAGCAGAGTTGGACATTGCAAAGGGAATTAAAATCAGTAATTTAAGAAATTTATAGAAAAGGTTCTATAACCATATAAAGAGAAAGAAAAAAGGAAGAAGTGGGACCGCTGCTCACTGAGGATGGGTGGAGGTAAAGGACAATTTGAGCATGACTGAATAAACAAATACCTTGCCTCTTTTTAATGAGGCTAATGATGAGCTTGGAGATGGTGGTAGGGTGGCTAATGGGATTTAGGATATGGAAATTACCACATTTGAGGAAAAAGTCAGACTCAAACTTAATGGGGAACTTAAATCAGGGAGCTCAGATAATCTCCAACAAAGACTATTAAAGGAACTAGCATATGAAATTGCGAGCCTGATAGCAAGGATTTTTAAAGAATCTGTAAACTAATGGGCTGTACTGTATGACTGGAGAATTGTCAAAGTAGTTCCTAATTTTAAGAAAGGGAAAGAAAATCTGCTGGGTAACTACAGGCCTGTTAGTTTAACATCAGTAGTAGGAAAAAAAATTGAAAGAGACAGTAGTTAAAGACATCAAGGTTAATAGTAATTGGGATAAAACACAAAATGGCTTTACAAAAGGTAGATTATGTCAGACTAACTTGATCTCCTTTGAGAAGATAACAGATCTTTTAGACAAAGGGAACACAGTGGATCAAAATTTACCTAGATTTCAGGCAGGCATTTGATATGGTTCTGCATGGGGAATTATTAGTTAAATTGGAAGAGATAGGGATTAATACCAAAAAAAAAAAAAAAAAAAAATCAAAAGGTGGATAAGAAACTGACGCAAGGGGAGACCAAAAAGCGTCATACTGAAAGGTAAACCGTCAGGCTGGAGGGAGGTTATCAGTTGAGTTCCTTGGATCAGTCCTGGGACAAACCTTATTTAACCTTTTTATTACTGACCATGGCACAAAAAATGGGAGCTTGCTAATAAAATCTGTGGATGACAACAAGTTCCACTGTATTGCCAATACAGTGAAGGACCAGGAAATCATACAGAAAGATCCGGATGATCTAGTAAACTGGAGTAATAGAAATTGGATGAAATTTAATATTGGAAAAGTGCAAGGTCATGCATTTAGGGACTAACAACAAGAAATTCTGCTATAAACTGGGGATGCATCAGTTTGAAGTGAAGGAGAAGGAGAAGGACCTCAGGGTAACGGTTGATCACAGGATGGCTATGAGCTGCCAATGTGATGTGACTGTGGAAAGAAACCTAACGCACTCCTTGGATGCATCAAGCAAGAAATTTCCAGTAGGGATGTGTTAGTACCATCCCTTATACAAGGTGGTGGTGAGACCTCATCTGGAATACTGTGTGCAGTTCTGGTCCCCCGTTTAAGAAAGATGAATTCAAACTGGAACAAGTGCAAAGAAAGGCTACAAGGATCATTTGAGGAATGGAAAACTGCCTTATGAGAGGAGACTCAAAGAGCTCAGCTTATTTAGCCTAACCAAAATAAGGCTGAAGGGAGATACGATTGTTCTGTATAAATACATCAGAAGGATAAATACCAGGGAGGGAGAAGAATTATTTAACTTCAGTGCCAATGTGAACGCAAGAACTAATGGATATAAACTGGCCATCAGGAAGTGTAGACGTGAAACTAGATGCAGGTTTCTATTATTCATCATAGGAGTGAAATTCCGGAATAGCCTTTCAAAGAGTTATAGGGGTAAAAAACCTTGCTGATTTCAAAACTGAGCTTGATACATTCATGGAGGGGATAGTATAACAAGACAGCCTAGTTTGGCAATTGACAGATCTTTGGCTCCTGGTGGTAGATATGCCCATGGGACAATTGATGGGGTGGGTTCTGAGTTATTACAGAGAATTCTTTCTTGGGTGTCTGGTTGATGAGTCTTACCCACATGCTCAGGTTTAACTGATCACCATACTGAAGTCAGGAAGGAATTTTCCCCCAAGGCAAACTGGCAAAGACTGGGGTTTTTCGCCTTCCTCTGTAGCATGAGGCATGACAATTGCTGGGGGATTCTGTGTCCCTTCAAGTTTTTAAATCATGATTTGAGGACTTTGACTTAGATAGGTTAGAGGTTTATTGTTGGAGTCAGTGGGTGAGGTTCTGTGGCCTACATCGTGGAGGAGATCAGACTAGATGATTATAATGCCCCCTTCTGACCTGAGAGTCTTTGAACAGCTTTAAAATATTTATCTGAAAAAAGATGGAATGCAAAGTAAAGTAAAATAATTGATTAACATAAGACTCCCAATTAACATTAAAAATAGGGAGTTTCTATAATTAGTAACATTGGAGTCAGCAACTGCCTGTGATAAATGCAGCGAAAAATTACTTTTTCTCATGAACCACAAAATATATGCTTGCAATAGCTGCTTTTAAGTTTCAGCTACATAATAGGCTTTCCAATTCATTCAAGCCGATAAAAGTCATCACTGTGACCATCTCCACAGCTGGATGTTAGAGCCTGAACAAAGTTCAAATCAAAACACTGATGTTTTAAATTAGATGTTTCTTACCTGAGGATTGTTGGCCTCTACTAACTTGCACTGGCGCAGGAACAGCTTAAGATTCCCCCAGTTCATGTAAGGCAGCAGCACCATGGGTTTCTCCCCCTCTTCTACACAGACATGAGTGATAGGGAGCAGGTTCCTGAAAGGTGAGAGTAGACACTCCTAATTTTAGAAAGGTGAAATTAGCAAGACATCTAAACAGGTAAACATTAGAACCCACTATAAATGATAAATAGAAAAACAGAAAAGGCAATTGATCCATCATTTAAGGGAACAAAGCACAAGGCCTTCAAATAAACTGAAGCCGTATGTTTAGGAATGTGTACAAACATCTGAGCAGTTTTCCATCAAGAACTTTTGCATGATGCAAAGATGATTAAAGAAAATCTCATTGTGCATTTTCACCGATAAAAATAAATAAATAAAAAATTAACACAAACTATGGGTGTATCTTCAGTTTGGAAACATCAATTTCTTTACAATGCATCTATACATGTTCATTATACATTATATTATATATACATTATATTCAATATACATTATATTATAGTAAGCCCGGTTTATTAGAACTGAGCAAAAATCTGGCATTTCTTTGGAAAATGATATTCTGACATCTGTACTACCCTAAGAAAAAAGTCAACACAAATATTTTCATGGAACAGAAGTCTGACGCCTTGTCTATACTGAGAAAACTGCATCGATCCGATTGAGCAGGTCTACTCTGCCCACTCAATTGATCCCAGAGGTGCTCTCCATTCTACACAGTTACTCCACCCTCCCAAGTGGAGTAACGCTGCATCAACAGAAAAGACCTGCTGGTTTTTGCAGCCCAGTCAAGACAGCGTGGTAAGTCGACAGGAGATATGCAATCTGAGGCACACAGATTGCGTAACTCCCGTCGACTTACCTCTGCAGTATAGACTAGGCCTGAGAAACATTGAGTTGGAAGTGCCAAATCAAAATAGTTCATTCTGAGTCAGCTTAACTTTAAACTCCTATGCCGATGGCGCTGCAGGGCCTCATGAGAGCTGACACTCTTGCGCCTTATTATGGGCTGGGTTGAATCTCCTATGAGGCACCATGCGCAACAGCTGATGCAGTTTGACAAACTGATACAAAACAAGTATTCTGCTTCTGTTCAACAATTTTAATTTGCATTAAAACTAGCCACATGATATTGTTTCAGCTTTCCACAATGAAAAAAATTTGGCTACTGCATTTACCATGGAAAATTCATTTAGAAAATTTTCAATGAGCACTAGTAGCTTCTTTATATAGTACTTCTGACGCAAATTCCAAGGCCGTAGATTTTTAAAATCTGTTTCAGCTTCCCATATCTTTGTCATCAGTATCTGTATTACAGTTATGCCCACAGACTAAAAAAATCAGAAGGGTTAGGGGGCAGGGAGAAAGCAAATAACAAATATACCTTTACACTTCAGCATTTTCATTGGAAGCATCGTTTACTTCCTTTATTCCGATCTCTCCTTTTAGCCATAAACTAGTACTTTAAATTAAGTGTGCTTCTGCTAAGAAAAGTGCCTTTTAAAAAGGCAGTGTGGATTTTGTTTGTTTCAATAATTTCTATATCAAACTCCTTTAGATTACAAGATTGCTTAATTGCAGTACATATATGACTGGAATTTGGATGTCGGGCTGGGTTCCTTCCTCCTCACATGCCAGTAATGAAGATTCTGAAGACCAAATGAAGCCTTCAGTGACATCTCAAGCTCCAGTGACTGAAGACTGTCTGGGATAATGTACACAACTCCCTTAAATATTGACACCACAGAATCGTGACAATTTGTGTACACCACACTCAACTTTCAATACTTAGCTTAATAGCATTCTTACACCCTAGATTCTTCCTTTTTAGCAACACACTACTGCTCGAAGGCTTATCTTTTTTGCATTCATTCCACTCCTTGTTGATCACTGTTATAACACTCTTAGTGACTATGAAAGAATGCTTAGTGTAGTGTGGTTGTGACTGAATGTACCCGTGTCAACATCCTACTGTACTAATCTTGGCAAAAGGCATGTCTGGTCTACACTATGAAGTTAGGTTGATGCAAGACAACGTATGTCGAACTGACTACGAACGTGGCTACACTTAAATTTCACTCCCACCAACCTAACTGCTCTGCAATGCAAACTTAGCTTCACCTTCACAAGCATACACTCAGGTCAACGTAGTTAGGTATTGCTTATGTCAACTGTTACTAGCTTTCAGAATTTATTCCACAATGCCCCACTCTAATAGTACAAATGAAACAAGTGCTCCTGGTACGAACGTGCACTGCCAACACAAGGAGAGAAGTATAGACATCCATACGCAATGTAATAATTGTTGCAGCTGTATGCAAATGTAAATCAGGTTGACTTAATTTCGTAGTGTAGACATGGTCTCTAAGTATGCTCACCAGAGATGGCCAAGGAGTGGCTAAACCAGTTCTTCAGAGACAAAGGGCAAGCTGATGCCTCAACCAGGTGTAAACAAGGCTGGTGGGCTACTAAGTGGCCATTCTTTGGGAGGAAGGGGGCAAGGAGAAAAAAATCTACATCTTAAAGGAACAGCATGGAGAGTTCCCTTCCACAGAGAGTGTCTGTCTCCTTCCTCCCAGCTGGAAATGATCCTCAAAGCAGAACTATAAAAAGAAGGTGCAGACACACCAAGGAACTCCTTCTCTGTCCATCCATTCAATGCACAAAAAGGAACAGCCATTAAAGAGAAGAAGTGCTGTTGGACTAGAACATTTGGCCAGTAGGGCTGTTGAGAAAACATGGTGAGAAAAAAATTGCTTTGAATTTACTATAATTTAAGTTAGGCATTAGTTGCATTTTATCGTTATTTTTCTTGTAACCAATTCTGACTTTTATGAATCATTACTTGTATTCTCGTAAAATTGTTCTCTCTTTACTTAATAAAGCTGTTGTTTTATCTAATCCAGTGTGATTGACATGAAGTGTTTTGAAAACTCCATTGAGGTAACAAAATGTCTGTGTACCATTTCCATTAAATAAAGCGATGGACTTTACATATAAGCATGTACTATACAGGAGAGGGCTAGGCAGTACAGGACATATATTTCAGGGGGTGGGGAATCTAGGACTGGGATTGTGTTGGGTCACCCTGCAATATAATCAAAGCTGGTAAGAGAAACTGTGGCTGGCTGGCTGCAGCATGCACACAGACATAACTGTAGTGACTTGGATGCTGCAGGCTGTAAGCAGTCAAGACTGGAGGTTACAGTAGCAAAGCAGTGTAATGGGCATCTGAGGGAAAGGGTGACAGTCTGGCTGGTACCCTGGGTATAGCACAATGGTGTTCAGGAATTATTGGCAGGACTGTGTGAAGAGAGCATGCAGAGCTACACACAAAGCTACTGGCTATGGCTGGAAGTTAATAGGGGAGCCCATGGGATGCAAATCTGACAGCATGTGGGCTGCCTTTCTCAACATCAGCAAGACAGCATATGTAACACACTTGATCCAGAAAGAATCTAAATTAACAAATGCCTGCAGCACCTCACAGGACTTTGAGGTGGAAAAAGGTGCATGCTAAAAACTCTTTATTTTAGGCTGAGTGGCCTTGGAACATCTGCTGTTAAAATTTTATAAGTGTTCATTCTTAAAGGGTCCTTTTCAGCTTTTTACAACTTTGGAAAACTTTTTTTGGCTGAAGTTTTATACATTTAAGTTGAGAAGTGATTTATTTTTTTAAAAATTTAGCACTGAAAAGCCACTTGCATAGTATTTTCAACACACCTGGATATATATTTCATTTCTTTCCCACTGTAACTTTAAAGTAATAGTATTCACCTGTGATGAAGGCCTCGGAGTTTACAGCTTTCTGTCAGCATCATTGTCACTTGCACTTCTGAGGCTTGATCTAAAGAAAAACAAGACAAGAAGGAACTGTGAGAATTACACTAGTTTGTTTCCAGGCTGAATTAAAAAAAAAAAAAATTTGGTTAAATAAGGACATGCACAAACGGTCAAAACTGATTTTCAACAGGCCATTTTAAATAAAGCAAGTGGTTGGACCCAGATCTTTCTAAAGTGAATGCAAAAGTAGTTTCAATGCATTAAATGTTGTCTATTTTGAACTTGTAGCCAGCTTTGGCTATCCTATATATTTTTTTCCATACTTCAACTGCACAGTGAAGGATAACCATTTGATTTATTACTAAAATATTAATTTTAACTGAATATCAGGAGAGGTAGATGAGTTCGGTGGCTATTTTTGTAACACTCCTCAGCTGTTTCAAAGAAGCTTCACTGTCACCCACAAAAAAATAACCCAAGCACTTATGGAAAGAATTCTACTCAACGTTACAGAGAAACAACTGACCAATTCAAAATGAGGATTTGTACATTTCCTCTCCAAATTTTAAAAAAAGTCCTTTCAGAAACAAAACAAGGATCACACAAACGTACTCGGGAGAATGATGCTTCATTGAAGCTTTCTTAGCTGCTCCAGAATCTTTCCTACCTCACATATGCATAGCCAACCTGTGGAATTCACTGCCATAATATATTGGGGCCAAGTTCAATATGGGTCAGAAACATTATCCCGTTCACAGAGAGGCCTAATATTCAGCTACATTATATTAAAATAATAAGAATGCATACACCTATGTACCTTAGGAGCTCAATTAACTGCTTGGCTTGAGCAATAGGCTTCCTGGAAAAGCATGCGACTAACAACATCCATTATGAAGGGCCACACCTTGATCTGCAATGGCTGGTATTATTCCAAGGATAGTGAATCTGTGATTTCAATTTCATAGACTCAGACTCTAAGGTCAGAAGGGACCAATATGATCATCTAGTCTGACCTCTCACACAATGCAGGCCACAGAACCTCACCCACCCACCCCTGTAATGAACCTATAACCTATGACAGAGAGTTATTAAAGTCTTCAAATCATGATTTAAAGACTTTAAAACACAATCAACCAGCAAGTGAGCCATGCCCAATGCTACAGAGGAAGGCAAAAAAACCTCAGTGCCCAAGCCAATCTGCCCTGGGGGAAAATTCCTTCCCGACCCCAAATATAGCGATCAGTTAAACCCTGAGCATGTGAGCAAATATCGCAGAGAATTTTTTTTTTCTTGACTGGCTGGTGAGAACACCGAGCTCACCCCATCTAATGCCTCTTCCCATGTCACTGGCATATCTATCACCAGAAGTAAAAACTGGACAATTGCCAAACTAAGCCATTCCATCATATCATTCCCTCCATAAATTTATCAAGCTCAGTTTTGAAGGCAACTGTGTTTTTTGCCCCCACAGATCCCCTTGGTAGACCATTCCAGAGCTTTACTCCTCTGATGGTTAGAAACCTGCGTTTAATTTCAAGCCTAAATTTCCTGATGGATAGTTTGTAACCATTTGTTCTTGTGTTCACATTGGCGCTGTATTCAAATAACTCCTCTCCCTCCCTGGTATTTATCCCTCGCATGTATTTATAGAGAGCAATCATATCTCTCCATAACCTTCTTTTGGTTAGGCTAAACAAGCCAAGCTCTAAGTTGCCTTTCACAGGGCAGGTTTTCCATTCCATGAATTATCCTTGTAGCCCTTCTCTGCATCTGTTCCAGTTTGACTTCATCTTTCTTAAACATAGGGGACCAGAACTGCACAAATATTCCAAATGAGGTCTCACCAGCGCCTTGTATAACGGTACTAACACCTCCCTATCTCTACTGGAAATGCATCTTCTGATGCACCCCAGCACCGTATTAGCTTTTTTCATGGCTGCATCGCATGGGCAACTCATAGTCATCCTGTGATCAACCAGTACACCCAGGTCCTTCTCCTCCTCTGTCACTTCCAACTCATGTGCCCCCAATTTATAAGAAAAATTCTTGTTATATGTCCCTAAATGCATGATCTTGCACTTCCCATTATTAAATTTCATCCTATTCTTAATACTCCAGTTTACAAGGTCATCCAGACCTTTCTGTATGATATCCTGTTCCTCCTCTGTATTGGCAATACCTCCCAACTTGGTGTCATCCACTTAATTAGCACATTCCCACTTTTTGTGCCAAGGTCAGCAATAAAAAGGTTGAATGAGATTGGTCCCAAGACTGATCCATGAGTAACTCCACTAGTAACCTCCTTCCAACTAGACCAGGGGTCTGCAACCTTTACTATCAAAAGAGCCATTTTGCCCCCCTCTTCCACTAAAGAAAAATAGTCTGGAGCCGCAAAATATAACACAGCTTATAAACTTTTAAAAGTTTAAAAGAACACTGCCCTCCACCCCTCCCCAGCCCCCATGTCCCCTCCACAGGCCTCTAACTTCATCCATCCCTCCCCAGCCCCCCACGAAGTCCCCACTCCTGCCGTGCATAGTCCCCTCCACCACTACCCAGCCCCCACCCAGTCTCCTTGTCCCCTCCACCCCTCTCCAGGCCTCCCTCCAGCCCCTTCCCAGCCCCCTTACCTGGCTGGAGGCTCGGAGCTGCAGGGACAGCCGGCAGAGCTGCTTCTGGGCCAGGCCGCTCCCACCCTGAGCACGCTGTCTGAGCATGCTCAGGGCGGGAGATTTGAATCTCCCCAGCCTGGCCGCAGCAGAAGTCTGCACAGCTTAAAGGGAACACTGACAGGGTCCCGGCAGGGCAGAGCAGACCCCGGCAACGGAGACCGATCCTGGCCCCGTGCTGGGAGGCCGAGGCTGTCAGCGGAGTGGGGCCGGGTCGGCTCCGGGCCGGGAAGTCGAGGCGGCCGGCGGGTGGGAGCCCAGGAGCCTGCCCCGGCCGAAGGGAGCCACGACACGGAGGCTGAAGAGCCGCATGCGGCTCCGGAGCCGCGGGTTGCCGACCCCTCAGCTAGACAGTTCACCTTTCAGTATGACCCGCTGTAGTCTCCCCTTTAACCAGTTCTTTATCCGTGTCAGTAGTAATCCTAGATGTGATACTAAAACCCTTACCACTAGTGCTTCCTGGCAGGCAGTGGCAGAGATTCTCAGTGAAGCAAGAGGGGGTGTTTCTGAACTGGGAGCCTGGGGGGCCTGAAAAAGTTCTGAGCCAGGAGGCAGCAGTGAGAATTCTCTTAAGTGGAAGAGAGTAGAGTGAAGTGATGAATGAGCATGTAGGATAGGTGGGGTATGGAGGAGAGATAGAAGGGTAGGCACTTATAACAATTATCAATGGGATAAATGTTGAAGCAGTGTTAGTCGCAGGATATTAGAGAACAGGTGGGTGAGGTGATACCTTTATTTGGATCAATGTCCACTGGTGAAAGAAAAGCTATTGAGCTACACAGAGCTCTTTTTCAGGGATAAGTATCATTTTCTGCTACCTGGCACTACTTCCTGCGGGACAGTAACTGTACAAAATCCCCTAATGGAGGGTTAGCCCCTATTGTGATTATACTGCTGGAAGCAAAGACCTGACGCGGCATAGTGAGCTCAGGGTGATTTCTTATGATCAGCAGTCATTACTCCCTACAGTAATACTAGTACATAGGCCACAATGAAGATCCCACCAGCCTGTTTGAATAGGAATTCTCATTTGAAGCATAGATGGCACAGAGAAAATAGGGAGGAGTAAGGTGTTGTGTTCACATTTCCTACCGCCATTGCTACAGGTAGAGTTAAGGTTGTCTGGGGGGAGAAGCTACATTTCAACTGCATTTCACAGCGTTTAGAAGTTTGTTTTTTTCTTGCAACAGGCTTTGTGGAGATGTATTCTCTTGAGACCTTAATTGAGCATTTCCTAGTTTCCTAAGGCTTTAAGTCTCATGTTATGAATGGGTATGATGAGCTTTTCAGTGAGCGATTTAAATACGCAGAGAAGGCAAAAATTCCTACACAGTTTTGTGCATCAAACAAGAAACTGCAACATTTATAAGACGACGTCACAAAAACACAAACATCACGGACAGATTATTGTTACATTGGTTCTTATGAACAGTTGAATCTGTCCTTTTGCTCAAACTTTCCAGAAAAATGTGCCCTCCAGGAAAGGCTGGGCTTCAGAAATTCCAGGCCAAAAGGCAAGTTACAAAAATTACAGGCCACTGGACATGAGATCTCAGAATAATGTGTAGGCAACTTTAACTATTACAATCCCTCTACAGATAAGCCGAGAACTACCAGACTGTGAGGAAAGGGGTTATTGAACTTTATGGTTTATTTGAAAAACTGAAAGCTTGCTTGTACACCTTCACAGAAAGAGGAACTGTCCCTGCACTCAAATAATTAGTGGCGGCGGGGGGGAGGTGGGGAGAGGAGATAATTAGAATTTACTTTGCAATAACCCAGTGTTCCAGGTCAGAAGGTACTTTGAATCAGCTGTGAAGTCTACAGAAAAAGTTAAGCCTGTTTTGAAAAAACCTCCAGTGACAATGAATTCATCCATCTCTTCACAGTAATATTGCTGCAGACAGCATATTGCTTTATCAATGCCCTTCCCCTCTCCATCATGAAATCCAACAATGGCTCACCAAAACACTATTGTATATTCCACTGTTTCCTTTCAGCTCAGAAAGAACATTATATTTTAGTGGTAGGGCACCCAAAGGATGATTGACTCCCATTCAAGTATATACGGAAATCCAAATCTTATCTCATGAAACAGTTCCAGCATCCGTATTGTGTATTCTTATCAATATTGTTTCCTTGTTTTCTATACAAGTCAAACTTTCTGCCTGAAAACAAAATTACATAAATGCAACACATTCAGGACAAACAATAGTAGTACAAGACCAAATCCTGCTCAGAGTTATGCCAACAACTACATTGAGGATTACCACATTAGAATCAATGTGATTATTCTGGATTTATACCAGTTTTAGCTGAAAAGAATCTGGTCAACTACTTCCAAAGTTTCTTTGGAAGAATAACTCATGGTCAAAAGGACAAAATGGATGGAAATAATGCAACAGCCCTGTTGCAGTTGTTATAATTCATTTTAATAGCCATTTTTCATTAGTTATACTGTCCAAGACATTAAAAAATGGTGGTGATGTAATTAGAATCCCAAGCCATATTTAAGAATCAAAACAAACATCCTGATTTTGAAGAATTCCAAGCAATTCAGAGCACTCGGAAGCTAACAGCTTTGAATGTCTTGACATTCATTTAATCATGTTGACTTCGAATGTGCCTACTTGTTTCTCTATACCAAGTAAAATTCTGTGACCATCTTCCATCATTTGTGCTGTACTTAGCGCAGCATACATAAAGCTCTTCAGCACTTACATCCTTTGGCATAGAGTATGTTCTTAAAACATTAGGTAGGACCCTACTCGGCATCTGAAGTGCTAGCACTAGGGGGAATCTTTGCACTGAGGCTAAACTATAGTGACTCCTTACAGTGATCATAATTTCCTCTACTTGGGCCATACATGAATTCTGTACTTCAAACCATGGGTCCAATTTCTTGTATCAAAGCCTTTGTATTATGGGCAGTGCTATCAAGAGGCCATATTTTCCAAGACTATGAATTCACATGTCAAACGGCAATTTTGAGTTTAAGCCAAAGACTGAACCAGGGTTTCCACAAGGCAACCATGCCCCAAGTTTTGACACTTGCAAGATTTTAAAAGGCCCCTCTAATCACCTTTTGAAATGTTAATTTATTAAAGCTACTTGCCTCTAAGTGCTGACAGATACGTGCCAACACCCATCACTCCACACAATTACTATATCTCAGTGCTTTAGAGTTCACATGTGGCATGATCACTACACGGATCAAAGCATCCGAGATCCTATTTCAGGAGACTGTTTATTCCACAATAGCTCAATGTCTCAACACCCAAGAATTGAGTAATAGCAGGGATCAAGAGCAAGATTTCAAGTGGCCTGTAATTCTGCATGTCCAACTCAAGAAATCTTAAAGGGGCCTGTTCTTCAGAAAGTGCTGAGAGGGCTCTTTAAAAGCCTATTTATGTGTCCAGTTTGACTGAAGAAAGACATCCAAGATCACTATTTGCTTTCAAAAAGCCTTAGTCCAATGCCTCGCATCAAGCCATTGAGCACAGAAGCCTATCATGTGGAGCAGCATAAGTACTATCTGCTGCTTCCAGCTGTTGCTCTAGGTTTACCCCCCCCTCTCGTTACATTTGTACTGGCACCTAGAAAAATGGACTTCACACCTGGCAGAGTTTTGGGTGCTGCCATAGTACACAAACTTAGTTTTAAAAGTCAATGCTGTGTCCATTCTTTAACATAAAATGAATCTCTCCAACAGCATGGTGTATGTAGGTGTATGTACTGGGGGACTGGGCACCAGAACAAAGTTCAGCTTTGCTGAGTGGCTCCGTACCAGTATCTTTCTGGACTACAAACTATCTGCGATGTACAGATAAAAACCTGCAACTTTCACGTCTACTGTGGCAGGGTATCCCTTTTGAAGCACTACAGGTGAGAGCTTTTAAAATCTCAAAGGATTCAGGCGAACCGAGAAGCTTCACTCATCTGAAGAGCTTCAAGCAACATCTCCAAAATAGTGAGATAGTGCAACACGACGGACTTCAGACCCTGATCACAACTGTTGGAATAACTGATTTTAGTAGATTATAAAAAACAAACATACATGACAAAACAGCTTATCCAAATAGTCTCAACATATCTTCAGAATGAGTTAGCATGATGCACCTAAAGCTTGGCTAAACCATCTAAATCCCCAAGGAAACTCCAAGATAAAGACATTCAAACTGAGGTATAGTAAAAAATTCCAGCACTTCAACTGTACTGTCACGAGAACAATGAGTAGGATCTCAGGGCAAAAGCTGACATGAAAAAACAAATCTATGTTCATAAAGGTCCACTTGCAGATAGCCAGTGCACAAGACACAGCTAATAGTACCTTTCCAAGGTCAGTGGAGGTTCCATCTGTCTCATGGCAGAACCATACAACCAAGATTAAGAATCTCATCAGCAGAACCCATTATAAAACAATACTGCAAATGACTTCAGTACAGAGAAAGAACTATGCCAAAGACTTGCTTAGGGGAGAGTTTCTTTTAGGTATGCTTATTTAAACAAATCCCTACTGGAACTATACTAGATCTCCATTTCAAGATATGACTAAAAAGAGTCCTAGAGTTATTCCTGTTATTTATCAATTATGCTAATGCTGAGTAATTCATTAAATAAAATTTGTTCCTAATGGAACAGAAGTCAACACAGCTCCCAACAATGAACAACAGACGTTTCTACACTGATTTTATCCTTTTCTGTATGCCACTTAAATACAGTCAGTGGTTTCTTCAGAAGTGAGCTAGTGCATCAAGTTCAGGTCGTTTCACGCACTGCTGGCAGATGTGTTTAGGACTTTTCACTTTAAGATATGCAGGAATCTCATCCTCACCAGTTAAAGCAAAAGAAATTCAAGTTAGGATCTGTTTTTCTAAGAAAGAATGATGGAGTATCTAGAAAGGGGTGTTTGTACTTTAAAACTTGAATTTAAAGATTGTCAGCATTCTAAAATCAAAGAGCTTAAAAAGAAACTATTGAAGAATTCAGTGTCAGTCCAACTGTGATAGCTGAGAAAAGAACCCTATTAATTGGCAGCCCCCGTGTTCAGTTTACAAATCCAGGCAATTGAACTGACAAACTTCATGCATTGCATAAGCTTCTATACGCTTTAAACATAAACAGGTTACTGCTTTTCTTTACAAAACCACAAATTAAGAACAGTTCAAGACACAAAACAGACCTGCATATTGAAATACTGTTTAAAATTTTAAGAAGGCTAAATACCAGTGTTAAATAAAAATGGAACAAAGCTTAATCAATGTAACAAAAAGTGCTATTTCTCATCACATCAGGAGTTCTTTGGGCCAGATTTGGATAATATCATGGTTAAGCTAGAATGTGCGTTTCCATACTAATACCAAGCTTGTAGTCTGATTTATTCTTGTCAAGACAAAGGTGATTTTCAGCTCCAAATTCCAGTGCCCAAGTTTTCCTCAGCGAAGACTGCCAGTGATATCACTACATTCTACAAGTCATCTCACACAATATCTACTAGGAAGTGGGACTAGGTTTTCAAGTTTATTACATCAGAAGTATCCTATGAAAGTGAACTTTGGAAAGGAGAGGGGAGAAATTTGAAAACCAAGTTTCTCTAGAGCAGGAGTGTCAACCTCGTTTGCTATGGTGGGCCAGGCTGACTTAAATGTACTTCAAGTGGGATGTACATACTATAAATCGAAATACTCGGACAGTCTTGTGGCATCATGGAGCCCTGTGCATGCAAGGCTGTGCTCAGCGAGACCACTCATTCTCTCAGCCCCCAGGGGGGCCAGCAGTAGCGAGTCCAATCCAGCCCCAGAGCTGCTCCCTGTGGGGCTGCTGATGGCGAGCCCAATCTGGCAGCCAGTAGCGAGTCTGATCCAGCCCTGGGGGCCAGCAACGGCGTGCCCTAACTGGCCCTGCAGGGCTGGCACTTGAAGTGTTGGTGGTGGTGAGCCGGATTGGGTCTGGAGCCCGCAGCCCTGGAGGGGTGGGACCAGGGCTGTGCCCTGAATGATTTCTAGGGGCAGTGATGCCTGTGCATGGTTTACTTGTAAAGTTTATTTGGGGCCTAAACTAGGCAGCAACACTCCTCTCCCCCTCTCCCCCCCCTTTGATGCTGCCTGACTTATCTCAAGATGATAAAATCTTAATCACATACATAGCTTAGTTCCTTCTCTGGGCCAACAGTTCTGAACTTATGTATGCTCACTACTTCAGCTTCTCACACAGCTCTTGCGTTGCAGCTACTCCATTATATCTACAAACCATAGATCTATAGGAAAAGATATATATGTGCAAGCAAGCAGGCTAGCTCCATAGGTTACACTAGGAAATCTTAGTGGGCATTAGCAAGATCTACTCTGATCTATTGGTGCGCAGTACATTGCGCACTTTAGAAATCACATCTCCACAGTGCTCATTGCTGCACCATGGAAACATGGCCGTCATAAGACTTTAGTACGCACTTAGATCTGCCACAGCTTTCCAGGTGCCTATCCATCGGCACCTAAAGCAGTGTTTTTCAAATGTGCCCATCAGGGGCTTTTCTGGCAATCACAACTTCCTGGGTGGTAAGGGGGATGGTGGGCTGCCAGCAGGGGTTGGGACCTAACTCTCGCTGGAGCCACAAAGGCCAGAAGAGCACGCCGCCTTTGAGAGTTCCTGACCTTCAGCCCTGAAGTAGCAGAGGCAGCAGGCTCTGTTCCACAGCCCTGGGCACACCACCACCCTGGTCATCCCTGGTGCCCACTGCCTCTGGGCCCCAGTCATGGCACTCTGGGATGCATCTCAGCCGCAGGACCTGAGGCTTTGGCCCCAATCCTGGGCTCATGAGTAGCAACCATGGCTCACAGCCAGCAGCAGCCCTGGGATTACTCTCTTTTGCTTACCATTGGCGCCCGCTGCTTCCTCCAATCCTGGGCTCCAACCCCATGACAGCGAGTGCCAGTCCTAGGATTACCACCCTTCTTTGCCCTCATTTCTCTTGGCCTCTGCTGTGTTCTCTGGCCCCAGGTTTCAGCCACATAGTAGTGGGCTCTGGTCCCCAACCTCAGGGTTTTGGCCTCTTTCCATCCCTCCCTCACACCACCATCCCCCCCACCCCACCCATTGCCTCCAGACTCCACTGACTCCCTATCCACTTCCCATGGAGAATTTCATTTGTTCCCAGCATGTAGGGGCTGAGTAAGACTGCTGGGAAGAGTGTTATTTGTATGTTTAATATCACTTTTTACAACGGTTTTAGTAGATAGCTGGGAGGCTCTGAAAACTGATATATAAATATCACTCTTCGTAGCAACAAATTTACTAGCCAGTGAGTCTAAAAAAAGAACCAAAAAAGCAAAGGAAACAACACACAAAGCACCTTATTTGTGTTTCTGTTCTCTTTAGGTCCAGTAAAGAATAAACACAACTGTATATTATTTTTTTTATTGAGTCTGCAAAAAAGCCCTACATAAAGTAAATTATAATGATTTGAACATATGCATATTTTTTTTTCCTACAGTTAATTAAGTATTTTAGGGAAAATTGTGAAGCACAGCCACCAGCAAGAGTTGCTGGCTACCCCAAAACCTCCAAAACATTTGTTGTGAGAATCCCTGATCTGAAGAGTCCTTAAAGTATGCTTCTACAACACCTGACTATCAACAAAATGGAGAATGGGTTAAAAAAATTTGCATAATTATAAAATAAGATCACAGTCTAATGCTTTGTATATCTGACCCATTATCTAATTTAGAATGGAAACACCTTTGGAAGGACCCATCTCTTCTTGCACCATGTTTAGTACAGATGCCTGTGCACTTATGTTGTTTAATAAATAAAATGTTTTTGAAGATTAAGGTGTATGTAATTACCCACATTTTCTAAAACTAAGTTTATAGACGAGGCACAGAACAGTGTAAGACCTCGTATTTCAATTATTTTTCTATAGTATCAACATCATCTGAAAAACAAAACTTTTTTCCATTTCTAAGTAGCGTAAGACTGGTGAGCAAAGAGATTAAGGATGCAGTAACTGGCATCAGTGGAAGCATAGATCCTGTCTTGCACAGTAGACTTCTATTCCTATACTTTTCTGATGGCAGCGTTTCAAGTCTATGCTTTTATGGAGAAGACAGACATTAGAAGAATCTTCACGTATCTGCCGGTTAAAATGCTAAGTAAAGCGCACAGGTGTGATACAATGAACATGCCACAGTCTATGTGAACAACACAGGGAAAAAACACTACAATAAAACCTACCTTTAACCGTTTTGACAAAAACTTGTTTCTCTTTACTGGGGTCTTTTTCCTCTATTAAAATTCCATGGAAAATTCGCCCAAAGGTGCCTATGGAAAAACCACACAAAATGATTGTATTGTATAGTTATTTCAATGAGATTAGAAAAACCTTTTAAACACACTTTGATAAGTTACTTAAATTTATCTTCTTGTAGGATGCAGCAGAAAGTTTGGAAGCTTTTGTAGTATGAGATTCGGAAGGTAAATAAATACATGCAGCAGATTTTGAAAATCTCATTAAATAAAAAAAAACTGTCAGCACCTGCCTCTATAAACAACTAGACTCAAAACTGCATAAACTGCAGAGAGTAACTGACACAGAAGGAGCACAGTAGCTGTTGAAAGCATTTAAAACAAGGACCGAGACACTCCCATCAGACCACTTTCTGAAGTTTCCATACTGTGAACATTCTCTCCTCTTGTGCCTGGCTGTTTTCTCCAACCACTCTCCACCTCAAAACCAATTTGCAGAACATTACGTTTGCCACCACTGCATTGTTCACTCTGCTTGTGTTACATCCCCTTCCCTATCCTTGTCCATCTCATCTATTTAGCCCTGTTATAGGCAAAAGAGTTTTTTCTGACAAAAGTCAGCTTTTGTTGACAAAACAATGGAAGTGTATGCACCAGACTAAAATGCTCCTCCCCTGATGCAATTCCCCTGCTATGCCAACACAATTCAATCACCTCAATGACAGCTGTGGGGCTTGTGTTGGCTGTCAGTGTAGACAAGCAGCACTTACACTGGCTATGGGGCTGTCATTCTGGTTAATTTCACAAGAAGAACCTCCCAACACAGAGAACAGAGCAGCTGGACCCAGCTCCTGGCTGCATGCAGGACTGGAATCCTGGGCAGCAACTGGATCCTGCTCTCACATGGGAGCAGGGCAAAAATCTGGGGTGCTTTCCCAGAGGGAGCCAGGGCAGCCACCGCAGTAATTATTCTGGTGACTGTAAGTCACCCT
Organism: Pelusios castaneus; assembly: GCA_007922175.1. Taxonomy (NCBI): domain Eukaryota; kingdom Metazoa; phylum Chordata; order Testudines; family Pelomedusidae; genus Pelusios; species Pelusios castaneus. Next base: position 24,640,816 of record ML685789.1, on the reverse strand, counting down.
TTGCTAGGTTGACTTATTTTTCTAGTGTAAAGAAGGCCTTAGACCGTAAACTGTGACTGTACAGTGCCTAGCACATCATGCTACCGTAATAAGATATGCAAATCTCTAGATAGTAACTACAGAAAAAATAGATTTGGGGATAAAGGCAGTTAGAACAAGGTAATCTTTCATATACTACAGTATTTTTTCAAGGGTTGGCAACCCCTGGCACAGCGGCATGCAGGGCTCTTGGCCCCACAACACCGCAGCTTGTCCCCCCTGTTAGCCCTGCCCCCCACAGCTCCTGTCTCCTGCTGGCCCCACCACCAGCACCTGCTGCAGGTTGGGAGGGCAAGGCTGGCATGGGGACTGGCAAAGTTTGCCGATCTCTTAAGCACAGTGATGTATGGTGGCTCATTTTACACAAAATTTCTTGAAGGGTTCTTAGACTATATTAACACACTAACAATATTAATCTAAACCCTTATTAAAATGCATAGAAACCATACAGGACAGCATTCTCGTTTCCTGAAGTAGTCATTACTATTGCTCCATACTCTTCAGTCTGTGCTCCTTGAAAACTCCAAAATTTGCAGTGCTCTAAAACCGAAGCTGAGCCATTAATCAAGCTTATCAGAAACTGGCACGTGTCTACCTACCATTAACACCTGCCCCATTTAAATTTAACCAAATTTAAAAGCTCTGTTAGAACCAACTGTGGGGGACAAACTAGTTAGTTTGGCAGGATACCTAAGAACCTATTCTTGCTGCAGTATGGTAACAGCACTACGCAGGTGTTGGGATCTCATGAAACTGTGTCAAAAGAGTGACAGTTTCACTGTTGTGTTCCAGCAGCACACCCTAACATTTGGTATAAACCTCTCCTGTCCTCTTGCCTCACCAACAAGAGAAGGATGTTAGGCAACCTTGAAGGCCAGGCTAATTATTTAGATGACAAAAGGGGGGAGGGAGAGAGAGAGAGAGAGAGAGAGAGAGAGAGAGAGAGAGAGGGGTCTCTGTCCATGATCAGGACCTCCCCCGGCCTTGTATGTCCCCTGTTCTTGTGCCATGCACGCTATTTCCAGTGAGTGAAGTGGTGAGAGCTTCCATAATACACTTCTGCCCACTGTGATGCCTGTGTCACAATAGTGAAGCACCTGTAAATTCAGGCCAAGATTTTCAGATGTGGGGTAACTAACGTTAGGTCCCAATGACTTAGCCCTTCTGGAAAGTATGCCAACTTCTACTTCTACACTCCTCTGGCTCCAACGCTTTCAGCCAAAGCACTGCTACAATTCTGAATTGAAATGGATGATTCTGGCTTAAAGGCTTCACTTCAAGGGGGCACTTACTTGAGCCTGTATCTTACGAAGATTATGATGCATTCCAGATCAAGTCAGAAAGCTTCAGGCATGACAAATATAAATCTCAAGTGTCTCAGGATCCAGCTACAAGGCAGTACTTGTGTTTATTTTGCCTTCAAAAGCACTTAGATCCTTTCCAAGAAAGCCAGGCAACCCCATTCCTCTGCTGTGGACATTACGAGCATACCTGAGGATGCTTGCGGTTTCCATTCTTTAGATACTTCCCTGCATTAGAGTTAGAAGCTGGAAGTGAAAAATTAAAAGGGGACTTCCCCCTACGCACAAAGGGAAACAAAATAATGGTTCAAGAGCCCTTGAAAGCAGCTTTTTTTGTAGAGTCAACTAGCTGAGACAGAAGGAAGTTCAATAAGGTTAAAGAGTTATGGAAAAGTGTAAAGTAAACTCTGAAGCTCCTTGTTCACATCAAGGAAAGGAACAAAGGCAATTGGTTTCTACATGATAGCGAAGACTTGGCATAAGCTCTCAGGAAGTGATTTAATAGCTCAAATCTATAGCTTTAAGTGCTCAACTTGTCATGCTTCAGAGAAGACACAAAAATGCATAGATCTACTGTAATTGTACACTGCAAGAACATAAAACATTAAAAGTCAGTTTATTGACTTCTACATTACCAGATAAACAGCTGATGCCAACATAAATCAACAAGTGTGCTTTCAAAACAAAGAACATTGAGCCAGACAGAAAAGAAAAAATAAACTCCCCTCTTGAGAGCTTTTACGACCATAAACTGTTTGTTCTGCACCCATTACTCACATATTGTGGTCATCACTTGAGTCTTCATTTAACAGCCTCTAATTTGGCTAAGTTGAAAGGCAGACTGCTAAAATCAATTTAAAAGCTGACTGAATTTTTCAGACAACAGAGTCTTGTGGCACTTTTAAAGACTAACAGATTTATTAATTGCATGAGCTTTCGTGGGAGAAAATCCCACTTCGTCAGACGCTTTGAAGATAGGAAAGTTACAGAGTGGGAGGAAATTAAATGCAGGAGAGTGTATGACATAGCATCAGGTCAGGCTGTAACAGCAAATCAAAGTAGGTGTTAGGATTCAAAACACTGGGGAGCAGCACATAGAGGAGGGGGGAGTCATACACTCCCCTGCATTTAATTTCCTCCCACTCTGTAACTTTCCTATCTTCAAAGCGTCTGACGAAGTGGGATTTTCTCCCACGAAAGCTCATGCGATTAATAAATCTGTTAGTCTTTAAAAGTGCCACAAGACTCTTTTGTCTTTCTACAATAGACTAACACGGCTACCCCTTTGGAATTTGAATTTTTCAGTGGAGCGATTTCTTGATCAGTGGAAAATGAGTTACTTTGTCATCACTTTCAGTTGCAGTAATCAGCCCATACTTTGTGGGAAAGGCTGAACACACACTAAGATTGATTAAAATGTAATAGATTACCAAGACAGACAAACTGAAATGCCGCCTTCACAATAAAAGTCAGAGAAAAGCATTTTTAAAGAAGTAGAGAATTACTGGACTAGTGAAATGGATAGTTCAAGGTCCTAATCATTTTCTTACATCTTTCTCTAAAATCATATGAGGATCAGGGGTAACATCTACTGTTCATTTGTAATATTGTTGGGGAGAAATTCCAAGGACAAAAGAATACACCACACTAACAAGTGTCTGAAGAAGCAGACTTGTAAATACCTTCTTGGAGTACGTCTTTTAGCGTTATCCTCTCTCTGGAGATTGCTATGTCCTTCACTTTAGCTTTTGCCTCCATCAAGGTGACACTTTTTAGATCATTCTTCTCTATCCGTAATGTAGGATAACCTGAGGAGCCAGCAGACCCAAACAAACCAATATAAATACCCTTATAATGAGAATCCAAGCACATCACTTCCCTCAATACCACCTACAGATGAAAAGAACACAGAATTAATGTCTAGCTGTAAATAACAGATCAGATTTTTGCATAAAATACAAGCAAGAAAATATATTGAGAAAGGCTACATGACTATAAATACCTCTGTAGTGAGAATAGGTTCAGTCATTCTGAATCAACTCAGATTTTCAATGTTTACCTTGTTACATAATAAAGCTAGTTATTGCCTTAACCAAATAGACAGTTTGGTGGGCAATTAAACAAAATCATGCTCAGAACTGTGCAGTACATAGCTACAATGAAGCCAACTTCTTACTGAAATCTGAAAAGTGTAGATTTACCAGTGTCCTCTTCCAGACATCGGAGACTTCTAAAGAGGTGATTATATTCAGGGAAACAAACAAGGAGGCCTGTGGCACTTCTAAAGACTAACAAATGTATTTATTTGTTCGTTAGCCTTTAAAAGTGCCACAGGCCTCCTTGTTTGTTTTGCTGAATTAGACCAATACCGCTACCCCTCTGGAACTTATAGTCAGGAAGGTTTTAATGATATTGGGATAATGATAATGGGAAGTCCTCTGATAAATGTTTAAAGGGAAAACGTGAAAGTCATATTTCCCCCCAAATTGCTACAAGTTAACATGCAAGATTACTAAAACCAAAGGAGATCAGGGAAAAGATTTTTTTTTTTAGAAAAGTTGTGTGTGCATATATTTTCTGTTTAATCATTTCCATTATTTCCCCATTCATGTGGGTTTCAGATTAACAGGTAAAAAGATCCTTAAAAACTGAAAAATGTAAGTTGAACTCCAGTTACCAAGACGTCTCACCATGGTAATTCTGGTGCAGAGTCATCACTGTAACTCTGGTTTGATATTTATCATCATAAAGCGTAAAAGTGGTCTCAATGTGTGTATTGAGACTAAGACCCTTCGTAAAATCTAAAGCAATCTGGATTATGAGACATCAGCAGTGCAGTACAGTCATTTAATTTATATGGTGTTTTTCATCCAAAAATAGCAAAAAACAGATATTAAACCTCAACTCTCCTATAACGTGGGTATCTCAAGTAGCACAAAGCACATTCCCTCAATCAAGGGAATCTGATGGAGTATGGCTCTGCCCAAAGAAGCCCAGGTGAATGCTGCTTTTTTTTTTTTTTTTTTTTTTTTTTTTTTTTTTTAAACCACTCGTAGGTTCTCATATATACGTCCTGCGTAAAGTAACTAAAGTGTAACATATCTGAAACCCCACAGGGTTACTCCTGTATTTGATATCACATCAGCAGCATAGCACATACTAGGGTGGAAGCTGGTCAATGACTTCAAGAGTTTAGGAAAAAGGACAGATTTAAAATCATTGTATGCTAATCTCCTCTGAGCTCTTGTGGGTGTTCATCATAGTTTTGAAACGCATGAGTTTTCATAATTCTATTTGTAGATCACCTTTTCAGGAGCATTTTGTCAGATGCCAGTGAACTCACAGACCTCAACATTCACTTTGTTAGGGGAGATGTGTATGCAATTTTGAGGATTATTGTTAGAGTTCAGTTCATAGGTGCACAACTGCCTCCATGTTGGAAGCAACAGGAACATTTGGCATGAAGGCTATTTCTGAAGGTGAGAGCTTCACTAAGATGTCTCCAGGTATACTGTACTGATGGTATAAGTAACATCACTGAACAGCAGTTAGAAGAATAAACAAGCAAGTTTTTGGTTATATGGGCTTTTTTAAGTTATAATATTTTTACTTTAATGTTAATCCTGTTCTAGGTAACAGGACAATGAATGAATATAACCTAAACATATCCACTGCTAAACAAAACATCTCAGCCAATGCACACAGAACTGCCAAGTACTGAGGCAAACAGCTGAGCATTGTCAAGAAAGAACAAAAAAGGTGATTGATTTACTATTTTATTTATTCTTACCAAACTGAATCTGGAAATACATTTCTACTGAGAGAAATATGCAGTTGGAGTTAACAGAAGATGGAATTAATTCCTCCTCTGGCTTCTTATCCTCCCTGTGCACATGAAAGGCAGCTGCAGAAAGTCAGTCTTCACCCGCTAACCTAGCCATGTCATCCTCTCTTTGGAGCTCTCGAAACAGGTTCTCTCAAACACAAATCAAGTTCATATTCCTCACACTTGGCTTAGAAAACCTTCACAGAGCTGCCTTCCCCTACTTCTCTGTCCTCATGTCTTAGCACATTACCTCCAGAGCTAGACCCTTCACTTCCTTATACTCAATACTCCTGACTCAGATTTTTCTCCCACACTGCTGTACATCTGGAACACACTGCTGGTACCTATTTTAGACCAGTCAAACCAGCCAAAACACCACAGTTTTTAATAAAAATCTCATGAGAAGTGTTTTCTTTCTATTGCAAATTGATTTTTTTTTTTTTTTCCCCAGTCAGAAACTGAAATTTTCAGGCCAAGGTTTTGGGTTTTCAACTTTGACCAAAACACATTTTCTACAGGGTTTGGGAGGGTTTTTTAAAAATACCAGCTCAACCCATTCAAATCACTACCCTTCTTTATTCAAGTTCGCATTTAAAACCCATCACTGATGTCTACCACACAAGCAACAACTTAATTATAAATTAGTACATTACCACCATCCCTGAACTCACCCTTGTCATCTTGATTTAGAGTGTCTACCTTCTAGATCAGGAAAGCTCAACTATGGCCCACCAGATCACTTCATAAGGCCCGCAGCCTGCTTCAAAACACTACTAAGAGCCCATCATTATTGTTTTGTCGGAATATTTATGTCATTTTAGTTTATTCAAGTGGGTGATCATACAATACTATACACAGCAGCAATCTAAATAAATATGAAACAAGCTGAATTTCAAATATAATTAAATACAGATGATTTTAAATCTTATTAAAATATGCAAAATCTGTCCAACCCAAACAAGGCTGTGCTAAGAGTGAGGTGGCTGTCCCTCCTGTTGTAATAAGGCTGGGCACCACTGTTCTAGCTTATGAGCCCTCTGGGGCACAGACTGCCTTTAATTATGTGTACGGTAAAGCATCAAGCACATTCATGGACCTAAAAATTTGGGAGAGATGTTCTAGTGGATATAGATAACGTGGCAAATCAGTCTACTCTGTCCCTGTGGGTCCTGTGCTTTGTCTTGCTAAGGGCCCAGGCAAGCCCTGTCTGCCCCTGGTTCTGGGCAGTCGTTACTCCGCTGTCTGCACAGAGTAGGAGGGGGAAGGGGCTCGGGCCCTCCCTCTACTCCGAGCCCCAGCCTAGGGGCCCTAGGAAAGGCAGCTGTACGCTGCTGATACTGCCACCAGCAACAGTTCCTTCCCCTAGGCTATTTCCCCCTCTTGGTGTTCTTTTACCTCTCTTCGTCCTCCTCCAACACTCCTCTGCTTCTCCAACACTCCTCTGCTCCTCCCACAACACTCTTGCTGGGGCCAGACTTTTTATCAGCTGGCCCCTGATTGGTATCAAGTGCCTCTATTTAGCCTGAACCACACCCTGCTCAGTTTGTAGGGAACAAAGCCAGGATCATTCTGGGGCTTATATATCTGCCTTCAATGACTCTCCTGCTTCCCTCTGGCCCTGGTGTCTCACAATAAAGAACAATCTATAGCTTGAAACAGCAGCAAACTATTAATGCTTCATATATTTTATATGGGGAAAGTGAGTTAGTCCAGCCTTTAGAGGTGTTTCTATAAGAAAAAAACGATATGCGGTTAAGTTGATCATTTAGGAGAAAAGAATTTTAATCACAATTATATGATTGTGTACAAGAAGTGCAGCAGGCAGGTCTAAATGTGGATATTACAAGCCAAAGCAGAAGTTATATTTCAGTGTAAATAAAAAAAGAAGCCTACACAATTTCAAGATGTATTACAACAAAACCCAAGCAAAAAGGAACTCTGCTAGTCAGCCACTTATGAAAAAACCCTGTTCACTGTCTGATTATGGGACTCGTGCTGTCAGCCCTCTTCAAAAACCCTATTGAACAGATTTCTTTTGCAACCTACCCAGGTGACTTAATTTGGGCTCTTTCTGGAATTTGCTCCCCCTGTGGTCTGAAAGGACCTAAATCCAACCCATGATTGCGACCTGAAAGAAGAACTGAGCTGGCAAATTGGTATCCCAGGCCCCAGAAGCACAAGCTAAACACATGCCAAGCCCAGATCTTTTCCACGTTCCTTCCTCTTGGTAAATGTGTCATCATTAGACATATTTCTAACTTCTAATCACTGGGACAATAGGCCAGCCCAGGGCCATCTGTTATACATTTTTGTAATTAGATTAATACTTACTGGTTACTGGTGTTGCATTGTTAGGGGTGTCAGCTCTCAGGTACTGTGTCGTCTGCGTAGAGGGCTGGGATAAACCTTGTGAGCTACTGCTATCACTAATGCTGTATTAAAACAAAACAAAAACAATCAGACTCGCTTCTGTAAAAAACCCTCTTGCGATCCTAACAAAAAAATTCCAGCACGCCAAAACGAAATATAAAAGATTAACCATAGTACCGAGAGAATAAGGAAAGCAGGCTAATTCCCAAATTATAGTTTGATTCTCCACAATCCTATCCCTATATTCCTGTAATATTAAAGATTTTCATTATTTGATGTGCACACTGACTTACTTTCCATTAAGTTTTTTCACTCCTTGTTGAAATGTTAAGGTTTGTGTAGTGAAAAGACACCACAGTCAAAAAGAATTACTTCTCTTCAGGAAGATTCATATATCTTTTTTTTTTTTTTTTTTTAATTGATAGTAATCTCTTTTGTGGTTGAAAAATGTTCATGAAAGAAACCCACAGCAATAATCTGAGCTAAGCATAAAGGTTCAGTTTACGTTTCCATGCACATATGCGCCTTGGCTCTGACCTGTGAAGATGGTTCTATACTTGTTCGGTAACTGTGGTTCTTCCAGATGCTGTGCATATTTTCATTTGACTTTAGGCATGCATGCATGAGTGCACTGAATCCAAAGAACTTTTTCCAAAGCAGAACCCATATCAAGGCAATGCTTATGCCCTTCACATGCTCATGTTGCTAGCTAGGGCATAAAGGGGCAGAGCTGCCCTGGTCCCTCTCAGTTCCTTCACACCAGAAGCCAGAATTAGCTGCAACCCTAATGATGAGGGGGAGGAGACCGGCTCATGGAATTGACACATACAACACATCTTGAACAGTTACCAAACACTAACTGTTTTTAATTCTTTTGAGTGCTTGTACAAGTCCATGATTCACAAGCAATTCAAGATGGAGATGAGCACCAGAGCCTACCTAAACAAGGACTGCAATGCCACACTCCCAAATCTGCAATTGTCTCTAGAGGCCTGGGAAAGAGCATAATAATGAGTGGTGAAGGTATAAGCCAAGTCTCAGCCTTGCAAACATCACTGATGGGAACATGATTTAAGAAAACAGCTGCTATTGCTTTGGGGTAGTGGAATATTAGTAATATAGCACAGACAAATATAGGAAGAGATCCAAGAAGAAATCCTCTGCGAAATGACAAGTTGTTCTAAATACCTCAGTCCTACTTGGGTAAACAGCTAGCATCCCACCAACATCCACAGTCTGAAGGTTTTTAAGTGATCTGTTGGCATGCAATTTAAGTGATGAGGATCTGGAATCCAAAAGGAAGTCCTCAGGGATTCTAGAAGGGCCATCTGTTGGATCTTGATACAGAACCAGAACCCAACTACATTCATCCAAGTCCCTGCTCCTGTAAAAACCATGGTTCTGAGATCTTGATTTGTAAAAGGATGAATGAGTGAAGATCCTAGATATGATGTACTGGGATCTCAATGCATACGATTCCCTTTCCGAAGAGTAAGCTGATGGTCAAGGTCATGAAGCACTGGTTAGAGTGGTAGGGGACTGGGATAAGGCCTGATAAGATGTGGAGAAAGTTTCAATGGCTCTTCCACAGAAGTTATAATACACCTGCTCTGCTGCACTATGGAACCTCTGGAGTCCAATGGCACAGGCAAGCACACAGAACCTTATAGCCTGAAATCACGGATGGCAAACAGGCAGCCAGCTCTGGGGCTTGTAAAACAAGAGAAAGCACCTGAATCTTCTCCTGCATCAGAGGGAAATCTGGAACCGAGACACAAAGAAGATCCCTGGCCACTGCAAAAATCTGCAGCCATTGTAATCACTGAGAGCTTACAATATTTAAGTCGATGCAGAAGATACTGACAATGGAGTCAGTCTCGATGGCACCAAAGTCAACAACTACATCGCTAGATGATGAATGTCGTCACAAGAAGGACCTAACATGACCAGGCTGGACTCTAATCTAAGTACCAGACTACTACTCATGACGCTTGATTTGAGGAAGTGGGGGGGGGAGAGGGGGGCTGGCTCCTAAAGTGGAATAGGTCTTATTCTGGTACAGGCACTCAGAGCACCAAACTCCTTCTGGTGGTTCTGCAGCACTGGGAAAAGAAAATGCCTTCTTTAGCATTCCCAACAAGGGGAGCCTGCCAAGTGCACTTCAAGATGGATTTGAGGCTGAAGACCTCCATAATGTGCAGCTTGGGTCTCCACGAGGGCATAAAATTGCTTCCATTAAATGCCAAAGTCGAACTCCTCTAGGTTTTCGTTCTGGTGTTAAAACCCACACACAGGGCACTTATGTCATACATGGCCCCTCTCCTGGATATTTAAACCACCAGAATGAGGGTTGCTGACTGGCATGGATTTGTAACAGCCAGTACAGCACTTAAGTCCCACAGACCTAGGCATGCCCCTCTACTGAGTTTAAAGCCCAGAAAAAAAGAAACAGGTTTCTAAAACAAATCCCAGTAGCCATCTCTACAAACTACAATGTACATAATGGAAATAAAGAGCAAGTGTGACAAGCATACACATGCCCAACTACTCACCACAGGCAGCAAGAGAAAGAACTGAGGAGGATTAGGAGCAACTTCGCCCCCTTTTTACCCTATGTGGATGGCACACACACTGCCTCGACAAATACCACACCACTATGGGAAAAAGTTCTGTGGCTAAAGCGCACTCAGGCGCACGGACGTGCACACACGCGCAGAGGAATGGACATGTGCAAGAACTTGGAGAATGCCAGTATACAAGACCTTGAGAGTTCTTGAGATAACTTTTGAAAACCAATGTGGCCAACAGCTACTGTAGTAAGTTATTAGAGATCATAGCCACATTAGGTCACAAGCAATTTGAGGGCATCTTTCCCTGCTGCTGTTTGCTCAGCTCACCAGCCTTCTACATACCATCCTGACATTGGCAGAGGATTTGCTAACCAAAACTGAAAAAACAAAAGAAAAAGGTGGACATTTACAAACCACTGCCTTGTTCACTGTTCTAACCTTTTTCCCCAACTCTGCACTTGTCTTTCTTTCTTAGACTGCAAGATCTTCCACAGAGGAACTGCCTTTAACCCTATGTCTGTACAGGAGCTAGCACAAAGGGATGCTGATCTCATTTGAGGTCCCAAGGCCCTAGAAGAGGAGCAATGATGCACTAAATAACTGGCCATAATAAAGAATTTTTCAGGTTCCAGGTTCTCTCAAAACTAAGAAAAAGCAACTATTTTCAATGTACCCAATTATACCTAAAGCCTCTCTTTCTTCAACCATGACAGTTTAAGCAACTCTGAATTTTGGGCTCCCCAATGCGCCTACCCTCTTCCCCCTAGTTAACTGTATTGCACAAAAGGATCTGGGATTTTGAACCATGTCTGCAAATGTTGACTCTGTTTAATGTGGCTTTGTGGTTAACCACCACTACAGTTTCAACCTGAAAATGAAACAGTAGGTGCAAACCCATCTTAAAGGGTTTGAGGTTTGAAGCTAGTTTCCTCTCCTTGTCTTTTTCCACCTGTTAAGATACGGAGTCATAAGGAGTTCTTAAAAGATAAGAAAAACTTCTTCATTGTGGCCATAAGCTAAGTACTTTGAAAAGGCCTGAAACCAGGGCCGAGAAAAGGATTTAAATACGATCAGAAATATTAACAGGCACTCCCATCTTAATTACTGGCTTATTCAAGAGAGATGGTTCTTCTCTTTACCAATCTCCGAGATCATGTTCCTTGCTCTGAAGACTCCCACATTCTGGCCAGCATTCTAACAAATGGGTGCCCTACCCACCACTGTTGAGCTAGACCAGTGGTCGGCAAACTTTTTAGTCAACTGAGCCAAATATCAACAAAACAGTGATTGAAATTTCTTTTGAGTGCCAAATTTTTTAAACTTAAAATATATAGGAAGGTACATTGTTATTAACTTAATAAGGGTATTCGTAACCATCTCCTTTCACTCCACAAATCAATCAATATCTCTCTCTCTCTCTCTCTCTCGGCTGGCCAGCTCCGGAAAGCCACATCCCAGCCCCGCACCCTGAGCCTAGCTGCCTGCTCGGAGGCGGCCCCGGCAACGAGGCACACGGTGGACGCAGCCACCCCCCTGCCCCAGCCGCACGCAGACCCTGCCTGTCCCACCCTGGGGGCGGGGACGGCCAGCCCCCAGGCCAGCTCTGCCGCGGCTTTACCGGGGCCCTTCACCCCTCTCCAGGCGGCAGCCAGTGTCCTCGTCCCCCCCACCCACTCTCCTCGTCCGTCCCCCCCTCCAGGCCTCCCTCCAGCCCCCTTACCTGGCCCCGGCTCGCAGCTGCAGGGACGGCCGGCAGAGCTGCTTCTCTGCCAGGCCGCTCCCACCCTGAGCACGCTCTGTCTGCGCATGCTCAGGGCGGGAGATTTGATTCTCCCCAGCAGCAGTCTGCATTTAAAGGGACCACGGCTCGCACCAGCAAGAGCCAAATTCAAGGGGCTAAAGAGCCGCTTGTGGCTCGCGAGCCGCGGTTTGCCAACCACTGAGCTAGACGCTACCACTTTATGGCCCAGGGCACAGCTAAAGACTATCAAAGGTTTGGCTGCAACAGTCCTACACAGACTGTCACTGGGCCTAAATTTTCTGTTTTGACTATTTGGAGGAAAAAACTGACAATAGCTTCAAACTAAACTGGTGTGCTAAAACATGACCAGTTTTTGCAAAACAGAAAGGAGCTGGTTGACTGGAAGGCAGTAAAAAGCAAACAGTGACAATTTAGTTTCTCAGCTTCTAAGTGATTCTCTCTCCCTTTTTATGCATATCATAGAAGCCTTCACAAATGTCAAACAAGTCTATATGAAAAGACAACTGTGTACTTTACCTGTCATCCAACTCTAGTCTCTTCATACTATGAAGATGCAAGACTGCTAATATTATTGCCACCAGGAATATAACAGCACAGCAAACTCCTACACTGATATAAAAAACCCGGGTAGAAGTGGTGGGAGCTGTGTTTACAGGATCAACTGAAATAGAAAGATAAAACATGTCATTGAAAAGTACTTTTCTCTAAAAGAGAAACAAATTCAATTTATCTGTTTTGAATGAGTTAATATGATTGTGCCAGGAATAGCTTTGTGTTTTTAATTCAGTCTAGTACTAGTACTTGTTTTACACCAGTGAAAAAAAGACCAAGGAACAGAAGCCCTGAGGGTTCCCTATTTCTAGCTTTCCATTAAGCAAAGATTTAAAGATTTTCACCAGCCGGGGGCATACTAGGACAGGCAAACACAGCAAAGGATCACAACATTCTAGCAAGAAAAAGCTCCCAGAATCCTACTGTATTAAGCCAAGAGCCAGAGCAGCAAGCCAAATCAGTGCCATCATATACTCACCAAGGATATCCTGGTGCCCTACAGCTAAATGCAAAAGGGGCAGATGGCCTCTAAACTGCTGACCTGGGAGGCTGCTTATTGTAAACTAACGCCTTCCCCACAAAATATGTTCCCCCAGTACCTATGAGGGAACAGAGAGCCGCTATCACACCAGCCACCCAAGTCTCACCCTCTCCACTCATTCTTGCACACTTCAGTAGAGGCTACAACTCCATTTCTCTAGTGCAAAAAGGCAATCCTTTGTAGCAAGAAGTCATCCAACTCAGCCATATAGAATGGGGCGAATCACACACAAGACCTCATACTGGAGGGCAGTGGGGGGTTAACGTACAGGAGCTGACATGCAGCTTAAAGGCTCCCTAGCATGTAGTTTAAGGGCACCTAATTCTCTGCCGTTAACAAGCCTCATGGAAGGGATTCCTTGTGCCTGTCCTACTCCTTGTTTGCAGCAGCATTTGCAGGTGATTAAGTCAGCCTTTTCAATTAAACTAACAAATCTCATCTGCACTGATTTGGGGAGGCTTCCGTCAGCACAGATTAGCAGCCACTGGACTGCTTTCCTGCCTGCCTTCTATTGGTGCTAAGAAGTTATCATGTGTACACCAAAAGGAGACAGGACTTATTCTTAGTTTAGGAAGAGGTCGCTATTCACCACCCATGATTTTTAAATGACTCCCATATTAGATATAAAAAGTGCAAGGGATAATTAAGTAAAAAATGTGCATCACAGGAAACGGAGTAAAGGCGCCCAGTGAGTTCTAAAAAGATTTTAACAAAATGCTTATGTCATGGGTACCACAAAAGGGGTTGGCATACTGCGGTTGGCATATCCAACTCAGAACAGGGCTGGGGAGATATAAAAGATTGAGGTCACTTCACTCTGCGCATTTACTTCTGCAAGTTAAACAGCAGACAAGAGTTTCTAAAGATCAGTAACAGATTGGCTTTGAAAACTGAAAACCTCTGGAGGTATGTATCGGAGAAAAGTTGTAATTAATCCAAGATCTCCTTTTCTCTCACACACACACACTTACACATTCACCCCTGACTGAACAGGAGAATGGAGTTAAACTGCAAAAAGCCTCTCTCAAATCTGAACTTGATGGAAGTTACTGTTTTCATGTCATTCCCTTCATTAAAAATACACATACATCACAAGGTTCCTGTTAAGTTATGCCAAGAGTAATAAGTGCCCTTAATATTACTTACGAATAACTTTGCTGCTGTTTTTGTCAGATGTTGGCGTTTTTACTTCTTGTTCAAGTTCTAAATGGACAAGAAAAAAGGTGAATAATTCCCTAACACTGAACCATCTGGTCCAGTTCTATAAAAATGCTTTCCTAAATAGGCAGACTGAATTAAACTCTATTGTTAAGATTATAAAAATCTGAAATTAACCAGGTTTTTTCATGCTCCTAACTCACAAAACTTTTCCTTTCCAACTGAATTTTCCTGATCACAGCTGAGAGTCTGCCTCCAACCTCAGGTGTGACAGTCTTCTAATTCAGTGCTTAAATACAATGGTGGGGAAAATGATGCTGTAAAACCTTGGTTCTCAGATTCTCAACCAGCTGCATTTTGGAAATCTGGAATTTAACAGATTTTCCAAGTTTTTATTGAGGATTAGCTTCTGTGCTAATTTTCAAGGACAAAGGAAGTTTAAATGTTTGAAAAATCATGGTTTTCACATGCTCAAGTCAATGAAATGTTAGCATTAATAAAGCAACACAGTATGTTGCAGAACAGCAGTTTCACAATTCTATACAGTTTTGTATAGCTGTATTTCACCCCACTGAAAAGGATCTGCTCACATTGGTTCTGATAAAATTTACTTAAAAGGAAGAGGTAAAACTCCATCTAAGTCCCTTACTTCATGCACCTGACAAGTTCCACAGAGGACCATGCCTGGGCAATTACTGCTCTGCATTTTTCTACCTTATGAGACAGGCTCATGAGGTGCCATTATTGAGTCCCTACACATCTACAAGATGTGCACCAAATGATGCAAGGAATCCCATGGAGCTGTATCCCAGTCAATACCCATCTTACAAGATATGCATCAACGGAAGCATTTAGGCACCTTTAGGCAACACGTACTGAATAGCAAGTACCCCAGCCCCACACACGTTAGCGTTTGCATGGTATTTTAGACACATTTCCTCTGCATATCCAGTAGCTCAGTTAATCATGTATGTGTAAACAGCACAGACTTCCTTCACTTAGAGTGCAGCTTTTAAAGTACTAACAGAAACAAAGGACTACCAATACACAAATGGCTCTTTCCAGACCACCCGAAGTCATCAAAATCAATTTTACACTAAGAGCTACTTTCCTGTGAAGTATCAGCTTTTAGACTTCTTGCACTAATTTTTTGTACTAGAAGTGCTAGAACTGTTTTGTTCACATTTTCTAAAATCTGTCCTCTGGAAATCATAACTAAATGGAAGTGAAGCCAGGTTGCTGGCTGACATGCTGCCCAATGCTGCCAGAAGACTCAAGTATGAGGAGCAAGTGAACCAAGTTAATACCCATCTTTGCTAAAACCAGTATTGAGAATAGGAAAGGAAAGAAAACTAACTCCAGGACCTCTTTCAAAATGGCTGCAGACTCCCTTTAAAAAAAAGTGCTCAGTTATGAAAAGTAACAAAAAGATCAGCATTAATTGTGGGAAAAACAAATGTAGTTTTATTCTCACTGTTTAAGGGCTTTAACTATAGTGGAAATTTTTAAAGGTCTGCATCATTTTGTTACTGAGATCATAAAGGACAAAAAAACTTCCCTTTGGATATTTCGCTTTGTTAGTGAGGACCAAAAAAAGCAGTTAATTCATGTATAAAAAAATTAGTGCAAAGTGCCAAGTTCCAGTGACCTATTTTAAAATGTCAATTTAACATTATAAAATGTACTTTTAAATTCCCAGAGAAGTCTTTCTATATACAAAATGCTGTAATTTTGGGGAGACTATTTTTTTCAGACATAAGTGGTGGTATGCCTGCTTTAAATGCCAAACTCAGTCTTAACTATGACACTGCAAGCACTATCTCCATGATAAAGCCAGTTATTCAATTAAAGCTAATCAACCACCCTTTCAGTCCGGCCATCCCAGTTCTGTGTAAATAAAGCATTTATTTGCTCCCTCACCACCTCCTTTACCCAAAGTTTCCAAGAGATCTGAGTCATCCTTTCCTCTATTCTCATGTTCCTTGAAACCTTTTTTCCGCATTCTGAGGAAAACTTATCCCACACCCATCACCCTAATCTCCCCTCGCTCCATTTTCCTCCCCTTGAACACTAAATATTACTGAATTTTGATGCCTTACTTTTGTAGCACATTTTCCTTCGTTTGAAATTTAAGACTGTGATATTTTTTGAGGAGTTTATTGTCAGGTTCAGCTGCATTAATATTGTA
The DNA here is from genome assembly GCA_007922175.1 of Pelusios castaneus. NCBI lineage: Eukaryota > Metazoa > Chordata > Testudines > Pelomedusidae > Pelusios > Pelusios castaneus. The sequence continues at coordinate 24,624,509 of ML685789.1, read as the reverse complement.
ACCTCAGAGTCTAGTCTGCCAGTGCAGGAGAGTTCAACACGAAACACTGCAAATAGAGAATGAGAGTCAGGAGTTCGTTTACAATATACTTCAACTTTTTTTTTTAAACCACGATCTTCAAGTGATACAAGATTTTGTTGTGTGTGTGTGTTTTTTTTTTGTTTGTTTTTTTTTAACTCAGACCTTTTCTTAGAATATCCCACTGCTGTTCAAACTGTAATTTCTGGGAATACTTGGGGCATTTCAAGGGGCAGCTTTCAAATATATTTAATTATACAAATGACAACAAAGCTTACAAAACACAAACAGTATCTGTGGGTGAACAACCACGAGCCACCCCACTCTACATTGCAGTTACCAAATATTAATGAATCAAGTGAAGAGGTTCAGTATGGTCCTAGCTATCCTTGGACCACACGCTTAATTTTTAAAACCATCAAGGTGGCTTTTTTAATAGTGCCCAAATCGATCTCAGCAAAACTATCAAAAATGTAGCTTAAATTAATATTACTACGTCTGTTTTAAGGCTGTGCGCCAATATCAGTGAGGTCAGTGCAACTGCAGAAACAGGCTTGATTCTCTCCTGCTTACCTGTATAGAGAGGATAAAAAGATACAAAAAGCAAAACGGCAGCATTTTACATCCCCTGTGCACAGGCACAAGAACCCCAAAGGATTCCACACAATGGAGATTCAGGACCAGAAACTGTTACTTAACAGCAGCAGATGAACATTTGTGTAAATCCCCCACAATGCAGCTGTACTTCTAATACAGGTTCTAGAGCAGAACAAATACACTCAAAACAGTTTTGATTTTTTTACAATGCAGAGCAATGTCTTTAGCATGTTACAAATTATTTATACTACTATTCTTTTTTAAAAAAATCAGGTTACTTATGCAGACACTAGAAAAGTGGGATTAAAATCTGCAGAACTCTTGGCCAAACTGGAATAGAAACCTTGTAGATACTCTTGGATTTTGATGCTTCCCTTCTGAGGAAAAAATTGTATTGTTTTCCCCCAAAAAGAAGGTAGACGATTTCTCAAGGAGAGCTAGAATTTCAATTTATAATTCCCTTCCAACAAGGAGCCATCATAATTCACTGTTAATACTTAAGCACACACTAGACCTGTAAAGAACAATCACTGAGAAAATGGTAGTTTAATAGAAAAACTGATAATTGACTAGCTAAAAAGTACTTTAAAAATGCATACAATCAGAAAGGCCTGGAATTCTCACTTTACTATTTGATTTTTCTTTTAGTAGGTTTCAAAATTTGCTCATCACATCTCAGTGCATCTAAATCAAGTGAGATACAAGTATTAAGTTCGTATGACATAACTGTGGTATCGTACACGTTATGCACCACTAAAATTACACTGTATGCATTTCTAAGGAAACTAGGATGTTATTGAGTGCCAGAAAACAGTATTCATGGTAGTATTAGCTTGTACCTTCGAAGTTGAAAGCCTGTTTACTCACCTGATAGTGCACGAGGGACTTCTCCTTGTACAGAAATGTTAGCTTGTGGCATATCTATAGCCATAGTATTATCGACCTGAAATCCCAGTTTATATTCAACCTGCAACAGTATGTGGGAGAAAGTTAATCTCCAATGGTAAAACAAGTGGTATTAACACCTTTTCAATCAATTTCTATTCAAGATAAAAAATTAAAACCAAAAATGTTGACTACTGATTTTAAAGTATTTAAAAACGTCACCTAAAGAAGCTTGATTTTCAGAAGGCAGGCTGCTTAATACACTGAACATAAGGCTCTATTAAAGTATTTCAAATTGGGCATTGAAAAGCACTCACTACTCATGTTTGAAAATGTAGGCCAGAGAGGTGCTTTTTTTTTTTTTTTTTTTTAAACTAATGATCCTTTAAAAATGCTTAAAATATGCTAACTCCAGCATATTAAGTTTATTTATTCAGAAGTTAACCTGCATCCATGTTAATTAAGAAATCAAAAAGCTCATTCCCACTCAGCAAGTTTGATTATAAAAATGCTGCACAGGTAAAGCATGTTTGACTACAGTTAAGATTCTGTTTCCATTTTAAGAACCAGATCCTGCAAACATGAGCACACAGAGTAGGATCAAGGCCCAAGTCAATTTGCAAAAAGTTGCAACTGACCACAAACGAATCTTTATCGTTATTGTTTGTCAATGTTTGCTTCTGCTAGAACAGGGCGCAACAGAACCCAGGCGCCAGGTCACCATGGGGACTAAGAGTTGCAGGCTGGCACCGAGGAGTCAGCTGTGGGGTTTTTTTGTTTGTTTTTTAATTTAGGAGCCAGCTGTTTTTATTTTTAGTCACTAGAGGGTGCTCCTCCACTGCGTTTTCCTTGTGGAGCTGGGCAGCCTAGGGAAAAATACAGTGGAAGCACGCTCTCTGGTGACAAAAAAACCATAACATTGCCAGCTCCTTTAGGAATTCCATGGCATGGGGGGGAGGGGGGTGTTCAGCACCAAAGGGTGTCCTAACCAAGTGCCTTATTTTGAAGCTGGGTGCCTAGCTGAGTGGCAATTTTGTTGACCCCTGTCCTAGAATCTCTCTCCTCCCACCCAGCCACCCCAACTTAGTTGAATATTTCATCTATTGTTGAACATAAGGTAAAAAAAAGTTATTTCCCTGTTTTGTTTTAAACCTTTTTTTTTTTTTTTTTTTTTTTTTTTTTTTTTTTTTAAATTAGCCAGCTAGCTCTAGAGTCAAAATGCCTATATAGAAGCCTTTATTGAGCAAGTCTGGGCCAATACAAATTGGTTTTCATTTTCCCAATCTATGTTCCTTTGAACACTGCACTCTGTAGATCCCCCACACAATTAGTCCTTTTAAAAAGCACTGTTAAAGTTCTCACTGGAGGTGGACTGAGCTATACATGTGCAGGGAGTTACACAGGGCTTCACAGGAGCTCAAAATCCTACTAAAAATTCACATGCATGCACACTGCTGTAACTTGAAGTAGTGTAAATGACACACATGGCTCAGAGATGAATCAACAGCTCTATTTGTGGCAATAGCGAAGGATTTGTGGCATCCTTTGACGATGATCAAGGAGGAAATGACTGGATTTCTCAGTCTGTATAGACTGTGAGAATGGCATGCAGTGTCCAAAAGGGGAAATGGCTTGAACTGTACCCAGCTACCACCAACACCCCCCGCCTTGTAGTAGGAAACTACAACTCAAGAGTAACAATCCTGGCAGAAAGCCTCCTTTAGCGATTTTATTTATATAATGGCAAACATTTTTTCGTTGACTTACTCAAGCCCAGCAAAACCATTGTGGTTCAAACTTTACAAAAACATTCACCCTCAGGCAGATTAGACAAATAATTTCAGCTGCAAAAATTGCAGCCACAAAATTGAAGTAAATGAAAGTCCTTTAAAATGGAAATGCCCAGGCAACTTTATTACAGTTGTTGCTGTGCTCTCCAGTTACATTGGATTTGTGAAACAAAAGCATCTTCCATTCCATCTCACCAGGCCTTAATACTGATCTCTAACTACCCCTCTTCCCTCAAGCAGCATGTCTTTCTAGGAATCCCCAGAACACAAGTGTTCCAAGTTTTCAAAGGCTTTAATTCACAGCTGCCTGTTTCATGTTTAATTCACTGCTGACATCACCTTCAACAGGCAGGTCATCTATAAATGTACTCCTTTTGGAGTAAAAAAGATAATGCTCCAAAGAATGCATTTAAAAATATTCTCAACACTTTCAAAAGGTTAGGTATCCAATTAGCCTCTCGGGCCAATTTCTTCTTGAGCACAATTAGTTGGTTCCTTCTGACTACATGAATAAAAAAACTACACCGCGTATTTTTAGCCCCTAGCACAGTGGTTCCCAACCCTTTCTCTACAGTGGCACACCTTGATACCTTCAAATTGTTTCAAGGCACACCACCATTAAAAACCTCATGAATATTCATGAACCACAGCACACTGGTTGGGAAATGCTGCTATGTGGTGTGGTAGGGGTAGCAGGGAAGAGGTGGCAAGAGGGGGGGAGGTCAGGAGTCGTTATGTGGGGAGCAGAGCAGAGCAGGGGTGGCAAAAGAGGGCAAGGGTAGCCATTCGGGGAGCAGGGGAAGGGTGGCAAGAGAGAAGAGGAGAAGGGAGAACAGGAGTGGCTCTGTGGGATGGCAGGGTTAACCTAGGGAAAGGGAGGGCAGGGCTGGGGCCAGATCCCGCCGCCGTGGGCGTCTCCGGGTCTGGGGCACACAACGGAACCCACTGCCACTGGACCCCAGGGCAGGCCAGACCGGGCAGCTGCTGGCTCTGGGGCCACCAGATTGGGCCACCGCTGCCGGCTCTGGGGCCACCAGATTGGGCCACCGCTGCCGGCTCCGGGGCCACTGGAGCAGGCTGCTGCTGTCAGCTCCCGGGGCAGGCCAGATGGCCACCACAACAGCCCTCCCTACAGCTCCTGCAGCCCCCCTACCCCCCACCAGCACCCCAAACCCTCACCCCTCCTTCCCCAGCCCACATACACCTACCTGCAGTGAGCTCTGCTACAGCAACCAGGTTTTTCCCACCCTGCACAGCCCATGTGGCTGGGCTGAGCAGGGCGGGAGATTTAAATGAGCCCAGCTCCCGGCAGATTCCCGCAGCACACTTTAGGTGTTGCTGCAGCGCACACCGGTTGGGAACAACTGCCCTAGTATCTTCTAATTTGTGCAAAGGAAAGTCAGAAGAGAGATCTGACTATTGACATTGACCTTTTGTTAAATCTAGGCAAGACATTCAGGTATGCAATGCAAGCTATTTATGCTTACCTTGGATTTAGCATGCCAACTAAAATGAAGATTGTTGGTCTCACTGGGTATTAACAGATTGAAGGACAATGCGTAGTGATTAATAAGATCATTCCTCACATAATAGAGCTCTGCATCAAGACCTAGAAACCAAAATGTTTAGAGAAAATAAGTGGGGAAAGAAAGCCACTATAACTGACGCACAACTCAAGTTTTTTATTTGAAGTGTTCTTGATTCTTTGAACTAGAACTTGTTATTTTTATATATGTAAAATACACTCTACAGTGCATAAATTCTATTTTTAGATGCTAGATGGAGATATACCCTCAATTTTGCCAGAGTTGAGAAGTACTTCAAATTCCTGACAAAACATTAGTTCAAAAGAGGATCTCACACTGAAGGACAGAAAGGTAGAACCAGGTCAAAAACAGGGAAACAAAAGGGATTTTCTGTACTGAAATGGCCAAATTTACTGACGCTCAGATCCTTCCACACACTAGGCAGATCCTCTAGCCCCACCGAGCTCCTAGCTCCTCATCCCAGTCTGGTATGCAAAGAACCCTAGGGGACACTACAAGCCATACCGTAACTGCAGAGAGCTTCCAAGCCAGTCTGGCCACCATACTATCACTGCCGAATCATGAACGGCTCCCTCAGACACATGCCGTCTATTCTTGTGCACTGAAGGCTCAACTCTGCTCACATTTAGAATGATTTATGTGACACTAGCAGAGCAGGTGTCTACTTATGCCAAGACTCCTCAGCCTCACTGAACACTGACAAACACAGCTGGATACTAGTCTGGCTCAGCTGTGTGTTAGTGTTAAACAGATCAGATTGTGCTTAGACTTTATGAAACGCATGCAGGATGTTGCATGTATTAACCTTACTTAATATTTGTATCCCCTATAACAATATGTAGTGTCTACACTGTAACTCTAAGTGTTTGTCAAGACTGTAAACCCCTCCCCCCACTCAGAATAGCATTACCAAGCGTTTAGTACTAGTTTACTACAAAAATACGTCATGTCCTCCTAAACAAAAGGCGGCCTACAAACAACAGACTAAACACATTTGTATGTACCTGCTTTAACCTTGTAAATAACTCGTTTCTTCTTCCTAGTTGATAAACCTTTAGCTAGTTTAATAGAGGACTGGCTACAAGTGTCATCTGTAGTGAGCAATCTAAGGTACAACTGACCTGGGGAAAGTGACTGGTCATTTGGGACTGGGAGTAACCTGAATATTGTGATTTTTCAAAGACAGGGTGGCCTATGTTGCAAGATAGACCAATATGCCCAAGGGGACTATGACACCAAGATAAAGCCATTATGACTGAGGAGTTCACACTTGATACGTGGCTGGTGAAATGTAATTATAGAACACAATCAGTTTGGAGTTTGGGACCTGGTTTGTAACAGTCTGTCCTGAGGTTGCTTCCCACGTTCATGAGTCACTCCAAAACAACTTGACAATATAAATTCAAACTTCACTGATGCATTTACACAGTTGTGACTACAAACAATTTGACACAGGACATCACACTCTTTGAATACTGTCCAAAACTGTTCAGTGAATCAGGCAGATGCTCTCTGGAATTAAGCAGAGCTACATGGAATTTTCATCCAAAAATTCAGATTCCGTCCATCCAACACAATATTTCTCGAATTCTCATCAATTCCACAAAATTGTTTGATTATAAACCATAGAGGTCAGAGAAAATGGACTATTTCAATTTGATGTTTTCCACACCTAATGTTTTCATTTGACATAGCTTCATTTCAAACTTCCTTTTAATTTTATTTAAAAGAATTAAACACATTTTTAAATGCTCTAAGCAAAAAAATGTTTTGGGAAATCAAAGCATTTTATTTGACCTGAAGTAATCAATTTTTAATGAGTATCATTTCAATCCAAAACAATTTTGTTTTAGGGTTTTGGGGTTTTGTTTGGGGGGGGCTTAGGGGGGGTTGGAGGGTATCAGCAAACTAAAAACCACATCATGTACCCAGGTCTGAAATTTAGAGCATATAAATAGAGCATAATATTGCAAGTGCACAAAAGAAGAGAATTAAGATTCCACAGATTACCATAAACTTAGCTCCAAAGGGATAGCCGTGTTAGTCTAGTTCAGCAAAACAAAACAAGGAGTCCTGCTGCACTTTTAAAGATTAACGTATATTTATCACATGAGCTTTCGTGGAAGAAAATCCCATTTTGTCAGGCACTTTGAAGGTTAGCATTTCCTATCTAAATGCTTCGCTTTATAAAAAACTTTCTTAAAATGGAATTTCCTAAGATTTTTCTAAGAGAAATAGAAAAATCCATAACACTGGAATTTGCTTTTTTTGCAACAGTGTTACATTGTTGACTCCTGTCCCCACCAGGCTTGCTGCAGCCCCCACAGCCTTTCATGGCCCCTGCTGGGGCAACCCGCAGCCCTGCTGGGACTGCTGTGGCCCCACCAGGGCCACCTAGCCACTGCACCCAGGTGACACACAGACCAGATTCCAGCCTCTGATGAGCCGGATTCTGGCCCATGGGCCACAAGTTGGACAAGGTAGATCTAAATCATTGTTGAAAATATTGAACAGAACCGGACATAGAACCAATCCCTGTGGTACCCCGCTCGTCATGCCCTTCCAGCATGACTGTGAACCGTTTATAACTATCTAGGAGTTATCCAACCAGTTTTGCACCCAGCTTATAGTAGCTCCATCTAGGTTGTACTTTCCTAGTTTGTTAATGAGAAGGTGATGCAAGACCATATCAAAAGCCTTACTAAAGTCTAGATATACCACATCTACCACTTCCCTTCTATCCACAAGGCTTGTTACCTGGTCATAGAAAGCTATCAGGTTAGTTTGACATGATTTGTTCTTGACAAATCCATGCTGACGTATCACTTAACACCTTATTCTTTCTAGATGTTTGCTAATTGATTCCTTAATTATTCGCTCCATTATTTTTCATGGCACAGAGGTTAAACTGACTAACCTATAATTCCCTGGGGGAGGGGCTTCCATGGGGGAGTTCCAGGCGGAACAGGGGTCGGACCCGCTGAAACTGCATAGAGACCTGGGCTGGAGTGAGGCAGACTCAACGGTGGCAGAGTCCTGATCAGCTGTGCCTAAAGGGAATCTAGGTGCAATTCCTGAGGAGCTCTGTCACAGGGTCACCCTGCAAGCACTGACTAAAGCTGGTACAGACCATGAAATGTGGCTGGAGTGTTGAAGGCAAGCTGCTGGGCTCAGAGTAGCTGGACCAGGGCTGCAGTTATACAAACTCTCAGCGTGACCTCCATGCTTGTTGCTGAGTCTAAACATCCCAGACAAAGAGTTACAGTAGCAAGGCATGTGAGGCACCCAGGGTTACAGGGCAGATAGTTACTAGCCTCACTGGTCTGAATTGCACCCCAAACCCTATGATACAGAGGTATGAATTTTAGTTCAAATCTTGACCGTACAATAATCACCACTCAGGATGGTAAACATTTATGGCTGGGAAGTGTCACACTAGAAGGACTATTCTAAGTTTCTAGAAAGAAGGGTGGGATGAAACATGCTACGTATTAATATGAAAGTTACTCAAACTGTAAAAGGAAGCATGAATGGTAGTGGGTTTTATCTTTAATTCTTCCCTCCTTGCCTACATAGTTTTAGTTCAACTTGTGCAAAATCAGCAGAAAACCAGATTTGGTTGAATCATTTTTTCTGATTTAATTAAAACCAGCGCAAAAACTGAACACAGACCATTCTTAAGTAAATGAACACAGTTCTGTTATTCTAGGCATAACAGATTTAGCCAACTTATTCCAGTTGAAAGTAATGCCAAGAGATTCCTCTTTATATCTTGTTGATTTTCTGCTAAATCCCTGCTGGCTCATTAGAAATACTGCCCTCAAGTTGATACCCCAGAGCATATTGCCACTGCTGTGGAGAAAAACTAGAGACTGGATTAAGTTTAGGAAATGAACTAAATGAAGCATGGACTAATTCAGATTAGCCCTGATGAGAAATTCTCTTTCAAACCAGATCCCCAAAAAAGAAGATCGATTAAAATCTCTCACTACTAATGCATAGAGATAGATATTTTCAACACTACAAAAGTTAAGCCTGGGGAAGGGGGGCAGGGCAGGGGACAGACAGCACTAGGCCCCCATTTGGAGAAAAATACAGATAAGAAAACTTTTTAAAAAAAATAAACACTTTTCTGCAACATGGTGTCTGCTACTCCATTCTAGACAGGACAGAAAACAGCAAGCAGCACAACATCCTATGATAGAGGGGGAAACAAAACAAATGATCAAAAAATTGCTTAAACCAAAATATTACTTTCAAGCCATACACATGGTAACCAAGAGAAAACTTTCAAAATGTTCCATGCAGATATATGCATGGAATCTTTGGTTAGGATGGAGCTTAAGGACTTCACTGGAGTAGGATGGGGGAACAACTGAAGAACACTACAAATAAGATCTGCATGAGATGAAGCCAACCTTGCTATTTGATAATGTTTGGTGAAGGAAGATATAGAAGTACAAACAACACCCTGGCAAATAAAGGTCTGCTCTTTATGTCCCACAATGATGTCAAACAAATTCCTCTATTGGCTGATTCACAAACTTGAACTTTAGTCAACTTTACCCACCTAAGTATATCTAATTTAGATGCTTTTGCAACCATTTTTAAAAATGCCCCTCAAATAAAAAGATCTCATTGAAACATTCTCAAAGTGTAAAGTAATTTTTATGGACTACCAATCTAATGAATGAAATTAGTTTTCTAGGCAATGTTTGTTTAAACAGCATGAGCATAAAGAAGTTGACTAATTCAGTAGAAAACTGAATTCTTCTTTGGAACAAAGTTAGGAGGATTTTGTCTGAATCACTTTAATAGCAGATAAGCATGGTTAAAGAAGAAAGCTTTCAGCTTGCTAACTTTTCTTGCTTATAAGAAAGCAAACTGAAAAAATATTGTCTTTGTAGTAACCTTGGGAGGAAAAAGGTCAACACCATGGACACTGAGTCCTAGTGAAGTCCCCAGAGAGCCAATAGAAAGAGTGCAGGTTTCTGAATTGGAGCAAAAGCCCTGCCTGTTTCCTGTTATTGTGGAAGCAGAGCTCCTGGAAACTCAGAAGGCAGCCAGGGAGACAGCCCTGGAGAAGCCAGCAACATCCATGTCTTAGAAAGGTTTAAATCTGTAATCATCCATGCATGAGTAGAACAGGGAATGTTTAGCTAGACGAGTTCAGGTTATTTCTTTGTTTTGACCCTTTTTTGGATTCCTCGGTGCTGAGCACAAGTCTCCCCACCACCATCACATGTTGTAACTACCCAAGTTAAATCCCAGAGAAGCAACTCTGTTTCTTAGCTGTCTTTTTAATTAAATAACATTTATCCTTTTAAAGTAAGTTTTGTTTCGGTGTCATAAAAGGCAAGAGGTTTTGTGTGCATGTGCCTCAGACTGCACAGCCAGTTACTAAAGGGAAATCAGTTCCATTTTCAGCTGATATCACAGCTGGGGTTCAGTCGCTCTCCTGAGGGAGGAATAAAGGTGATTGACGGTACCTTACAGGAAGGAATTTCAAAGTGCTCCTTCCTGGCTTTCAAGAGGTTTTTGCATTTGGGTGGTGGCAGCAATACCACTCCAAGGCAGGAATTTGGTAGCCTTGGAGAGTTAAGACAAGGCTTTAGGGCCAGTGATTTTTAAGGCCTTTTGCAGGCCCCCACCTTCTGCACTCAAAGTGCCAGAGTTGGGAAACAGCCATGACAGTCATCAGAATTCAGAAGGAACTCTAAATTAAAAAGAAATCTGTGTAAGACAGGGCTCAACAAAACTGTCACAAACCTAAAGTGTCCAGCTTCACACTATGGCATGTAGCTGGGACACCCCATGCTGCTGAAAAACCACCGCCATCACTTTCAGCAGCAGTGCATCAAAATGCCACCAAATCTGCTGAGCGCCGCTGCAGGTGCTAGCAGTTCTGTTTTTAGGCGCCAGGGGCTGCTCCATCACTGCAGTTTCAGGCTGGAGCTGGACGCCACAGCAACCTGGCACCCGGGGTTTGTCCAGCCTTGGTGTAAGAACCTATGGCCTCAGACAGATTCCACTGCTTCAGGGAAGGGTGCAGGAATAGGGCAGAGTTAAGAAACTGGCCTTTGTGAAAATCCTCTAAATGACATTCCAAGATATTCTGAATTGACAGATTCAACAGATTTGTCATCTCTCTGACATCCCTGCTTGGCTGTGCAAAGACTTCACCTTCAAACAGGAAATTGACTAGCTCTTAGGAATACCCATGCTCTAGATGTGACCATTCAAATGGCATCAGGAATTTGCAGGGTGATGACATAAGCTAATGATCACTTCGCTTCATTGTTTTGAGAACTGTTGGCAGACCCAATAAAGTGGCAGATTAGGTCTCCCCATTGTACATGGTGACACAAAAGATTACTGATCTTGTGAAACAAGCAAGGAATACTGTGATATAACTGTAGCTCTTCAAGATGTGCATCCCTTGGAGGCTCCGCTTCAAGTGACTTCTGGACAGTAATCCTTCCCCCAGTCCAGTAAAGACCCAGTAGAGTCCAGTATAGAAGACTGCATTGCCAACTGCTGCATCGAGATCTAGAGGTATGGACCAAGGCATATAGTGCTTGGAGAATATATGTACTGAAGACCACGTAGTGCTCTGCATATCATAAGGAACATCCTTAAAGCACGCAAAAGACTAACTGTGACCTTGTACAGTGCACCAGAATCCTAGCAAGAAGATGGGCATTGGCTGTATTATAACAAGCATTAACACGCTCTGAAATCCACCTTGATAGTCCCTGGGTACAAAAAGTAGAGCCTTTAGATCTGCTAGCAATGAAGATGAATAGTGGAGGACAGTGTTCCTCAAATATTTTTGATACCAGGAACTGACTTGCTGCTTTCCTCAATTGTGTGAAGGAGATCTCAGGGACTGGGACCAGTCCACAGAGCGGTCGTTGAAAAACGCTGGTCTAGAAGACTTCCAAAATAGTTTGATCCTCTCTAGAGAGAAAGTCGATGCTTTTCTGATATCTAAGGTATGGAAAGAAATTTCCTGTCTTGAGTGATGTGGTTTTGGGAAAAAGCTGGTAAATGGATAGTCAAACTCAGACACCATTGGCAGGAATGTAGGGTACGGACATAGGAAAACCTTCTCCTTCAGAAAAACCGCAAGAGAAAGATCAGCCATCAAGGCTCTGATCTCTCTAACTCTTCAAGCCAATGTAACAGCTACTAAAAACATCTTTATAGACAAGTTCAATAAGGAACAGATCATAAATTCAAAAACGAGGTCTTGTAAGATCTCTGAACTAGATTAATTTACTAAACAGTGGTGGGGGCCTTTGGGAGAGTGATTTCCCTCTCCCCTCCTCCCCCCCCCCCTTCAGTCCTTTAATGAACCTTACAGTTGTAGGGGGAGAAAACACTGAGAAACTTTCTGCTAGAGAATGAAATCTGTTATCGCAGCCAAATGAGCCTTGATCAAGATAAGCCTATTTTCTTTAGTTGCAGCAGATTATCCAGGATAAGCAAAAGTGAGGAAACTGAAGGGCAAGTCACTTGTGTCACAACATCTTTTCCACTCCCCAAAATAAGTACAATTGTAGATTCTTTCCTGCTGTTTCATACCACCTATTGTACCTCTCCTAAAGTATGTTTTATTCGTGCCAACTATCAACCTGGGGTACTGAACTTTCAGGATGAGATGAAGCACTCAACTTACATCTTGAGAGAAGATGAGGGGTGCATGGAAGATTCATCACTGGACAAGACAACGAACAGGTAAAAGTACGCATTTATCTCAGCCACACAGACTACTAGGATAGCCCTGGCTTTGTTGCATCTGATCTTGTTCATCACCTTTAGAATTGGGGCACCAGGGGAAATGCTTTTACAGGCCCTTGACAGGAGGTAGGCATTTCACAGGGAATGAATGCTTAGACACCCCCTTGAACAGAAAAGATGCTTCTTGTTTGTGGCAGTGGTGAACAGGTCCACTTCCAGATGTCTCCGCATTCAAAATGCATCATTTAGGATTCATGGGTCCAATTTCCATTCTTAATCCCAGAAAAAGCACCTGTTGATGAGATTAGCCATGGAGGTGTTCTGTACACCAGGAAGGTACACTGCCAAAAGATTAATGTAATTGATTATGCACTAATTCCATAATTTTACTGCTTTGGCACCCAACACTTCGCATTGCTGGTTGATGTAAAACATGCAGACTATGCTGGCTGTCATGATCTTTGTACCCTGCCCTTTGATAAGAGGTAGAAAATGGAGACAAGCATTCCTAACTGTCCTTAGTTCAAGCAGGTTGATATAAAGACTGTCATCTGCCCTAGATTATATGAATATCGGGGTCATTATGGTGACCACTGGCATTGGTCAGAGAAAAGGAATAGATGTTGGTGATCTTTCCACCAGCCTAGGGACTGGCCAAAGCACGAAGGGGTAAACAAAGGTTTAGCGTATCTAGTACGTAAATACCTTACGACATCAGCTACGTAAACACCTATTCTCACTTTCAGGTGACATTGTAAACAAGAAGGGGGCAACATTACCCTGGCTGGGGTAATTTAGGGGGAGTGGTCCTGCTTTTTAGCAGGGGGTTGGACTAGATTACCTCGTGAGGTCCCTTCCAACCCTATTATTCTATGATTCTTTCCCATAAATGTAAACAAAATTGTTTATCTTAGTGATTGGTTGAACAAGAAGTATGGCTGAGTGGAGGTTCTAAATTTTTAGTGCTGTTATGTAACCAAAAAGTTACATTTTTAAGCTGCACTTTTACAATAAAATGATTGCATTACAGTATTGTATGAGGTGAATTGAAAAAAATACTATTTCTTTTCTCTTACAGCGCAAATATTTGTAATAAAAATAAGGCAAGCACTCTATACTCTGTACTGTTTTGTAATTGAAATCAATATTTGAAAATGTAGAAGACATCCAAAACAATTTAAATAAATCATATTTACTGTTTAACAGTGATTAAAACAGTGATTAATTGCAATTAAATTCTTTAAATCATTTGACAGTTCATTATAATCCATGGTGTCTAGAAAGATACAGTAGAAGGCATCCATGCAAGAGAAAGATTTGAAGCCCAGAGTGAAAAATGGAAATCATTGTCAAATTCAAACAGGGACAGGGAGCAAGGAAACTGAAGCTCCTTTTGAACCTAATATACGTTTGCAGTGGTTAGCCATTCTGCTAAACCAGTGGTTAAACAATGGTTTGCAGCTCAATGGTACTGGGTCATGGTGCCCCCTGCTGATGCTGCAGCAGCCACCATTGAAAGACAGGTCCCTATAATCTCCCCCCACTACCATCACTCCCAACCGGGCTAGGGGGGAGAGGAAGCAGTGGGAGGAGACTTAAGAGCACCAGCTGCTGGTAGTGCCAGTGGTGGCCAGCATCCTTTCAAATTGCCCACCATTGCTACCTCCTCTCCCAGAGCAGCAATAGTGGCAGGAAATTTGGAAGGAAGCTGGACACCACCATGACCTGATGCTCTAGAGCAGCCAGCATCCGTATGCCTTTCCCTCCACTGATACCCCCTGTCCCCAAGTACACCCCAGAGAGGGGACACACTGGGCAGCTTCTTTCTGCGGGGTGCCTGAGGACTACCCTGCCAGCCATGGTCGCCACTGAATTTTCAGGTGGTGGCTGCTTTTTCAGTGGAAGAGGCCGCCGCCAGGCTGAGGGGTGGAGAGCTGGGTCTCAAGAAGAAAAGTTTGAAAGCCACCGTGCTAAGCTGCCAAGAATACTCAAGCTAATTAATACTCTTTGAAATAGGCTCCAGGGTACCAAAAGTTCTTCCCCCCGACCCTGAGAAACAGGATGAGTCACATACAAAAGTAAATTTTATAAAGCAAGATGATCCTATTGCATATATATAAAATGATCTAATTTAGCTGTTAACACTCAAAGATCCTGGAGTCACTGTGGATGGTGACAATATCTCCTGAAGGTGCAGTGGCAGTCAAAAAAATCAATATTAAGCACCATTAGGAAAGGGATAAATGAGACATTACAACAATGCCTCTATAAATCCGTGACACACCTACACTTTGAATACTGCATGTGGTTCTGGTCACCCCATATAGAATAAGATACATTATAACCGGAAAATGTACAAAGAAGGGCAACAACAATTAAAGGCATGGAACAGCTTCCATCTGAAGAGAGATTAAGACGACGGGGGTTATTCAGCTTGGAAAAGAGGAGTAAGAGGGGCTATGACAGAGGTCTATAATGTTGTGACTGGTGTAGAGAAAGTGAATTAAGAAGTGCTTCATACTCCTTCACATAACACAAGAAACAATGATTTTCCCAAAGAAATTAATACGCAGTGTGTAAACAGTGGGTTCTAAAAAAGGGGGATTCATTAAGTTCATGAAGGATAGGTTCATTAATGGCTATTACCCAAGATGGTCAAAGATGCAACCCCATGCTCTGTATGTCCCAGCCTCTGACTGCAAGAATCTGGGAGTGGATAACAGGAGATGAATCCTGACTGCCTCTTCTGCTCATTCCCTGTGAAGCACCTGGCAATGGCTACTGTCAGAAGAGAGGATACCTGATTAGATGGACCACTAGTCTGATCCAGTACGGCCATTCTTACAACCTACCCTCCCAAACTGAGCAAGTTATTCCATAAACAGAAATACAACTAATGTGGTTCATGTGAATCTTTTTACATGTATCCTGGGAGCTCGTGAATACTAAAGATTCAACAAAATCATTAAAAACAAATCCAAGCCACAAAATGTCCAAACCAAACACATGTTATATTTTACACTTGATTTAAGGATGAGCAGCATACCACAGCATCAAAAACTGAGAAACTGCCAAGTAAGGCCAACCTCAGAGCCTGTGCCTATGGAAACCATGCATACAAAATATATAGTGCACACAGTGGATCCTGTTCACTCTTCACTCAAATGATGTTCCTGCCATGTCACATATGGACTTCACATATACCTTTCATTGTCTCTAATGTGAGAAAGCACTTATTCTGAAATTCAGAGAACTGCTTATTTTTCTGAACAATTATATAAATGTTAATGCAGTCAAAAGAAGACAGTCTAATGGTAACTAATCTTATGGTGCTATTTTATCATCTAAAAATTTTTAGATAGAAGTTATTCTAGTTTAAAAAAAAAAAAAAAAAGATAAGTATAAGATTTTTAAAAGCACATTTAAAAAAGTTCCAACCCTCAATCAATTAAGTTTTCTGATGTATGCTTTTAACTCTATTACCAGAATATAATGGACATTCATCTTTTCTCAATATAAAGAGGACATTTATGTAATTCAATCTCTTCCATTTTCTTCTAAATCCACTATTGTGAATTTTGCACTGGCACCATATTTAAAGAGAATTCAAAATACTGAGCTACATCTAACAGATTAGACTGCCAAATTCATGTTAGCCTCATTGGCCAGTTTGCCTTTTCCTCTACTCCATTTCAAGGACAGAATTCAGTGATCTCCACATTTGTAACTTGTGATAATTACTATTATAAAGCTACACGACATCCAATTTCTAATTTATTTTGTAGGCATGAATTTGAATTATGGAAAAACTTAAGCAGTGTGGGACATTTAAAAATAAAAATTAGTTCAAAAGAATTATGCCCCAAACATTTATAAAGGACACAAAGTAATCCTAAAAAGGCTTTGCTGGATTATCATCACGTAACACTTTGCTAAAGCTTTGAGAGAAATCATTTTTTTTCTAGAGGGGTAGCCATATTAGTAAGTGTACAGCAAAAACGAGTGTCATGGCACCTTAAAGACTAACAAATGAGGCCCATTCATACCAGATGAACAGAACCAGGCGGGTACTCAGAAGTCACCTACTACAGGACAAACCGAACAAAGAAAACAACAGACCACCACTGGCCATCACCAACAGCCCCCAGCAAAAATCCCTCCAGCACATCAAAGATCTACAAACAATCCTAGAAGATGGTACCACACACTCTCAAACTTTGGGAGGCAGGCCAATCCTTGCTTACAGACAGCCCTTCAACCTGAAGCAAATTCTCACCAGCAACCAAACACCATACAATAATTACATTAACTCAAGAACCTATCCCTGCAACAAACCTCTTTGCCAACTCTGCCCACACTGACTCCAGTGATACCATCACAGGTCCCAATAACCTCAGCCACACCATCAGGAGCTTATTCAACTGCACACATCTACTAATGTGGTATATGCCATCATGTGCCAGCAATGCCCCTCTGCCATGTACATTGGCCAAACCAAATTGTCCTAACGCAAAAGAATAAATGGACACAAATTGGACATAAAAAATGGCAACATCCATAAACCAGTAAGAGAACACTTCAGTCTCCCTGGACACTCAGTAGCAGACTTGAAAGTTGCCATACTTCAACAAAAAAATTCAAAAACAGACTTCAGCGTGAAACTGCAGAGCTGGAACTGATTTGCAAACTTGACAACCAGACTGGGTCTGAATAGCGACTTGGAATGGTTTGCACATTACAAAAAGTGATTGTCCCTGTTCACACATTCTCACCTTCTAATCAAGTGGTGTGAACAGGCCTCATCTACCCTAACTGAATTGACTTTGCTAACACTTGCCCTCCTTCATCCTGGCATGTGTATATACACCTCTCTACTGTAGTTTCCACTTCATACATTTGATGAAGTGGGTTGGAGCCCACAAAAAATTATGCCTGAAGAAATTTGTTAGTCTTTATGGTGCCACAGGGCCTTTGTTGTTTTTGCTATTTTTTCTATTTACTTTGCGTGTTTAGCACTAATTTCCATATTGTCAATTTAAATGTTCCCCCTGCGTACACTATGCATGAAGCACTGGCATCAGTTTACTCTTCTGTGAGTCTCTCATATAAAAGAGAAAATGAGAATGACTATGCCTACAAGAATTGGTTGGGGAGCACTGAAGCAAGTGACATACCCTAAAGCTGTGGTCCCCCACCTTTTTGGCTTGAGGATCACTAATATAATTTTTACAACCCTGAAGGGCAACCAGTCTTTGCCTGCAGCCCCTCTCCCGCCCATCGCAGCTAGAGGGAAGGAGTTCAGCAAGGTGGATCTCCTACCCCACTGTTTGAAGCGGGGGAACTGTGCACTCCAGCTGGGTCCCTAGGCAGTGATTCCCTTCTGCAGCTTGAGGGACAGGAGAACAGTGCTCCCCTTCCTCCGGCTCCAGCAGCGATCCCAGAGCCTATGGATCCAGGCAGAACGCTTTGCCATGCTTCCTCCTACAACCAGTGGAAATGGAGCACCGATATTCCATCCAGTTGGCTGCAGTAAGGAGCCTGCACCGGCCATGCACTCCACCTGAGTACTTAGTCAGCAGCTCTTTTCTGCAGACAGTGGGAGGTGAGTCTCAGACCCTGCTGAAACCACCTATGGGTCACAAGTTGGGAACCACAGTCCTGATACTATATTTAGCTCTTTATAAACTGACCAATTTCCTGTTGACCGTAAACCTTTAAAGCAATGTTATCTTGCTTTAACTTTCAGGGTTGCCACTGGATCATTACAATTGAGTGATATTTTAGCTGTACATTATTGTAGGTTTGCAACTTGCTTAAAAATAGGTTTCTGTTATACAGGGGAGAAAAAGATAAAACTTTATAAGCCCCAAACTACATCAAAACAAAGAGCACACTTCATCCCCGATTTGCTAGACCCGTCCTCCAGAAGACTTCTGTTTAATAAACTATAACCAGCATAAGGAAAAGAATCAATTTTAAGTTATACAGTAGAACCTCGATTATCCGGGTTAATGACCGGCGCCCGTGAGCCGGATAATCAAAAAGCACGGATAATCGAAGCTCCTGCTGATAGCCAACCAGCTGGGGGAATCGGGTGGCTGCAGAAGCTCCGGCAGAGCTTCTGC
>ML685789.1:24571884-24600804 GCA_007922175.1 Pelusios castaneus | reverse complement strand
TTAATAAATCTGTTAGTCTTTAAAAGTGCCGCAAGACTCTGTTGTCTTTCCACAATAGACTAACACGGCTACCCCTTTGGACCTTGTATGATAGATGGAGTTGGGGATTTCCCCTTTTTCCCAGAAGGTGGTGGTGGTGTGGAGAGCCTCTTGGTATCTTTTTGAGATAGAGAAGATTTCCCTTGACTCGGGTCCGAAGCCGGTCTAAGGGATTTTTCCATCAGAAAGAGCTTCAGGCGGAGTTCTCGGTCGCACTTAGCTCTTGTACTCATATTTTTGCAATGGGGGCATTTTGATGGATTATGTTCTTCCCCAAGGCATTTTATACATTTTAGATGGCCATCCAACGCTGGTATAGTGTTGAGGAAAAGCTCGCACCTCTTAAAGCCCAGGGATCCTGGCATGGTTGATGAGGTGGTTTAAGTGAAGGGGAAAAAAAATATTTTTTTTTAAATAAAGAAACTAGCAAGGGAAAATAAAACTAAAGAGAAGGAAACAATGAAGGAATCACTGGTTAAGTGTCCTAGAGACATAAGACGAGCTGAGGAGAGCTACTGAGCTCCATCCGCAACTGCGGACAGTTAGAAGGAACTGGGGGGGAGGGGGGTGTCAGACCGTGCGACCGCAAATGGGCACCAAACTGCCGCAAGACAAGTGCCTCACGCTTGCGCGGGCCCGACAAACACAGCTGGAAGATTCTCCAATCTGTAGCATGGGGCACGCTCACACCATCAGTTGAGCGCCCAGGGGGACACTACTCGGAGGAGAACATGAAAAATTGTTACAGTTCAGAAATTTCAGATGAGCAAATGCAAAAAGGGTTGCATGTTTCAGTTGTTTTAAACAATATATTAGAGATCGAATAAAACAAACCAATTCTAAAAATCAGGCTGTAGTTTTCCTCTGGCAAAGATCCTTAAACAGGTCTATAAGCAGAGAATGCTCAAGGTTGCAAGTTCTAGTTTCTCTTTACTTGGATTTGACTGATTTAAGACCAACCCACACAAAAACAATGAGGCCTCCTTTTTTTTCCCTTTTTATTTTTTAGCAAAAGAAGCTTCTCATTCGCCCAGGCAACCCCTAAATCACATTAACCTGCATATCTTTGTGCCCTGCTGTTGGATGTACGCCAGAACGAATAAATTAAATCAAGAGCAAACAAAAAGGTAAAGTTAGGCAGCACCATAGAAACAAGATCATTCTTCAAAGTTTTTAACATAACAAAACATTCTGAAGAAGCTCAGACAAGAAGAGGAGGCAAGGGTTTTATTCCCAATAACCGAGGATGCTGGGGAGACTTGTGTTCATGACAAAACTGGATCATGTTACTCTAGAAGTCTAACAAAACACCTCTTTTTCAAGAGTCTCTTGTGTAAATGCAGTCTAGCTTCAACTCCTTAAAAAGTTTTATAAAACAGAAAAAAGAACCGCACTTCAGTCAGCATAGGAAAATAAAACTTTAGTCATTATAGAAGGTGCTGTTTGCAACATGAACTAATAAACTCTTCTAAAAGAAAGACTGAAACAATAGGTAGCTTTTATTCCTTAAATAGGTTTCAAATCACTGCGGGGCAATTAATGGAAGGTGCTATTTTACTTTCATATTTTAGTTACCTTTAAATAGATTGTAATAGTTCATAGAGGGTCTTGAGTTCCTGTCAGATAAACCATTTGTACTGCAATAATTGAAATATGCTTTGAAAGTGACTATTGAATTCAATCGGGTACGATTTCAAATTCAGGAATATAATACAGTTTGTACATTCAGATAATGTACATTCAGTTTTAAGATTTCCCTTTACACATTTCCACACAACTTCAGTTCTTATCCCACAATTTATTCTTATGAACTCTTTTTCATGTATTGTCTTGTGGGGGTGGGGGGAGGTCAGGATTAAGGCTGTTTATGAAATATGTAAGGTGAAATTTTGTGTGTCAGTAACTGTACCAACTAAAAAGGTAACGATAATGACTTGGAAATATGCTGGCCTTTGTTGGTGTTTTACTTGGTTCAGAGAAAAACGACAGTCCCCCTGCTGGCCAGGCCTCAGCTTCTCTTCAACAGTTGGGTAGTCGATTTGGATTGGCCCTGTGGCCAAATCAAAGTACTTTCTTGGGGGGTGGGCGGGGAGAGAATGCAAGTCCTTGACCTTCCTGGGCTACAGTCTTTTTCCCCAGGTCTTTGAAATCTGTCTTAGATGTAGAGCAAAGTGGTGAGGGCTTCCTCTTACCCTCTATGGAAGATTTAGGTTTGGACATGTAAACCATAAGCCAGACTTCAAGCTCAGTTTCATTTTTACTAGGCAACTTCTTGAACTTCTTTAAGGTCTCCCTTCTTCAATGAAAATCTCTCTTACTGATATTCACCACTAACTCCAGGGCTTACATACAGTCCTTTAACAAAAAAGATTCTTACTCCTAGCTCAAATTTCTTATTCCTATCTTCCTATATTCCTCATTGCTGGCTCATTCCAAAAAGCTTCTTCCCCAGCCTTGCCAAAGAAAAGATGGGTATGAAGACACTCAGCTAAATACTATAGTAATATAGTTCTCCCAGTCAGATAAAGAGGAAACAGCACCAGGGACGAGTGGGAACAGGACTTCAATACAGCATTAACATATCACCAAAGCAAAGTTATTAAACATGCAAAGGATGCTACCTCAGATTTGCTAGAAGGTACCTAAATGCCAGAGGGTGGATGGAGCCTCACCATTTCATACTAAGTTTGATGACTTGTTCCATCAAAGAACTACTGAGAGTCTGCAGATCTGCAATACATCTAAAAAGCATGTTTGCTCTGGACAATGTGCAAGACACTTAACATCAAGACAAAGGAATGCAAATGCACAAGTTGACAGCTTTATGCTTTTAGCTTCTGGAATAACTGTTCCAATAACTTATTTCCTATGGAGCGCAGCCTCAAACATCAAATATGCTCTGGTGTGAAACAGCTTCCCAGCAGCTAAGAAATTGGGTAGGGGATTCTCAGAAGGGAGCTGCTCATGTATTCTCTCTAACAGGATCCCTCCCACCAATAGTCTATTAGACAGATCTTCAAAGTGCCATTCTCCCCTGGAAAGACCACCTTCCACACTGGTGAATATTTGCTGCAGCCAGGGAGCAGAGCTCTGTCCCTCCACAGCAGGACACTCTGTAGAAGAACAGACTGCAGGCATCCAAAAGGCCTCCTAACCCTCACAGAAATGATAACCCTAATTGTTCTCCACGTTTCAACTGCTTCCCCTTTTCCATGCGCTTGTAATAAATAGACGTGAACAACCCCTTTCCTAGAATACTTGCTACATCTCCTTCTCAGGGTCTGCAGGGAGAATGAAGATCTTCCAAGTTAGGAGGGTGCATGGATGGCTGAGGAAATGGTTAGAAGAAAATTCCTATTTAGGAATTAGCAAGTCAGCCCTGCTCCTGAGAATAATTTTCAAATTAATAGACTATTTTAAAGACCAAAAGACAAATTTAATCTGATTCCCAACAAAAGAGCAAGACTAACTATACCTCAGACAATACATAGGGTTACTTTGCTGCTTTACTTTTTGTGTCATGATTCCAAAGGTCACTAAAATGAAGATGGGATGCATCCTTTTTTCCTGCCTTAGGATCAAGACACATACACCTTCTTCTTCAATACTTAGCCTAACAGTCAGCTGTAGCAATCGTTCACCATTTGGTCTGTTCTCATGCGGCTGCAAGGGTTAACAGGCCAAGAATCTAATACTGAACCAGGCAACGCACCCATGTAATAGGGGGTCTGCCTCCGCATCTCGACTGGTGGGATTTTATAACAGATATTACAACCCACTTGGAGAATGGTGTTTGCCAGAAAGTCTTGCAGCATTCTGGCAACATGTCCAAAAAATGTAAGACGCCCTCTGCAGACAATGGTTCCAACAGCGTATAGATTGGACTGACTAAACATGTCGTGAATAAAATCATTCCATTTTATGCCCAATCTATGATGTTGGCTTTTGTATGGAAAACCTCCAGCTCTGCCCATTCTGAACAGCATAATGCCCATTCTCATGTTTCACAACCAGCAGTACAGAGAGGATACAGCTTGAATAGATCCCAAACTTGGCTGCTGTAGCAAGATGATGCTGATTCCATATTCATTGTAAAATGGCAGATGCTGCAATGCCAATCCGGTGAAGAACCTCCGTACAAGAGCTGGAGGAACTGGTGAGTCTAGAATCCAAATAGGAAAAACTGGAGACTTTTGACAGTTTCACTATTCAAAGAGACTGGAGTTGCGGGTGGACCTGATCCCAGGTTTTGCAGCTTTGTCTCTGACCATGAAACATGGAGGCTAACTTTGGCCAACTCGTCCTCCATTTGCTGCAGAGTCTCGCGAAACATGTCAGGGCTCTGTATTAGAAGAACAAAATCATCGGCCTACCTAAGAAATCACCTGAGAGTGAGAAATCTCTAGTCAATGTCTGTGGAACTGACAGAATGCTGCATTATGAAATCTATTACTGGACAAAAGAGTGCAGGGGCCAAGACGCAGCCCTGCTTCGCACCAGATACTGATTTTAAAGGCACCAATATCAGATTCCAAAGACATACATGGGTAGTGGTTCCATTATGCGGCTCACTAAATCCAAGAGTGCTTGGGATACCTATATCCTTTTATAGCGCAACTCAGTCAACTGAATCAAATGCAGCCTTAAGATCAACATGTGTTACTAAACCAGCTTCTGGAACTCAGAGTATATCTCTGAGAAACAGGAGATCAAAATGGTATCTCACGTGGACCAGCTCTTCAAAAAGCCAGACTGTTGGGGGCAACATTTCCAATGTAAGAGGGCTCCAAATGCACCAACAGAACATGCACAAACACCCTCACCAGCACGTACAAGGGGATTTGCCTGTAGCTCAGTCCCTTGCCCTTCTATAAAGTGAGATCACAATACTGGCCTTCCATGAAGTTGGCAGGGTTCTAGTCCTCCATTCCAGGCAAAAGATGGCCAGTGGGTCCACTACTGGATTCATAGCACATTTTAGCAACTCTTGGGGATGCCATCAGCACTACACTTCATCCAACACTGGTGCATCAGTACAAGTGTCTTATTTCATATCTTAAACATCAGTGCTGTCACCTAGCTCTCATGACAGTCTATGTGCTGACAGAGAAATCAACCAATTTAGTTAATTTCTATGATCAGTTGGAATCTCTAGTATGCACCATCACTCCACACAATATCTTGCGATACTGGGTGACCTAAATGCAGTTACTGGCTCCCTGTGAA
This sequence comes from Pelusios castaneus, assembly GCA_007922175.1. Classification (NCBI taxonomy): domain Eukaryota; kingdom Metazoa; phylum Chordata; order Testudines; family Pelomedusidae; genus Pelusios; species Pelusios castaneus. Next base: position 24,595,539 of record ML685789.1, on the reverse strand, counting down.
TTGGGCCTGAACAGCGAAGCCTTATTCCTAGTAAAGCCCCTGATCCTTAGGGGCAGTGAATCAGTTTTGTGGGAGTTGTGTGTCTGTTCCTTTTACTGTGTGCGTTTGGTTATTTCCCACCCAACTACCACCCCCCTCGTACCCCCCGTTAGCAGGGAGTGTACTGAATAGGACACAGAACAGCAGAGCCTGATTAGAGGCCAATGAAGAGAGCCACTGAGTATAAACTCAAGGCTTAAAGATCCGTTTTATATTCAAATTCTTCCAAGGTACTAGTCTGCCACCATGACACTCATGGCCACTATGTTCTGTTACATCATCAAAATTATCCAGATCAAGAGTGAGTCTAAGGACAGAATGGACCAAAATGATCATCTATTCTGACCTCCTGCACAATGCAAGCAACAGAACCTCCCACTCACTCCTGTAATAAACCTCTAAACGTGGCTGAGTTATTAAAGTCGTCAAATCATTGTTTAAAGCAGGCCTCGACAAAAATTCCAGGTACCTAGGGGCCAGCCCAAAAATTTGGGTGCCCTTAGGTATCCTTTGTCTCCCCCCCCACCCCAGCCCTTGTAAAGCTGCAAGCCCTTCCCCACTGCTGAAAAAAGCTGCTTTCACAGCACTTCCCTCCCCCCTTCCCCCCACCTCCTGCCACAGGGCCATCTCTCCCCAGCAGCCCCCCACCCCAGCAGCTTTTTTCAGCCACAGGGGAGGAGGGTTCTTTAGCATGCCGCCAAAAGAAATCCCCCTCCCCAGCCACCGAAAAAAGCTGCTGTCGGCGGCTCTTTCGGCAGTGCTGGGGGAGGAGGTGCAGGAGAGAGAGAGTGGCATTACAGAGGAAAGCGCCGCCCTCTCTCCCCAGTGGCCACGCCACCCCGTACCACCAAAAGAGCCATCGACAGAGGCTTTTCAGTGGTGCTGGGAGAAGCGAGGAAAAGGGAGAGATGGTGGCTCTGCATAGGAAGAGTGCTGCCATCTCTCCCTCTTCCCCCTGCGCCACTGAAAGAGCTGCCAGCAGCGCCTTTTTTACGGCCACAGGGGAAGGGGGGATCCAGCATGCTCTGCACAGTGAGGGGCCTTTGCCCCCAGGACTCTTAGGGGCCAAGGTCAAAAATCCTAGGCAATATGGAGACCTAGCACCTAGGATTTGTCGAGGTCTGGTTTAAAGACTAAGATACAGAGAAACCTCCAACAAGTGAGCTGGGCCCCATGCTAAAGATGAATGCAAAAACCCTCTGGAGTCTGCCAATCCACTCTGGGGAAAAATTACTTCCTAACCCCAACATGGTGATCAGTTAAACCCCAAGCATGTGGGCAAGACTCACCAGTCTGAGTTCAGCTAAAAGGCCTTCCTTGGCAGCTGGCTCATGACAAACTTGATCCATGGCAGTAAAGGGGATGGTGCCAAGTAAGACCAGATGTGACACAATACATTCTTCTGCAGGGAACTGAGAGGTACAGGGTTTGGTTTTATTTAGTATTCAGTCATATAGATCTCAGGTTTTTCAAGCCCTGGGTACAGCCACATTAAAAAAAGTCACATAGCACTGTCACTGTGTGCTTTTTCACCTCTGCTGGGACTGCATCACATCTGTAATTGATCACTCAATATTAATGTTGATGCATACTTGCAGGGCAGCCTATCCTTACTCTCTATAATGATTGACTCCTTCGCTGTCAATCTTCAGATCAGGCCAATTTCGCTAGGAAAAATGCACTAAAAAACCTAGAGTGAAGATCTAGCCCACTTAACATTTCAATAGCACACAACTTGAACTAGGGCACAAACCAGGCAGCAGAGATCGATGCACCTGAAGTGAAATGATCAAACAGAAAATGCCTCATCTAGAAAGACCTGATGATAAAGAAACATTCTCACTCTCCCATCTCATCAGCCTTTATGTCACATCTACTGGAGAGACTCAGATAAAGATCACTTTATCGCGCATTAACAGTCATTACCGCACTATACCAACAACAGCGTACACACGTGCAATACGGCTGTTGCGCGTTAACTGCCTTGTTGTAGCGCAATACAAAAGCCACCTCGACGAGGGTGGTAGCAGTTAACGCGGAACAGCTGTTGCGCCTTTCCACTCGTGTGTACGCTTACCGCACGATTGGCCTCCGGAACCGTCCCAGCATTCCAAAGTCGTCCTCTCTGGTCTTCCCCCACCTGCTCTGTGGCCATGACGAAACCGTTCCCGCAATGATCAGATTCCCGGGATTTTCGAATTTCTCGTCTGTTTCACTTCCTTGTGGAGTGGAGTGCAGCTCCGATCATCAGTAGCAATGGCGGCCCGTCGTGGAAGACGCGCACCTCTTTGGAGCACAGCAGAGGTGCTGCACCTGATCAGCATCTGGGGAGAGTCCGCTGTGCAGGCGCAGCTAAGCGGCAGCAGGCTAAATTAGGATACATTTGGCATAATTTCTCGGGCCATGTCAGAGGGAGGTTATGATTGATCTGCACTGCACAGTGTCTCTAAGGTGAAGGAGCTAAGAATAACCTATCACTGAGCGAAGGAGGCAAACCGCTGTTCGGGATCAGCGCCTGCTACATGCAGGTACTATAAGGAGATAGAAGCCATCCTCACTGGGGACCCCACAATCACTGCAAAGAGTCCCGTGGACACATCAGCCCCCCCTCATCCAATGAATGCCAGACCCGAGCAGGATGAGGACGTGATCGATGAGGAGGAGGAGATGGAGGATGACCTGCAGGAAAGCGCAACAGCGTGTAGCCAGGAGTTCTTCTGCACCCCTGCTGAGACCTCCACCCAAGAAATGAATTGCAGCGTGTCCTCTGAGGCAGCAGAGGGGGGGTTCCGGTAAGTTTCCCTTTCGTGCAGCTATGGCTCCTGCTAAAATATCATTGTCCGGGGTGGGGGTGCTTGCTGTCTCAGTCCCCGCTGTGCACGCTCTTTACTCTGCATTCATTAGAAGCGCATCAACACAAGCAGTGATTGTCAAAAAAAATCAACTGTATTGAGGTCAGTAAAGGTTTCCTCGATGTACCTCCAGAGCCTACTACTCAGGTTAGATGGGAGAGCGTTTGTGTCTACGCTCCAAAAGACGGATACTCTGCCTAACCAGCTGCAAAACACAGCCCTGGGAACCATGGCAGCACACAGTGCAGCAGCATACGGTCCTGGCTTGCAACCGGTGGCACGTAGGATATGTATTCTAGCTGGCAGGGGCACTCTGAGGCGAGAGATATCGGGTTCCATCTGTGTGCCCTGTGCAGAACGTTAGCCCCCAGTAAGCTTTCTATTAGGACGTACCTTGTCCGCTTTGGCGAAGCATAGGATGTTGACTGCCCTGCACCTTCCAGTGGAATGTGCTACTGAAAGGTTACATTGGTTATCTAGGCTATGTGTTAACAACAGCTATTATTATTATTATTATTTTTTTTTTTTTTTTTAGATTCGACCTTCACAAGATTCTACCCCATCTGACCGCATGAGAAACATTCGGCGGTGTGCTTGAAGAAACAGGGAGGATATGTTTCAGGATCCGCTGAAAACAGCACAGGAATCCGCGTGGGAGAATCGAGCCTGGAGAGAGGAATCCCAACAGAGGAGGCAGAAACATAGGGACGAACTGATAAGCGTGATGAAGGAGCAAACAGAACTGCTCAAGAGCATGATTGCTTTGCAGACCCAGGCGGTTAATGTACAGGCTCCACTCCATACAGTTCAGCCATGTCTGCCTCCCACAACCCGTAGTCCTTCAAAGAATTTCTTTGAAGGCCACCCGTCCCCCTGGTACACTGCAACATCCAGTCCCCCCCAGAGCTACTTTTTAGAGACCCGCAGCTACACCCACCTGTAACCCCCTCCCCCCTTTAGGTTTTAATAAAAACAGTGACAAATAATTTGAAAAGTGGCTTTATTTGTACACATTGAAAATCTCATAAGGTGCACCTGATGAGTCCTGGAAGTTAACTAGGGGAGGGCACCATTGAAATGGTCCCTGAGTGCCTCCCTTATGCAAGCAGCTTCTCCTTGGGCCCCCCTAATACTCCTAGTGGCTGGCTGTTCGTATGCTTCCTCGAGGCGCTGTGCCTCCATAGCCCACCCCGGGGAAAACTTCTCCCCTACTTTCATAAATGTTATGAAGGACACAGCACGACACAATCACAGCAGGGATGTTGTCCTCCGCCAAGTCCAGCCTCCCATACAAACATCGCCAGTGCCCTTTTAAATGGCTGAAGGCACACTCCACAATCATTCTGCAGCGGCTCAATCTGTAATTGAACCACTCCTTGCTGCGATCTAGGTTATCGGTGTACAGCTTCATGAGCCATGGCATCAGTGGGTATGCTGGGTCTCAGAGGATGACTATGGGCATCTCCACCTCCCCCACTGTAATTTTTTGATCAGGGAAGAAGGTGCCCCCTTGCAGCTTCCGGTACAGACCAGTGTTCCTGAAAATGCGGGCATCATGCACCTTTCCCGACCATCCAGCATTGATGTCCGTAAAATGCCCCTTGTGATCCACAAGTGCTTGCAGCACCATGGAGAAGTAGCCCTTCCTGTTGAGGTACTCAGTCGCGAGATGGTCTGGAGCCAAAATAGGGATGTGTGCGCCATCTATGGCTCCGCCGCAGTTAGGGAATCCCATGGCAGCAAAGCCGTCCACAATCTCACCAACATTGCCCAAGGTCACCGTCCTCCGTAGCAGAACGCGATTGATGGCTCGGCACACTTGTGAGAGGGCTAATCCGACGGTGGACCTCCCAACTCCAAACTGGTTTGCAACCGACCGGTAGCAGTCAGGAGTCGCCATCTTCCAGACAGCAATCGCAACATGCTTCTCCACGGTTAGGGCTGACCTCATGTTGGTGTCTTTACGTCGCAGGGCAGGGGCCAACTCTGAACACAGTTCCAGAAAGGTTGCTTTCCGCATTCGAAAGTTCTGTACCCGCTGCCCGTCATCTCACAGCTGCATAACAATGCGTTCCCACCACTCGGTGCTCGTCTCTCGCGACCAGGAACAGCTTTGCACCGTGTGCAGATGATCAGTGAAGGAGCTGTGCAACGCGGTGCTGTTGCTCTGCATGGCATCAATCAGTCCCTGCTTCTCAGCATCCTTGTCTGACTCAGAGCTCATTGCGTACTGAGCAACCAGCCGAGATGTATTTAGAATGCTGAAGGCGACAGTGGAGATCAGAGCAGGATCCATGCTGTCGCTGTTGTGATTGCTCGCAAGTAGTGCGTCACTGCACTGTTGAAAATAGGCACGAGTTGCTATTGGCAATGAAGACGACGCAAGGAGAACACAGTGCACCACGGTAAACTGAGATTTTACCCATGGTGCTTTGCGTTCCTTTCCTTCATCCCATGATTCCAAGCGCAGATTGAGGGAAAATTGAACTGTGGGATAGGTGTCCACAATTCATTGCGCTACACCGCGATATTGCAAAGAATTCTGTTGCGTTACAAGGAGCGACGTGTGTACGCGCTATCCCGCAATAAAGGTCACGTGTTTTTTATAGCGCGATTGCCATGTTGCGCTTTAATCTGATCGTGTGTACATAGCCTTAAAAAGAAATCACAATTCAAGTTGTTGCCAGTGGACACAATCTACATTTCACATGCTTTTCCCCAAATTATTTAAACGTCAACGCTTTTAAGAGTATATCAATTCTGTTGGTCTATAAATACTATAGACACAACAGTGGTACTTAGCTTATACAGATGCAGCTAGATCTATCCTAGAGAAAGTGTATCCACATACTCTTAGAACTTTTTAAGTGTAGCAGAAGGCACAGAGTGTTTAAAAATAGCTCTGAAGGAAGGTAGAGCTCCAGATCAAGTTTTCCACAGTATAAAATTAGAACTGAAAACCAACATAACTGAAAACCAGCATAACTGACATTAGCTTCAGTAGATAGTAAATCAAAACAGTCAAACTCAAGCTCAGTGAAAAAGGTTCTAAAAAGAACAGATTGCTAAAATGTACGGTGCAAATAACTTGTCACAACCTGCAGCAAGATTGTGAAAAACAGGAATAAGTCTCTTCAAGTGACCTTTTATTCTGAAGCCTTTTAAGTTTTAAAAGCAAATTTACACACCTTATATTAGCTCACAATACTATTAAACAGTCATCATTTAGCATCATTAGGCTAAGCAGAATCCTGGCCAATGTCCCAACAAGACAATTCTTTTAATTAGCATACCAAAGCATACTCTAATATTTTATTTAAAGCCATGAACGGTAAATTCTCTCAAGTTTCAATATTTCAGCATAGGACAGAACTTGTTAAGATTAAGGTATTTTGCAGCTAGGTCTCCTTGCATCACCAGGTGCTAGTTACCAGGCATCTCTTTCTGTTCCTTTTGAGTGACAAATTTTAACATTATCTTTCCCACCCTGCAAAGCTGTGTGGATCATAAAACAACATTTTTGTATGCAATATGGGTAAGTTCTGAATGCTTGACTTTGCTATCATAAAACAGAAAATGCACAATTAAGATTGTCCATGGATATGGACATGATGTGAACATGGTGCTTAAGAACATACAGAGATACTAAATCCCTGAAGATACTTGGCATACTCAAACACCATCTCTCAAGGAGAGCTATCAAGTCCATCCTAATGTAGATACGTTAAGTCCCTTCTGCACAGGCTTTCTAGCCCAGGAGGAGAAATTCCTGGGTCACCGACAGTTTGTTCTGGTAAAATTTGAATGTCCAGTTTTAAATCGAAAATCAGACTGGTCAAAGTCCTGAAGCCAGCCATGACCCGGATGTAATGACCGCCTTTGCTATGTTTGATTTTCTGATAGCTCAGAGACCACTGAGATGATATGGAGATGTACCACAGATACTACAAATAAACAAACAATCAAATCCATTCATAACATGGTACTAGCTGTCACCTGCTGACTCATAAATCCTTTCCTTCGGTGCTATAGTATCCTCCATTCCACCTCTCTGAAGATAGGCTCCAAATTCAATCTGGCCTAACAGTATTCCTACACATTTCATGTGTCTTCAAAGAAAAAGCTAAAGGGCTCTGAAATAATTACTCCTAATGACTACACCAATGGCAACAGACCAATTCTTGGATCCTTTTTATACTAGAATTGTTTTACATGAAGAAAAGCCACAATCACTTCAAAATATTTTAAACACATGATCACCACAGGCAGCAGAAAAAATTAAATTGGAGCCACTGTTACACATTGCAAAATTCAGTGACTGTGAGGCACCTTAACATATCCTTCTCCTTACCTCAGGGCAGGTTTATACTCTTTATAACTACATTGTGAAAAGTCCACTCCCCTGCACAACCTTGACCTGATATAGGTCTACAGAGGGGTTTCATTTGCTATGGTGGGCCAGATTTGACTTAAATATACTTCAAGTAGGTCATACGTACCATAAATTGAAATACTAGGGCACTTCCGCAGCATTGCAGAGCACTGTATATGCAAGACTGCACTCTGTGATACCTCTCTCTCTCTCTCTAATCTCAAGGCGCACAGTCTCACCTATCCAGTGCTCTGCGATGTCTTGAGACCCCAACCCTCTCACAGCATCAAGGAGTGCTGGGTATTCGAGACCACTCTCTCTCTCTGTTAGGGAGAGAGTGTGATCTTGCGAAGTGCAATCACAGGCCGGATGGAAGAGGTTCACAGGCCACATCCAGCCCACATGTTTGACACCCCTGGTCTACAGTGTGGACATAGCCTCAGTCTCAACTAGGAAGTCACAAAACCAAACTGGTACAGCACCACTTCATATGAATAGGACCATAATTGCTGAAGATTTTCTAATAGAAAGGACAGCTACATACAACAAGGTTGAATTAGCTGTGGTAAAAAAAGCATTGAAGACTTAATTGGCGAGTAGTGAGAACCTCATAGAAGAACTGGTTGAAGGTCACTGGTTGAATGATCATGAGCTAATTCAGTTCAAACTAAATGGAAGGATAAACAAAAAATACATATGTGATCAGGGTCTTTAACTTCCAAAGGGCTAACTTAAAAAAAAGGGGGGGGGGGATTAGTTAGGGAAGTGGATTGGACTGAAGAACTCTTGGATCTGAAGGTGGAGGAGGCTTGGAATTACTGTAAGTCAAAGTCGCAGGTTTGTTAGCCTTGAAAAGTGCCACAAGACTGTTTTATTTTTTGTTTTTAAAAGAATTTGTTTCCAACCGAGAATGATTTAAAATACCCTTTTAATATGCTATCCCTTTAAGTCTCTCAAACTCTTTTGGTTCTTCTAGTTAACCTTTTAATGCTTTTTGGCATATTAGTATTAATGGCAAGTTAGTGCTGTGAAATTACCTTGTGGCCTCTTCTATAGTATTTTTCTGAAGGCACAGCATATGAGAGAAATTGTTTTGGGGCAGAAATATGATGAATTCTATCCTAAATTCAAGATATATTCATGTTAAAAATTATGGTGGTGAGATTTAGAAGTTACCATTAAAGGCCATATCTTTTACCTGATACATTTAGACTTACAGACTCTGAGGTCAGAAGGGACCAACATGATAAATTAGTCTGAGCTCAGGCACAATGCAGGCCACAGAACCTCACCCACCTACTCCTGTAAAAAAACCTTTAACCTATGACTGAGTTATTAAAGTCCTCAAATCATGATTTAAAGATAAAGACTAAGGTACAGAAAATCCACCAGAAAGCGAGCTATGCCACATGCTACAGAGGAAGGCAAAAAAACAAAAAAAAATTCCCGGAGCCTTTGCTCGTCTGCTGTGAGGGATAATTCCTTCCTGACCTGAAATATGAGGGCCAGTTAAACCCTGAAACATGTGGGCATGACTCACTAACCAGACAGCCAAGAGAGATTCTCTGCAATAATTCAGAACCCACTCCATCAAACATTCCATCCAGACCATCCGCATATCTACCACCAGTAGGCAAAGATTAACCAATTCTCAAAGTAGGATGTTCCATCGTACTATCCCCTCCATACAATCTGAAGCTTAATTTTGAAGCCAGCTAGGTTTTTGCCCCCACTGCTCCCCTTGGAAGGCTGTTCCAGAGCTTCACTCCTCTGATGGTTGGTAACCTGTGTCTAATTTCATGTTCCAACTTCCTGATGGCCATTTTATATTCATTTGTTCTTGTGTTCCCATTGGCGGTAAATTTAAATACTTCCCCCTCCCTGGTATTTATCCCTCATACTTATTTATAAAGAGCCACCGTATTTCCCCTCAGCCTCTTTTTAATTAGGCTAAACAATACAAGCTCTTTAAGTCTCCTCTCTTAAGGCAGGTTTTCCATTCCATGGATCATCCTAGTAGCCCTTCTCTGCACCTATTCCAGTTTGAATACATCTTTCTTAAACACAAACTAGATTAAAACAACATTATTAAGGCTGCAAAGACAAGCATTTAGAAATTAGAAATGTCAGACTTAACAGTGCTTGTGTAACCTTAATCCTCCCCCCTTGTATATACGCATTCTGATATACCGGTAGTCTAATTCCATGATCACACATGGAGTATCTTTAGGAGATCAAAACTGATTTTTTTTTTTAATGTAAAGTATTTTTGGTTAAATTAAATATAGGTTTATTTTAAAAATATATTTAAACTTACATTTGAAACTGACAACCTAGGTTAAGGACTACATTTACCCTACTAAAGTAATTTTTAAAGTACTTTAAAAAATATTAAGCAGTAGACATTTGACATCAAGTTTTAAAGAAAGGCAAGTCACTGGACTAGTAGAAAGGACTGGATCTGCACCTGGAACCACACTGGTCTCATCTACACTAAGGCCTGATCTACACTCATTTTGTAAACCAAAGACAACTATTTTGTTAACCAAAGGGGTGGTGTACACACTGCGGTCAACCCCTAGCTGGACTGACAAAACTGCCCCTTTTTTCCCCCAACAAAATGAAATCACCTCAGTGAGAGGCATAGGGGTATTTTCAGCAGAGTTAGAGTCAATACAGACACTGAGTCCCCTTATCTCAATTCAGGACAGTCATTCTTGTCGGTTTCACCACTCTGCTAGAGCACTGAAATTCACCAGAAAGCCCAACCAGGAGGCCTGGTTTCCTCTCCCACCTGGGAGCCAGGCAAGAAGCCCAAACTACTGCAAGCCCAGGTGGCTGGTTCCTGCTCTACTGCCGACATATCAATTTCATGGCTAAGCTATATAATTCACAAGGCTGCCCCAGTGGGGAGCAGATGGTGAAGCACCCGGATGTCTCACCCCGACTCCCAGCCAAAAGCAGAGTCCAACAATCTGAGCTTCTCACCCCACACCCAGCTAGGAGCAGGAACCCGCTACCTGCGCTGCTAGTCTCCTTTCTTGACTGGGAGCCAGGGGCCCAAAGTCTGGGTGCTTCTCCGCACCAGGGCCAAGAAATTGACACGGCTGACTGTTCTGGAGGAGGGCAGGAACCGAAAAGCCCCACGTGGCTTCCCCTGGCTCCCAGTTGGGACTGAGGAGTAGATGAGTGACAATTCTCAGTTCCCCACACTGCCCCTTAAGTCAGTGGAAGTGTTCCAGATGAGGATGCACTACACTGACACCTCGAGGAAGTGGATTAACTACAACAACAGGAAAGCTCTTTCCCATTGGCATAGAGTGCCTGCCCTACAGTGGTACAGCTGTGCCAGTCCAACATTTTAAGTGTAGTAGTAGCCTTTTGCTAAGTAGTAACTGGTTTTTGACAGTAGCCTAGACAGCAAGTACAAAGAATATTTTCTTCATTTCACTTTATTCAACTAGTTCAGTAACTAGTTCATTCAAATTTAGGAAACCAATTGGGAGCAGAAAAATCAAGAAAATTTATTCACAGATTGGAAGAAGAAAATAAGAACTAGGTATGAGAAAATGAGATCCACTAGTTCTAAAATATTGAAGGGCCTGGTCACCAGAAATAAATCAGTTCAATTACTAATTACAAATACTTCCAATAAAATATATCACTTCATTCACTGTCTGTGTTAAATGAATTTTAAATACAAAACACATTGATAAAATGTTAATGAACTTTTGTAAGTATCCAGCAAATTTAAGAGAATTTTATTTAAATAATTTTAAAATGCTGTTTATGTAATTAGTTGAATTCCACCCAAATAAAGCTTGACACATACAAGGAAAAACACTAACCTAGCAAGTAAACTCATTCTAACACGTACACGTTCCTAATACAATAAAAATGTAAAAACAAATATGAATAATGTAAAATTTACAATTACTTAAATAAATGCATGTGCACACATGCACACGGTGCAGCATCCTGGCTAGCAAAAAGCAGCACTAGTTTTGTGTAAATGCTATATTTAGTCACAGATCAACATGTTCTAATAGTTATCAACCAATGAGAACCTCTCTCTTTAAATAACTATAAGGTACAAACAAAACATGATTAAAATGTATTATTTAAATCAGTGAACCCTGTGCTCTGGGGATCAATCAGGGTTCACTGAGTTCATTGTATTGTAGAAGGGTATTGTATGCAGGACTCCTGCTTCATTTGTTGCAGAAGTTGGAGGGTGTGGAGTGAATGAAGCAAGGGATTGCATGAAGAGAAAGGATGGTCTTGTGGTTAATGCAATTAAATGCTGCCCTGGGAATCTGGATTCTATCCATGCCTCTACCATGGATCCTCTATGCTGAGCAAGTCATTTGAACCAAACATTTCATAGATGATCATTAGTTGTGTGTTCCTCATTTTCTGGGTGCTTGACTTCAAAAATGCCAGGAAGTCCCAGCTGCATCTGAGGTCACTAGGAATTGCACTTTCAACATATGAAGTGCTATATAATGGTAAGTATTCTGAAAAAAAATCAAGTCCACCTAGGTATCTCATTTTGAGTACCCACGAGATTTTTTTAAAAAGCCTAATCACTCTATGCCTCTGTTTCCCAACTGTAAAATGAGGATATTAATATCTTATTTCCTCCTTCATCAAATCCTTCCCTGGAGCATGCCCAGTACAGACACAATCTTCAGGGAATTTAACTATTGAAGTCAAGTCTCTATTAAGCATGCGGAAACAGATTCTTCCCCCTCCCCCTCAAGGTTTTTAACCTGCTTAAATTCAGGGGAGATTTGCACTGGGATGCTTTTTGGCATAACTCAATACCAAGGCCACCTCCCCTGCTACACCACCACTATCAAAATTTCAAGTCCTACTTCAACACAGAGGATTCCTGTGCTTTTCAAAGGTCACCAGAATTTTTTTAAATAAGCCAGACATTTTTCCCTAGCATCATTCTCGGAAATGACTAAATTACTTGGGCTGATATTTTCCCCTCCACCCAAAAATCTGCCTGAAGTAGGGACCTCATAGAAAATGTCAGTTGAAACAGTTAAAGTTTGGCAAAGTTATAAGCAACTAAGAACAGGATTTATGATGGAAAAAGGGTCAAGCAAATTTAAGAGGTGCTGCTACTAGTAGTCCCAACCTATCATATAGTCAGAGAACGAAGCTAGAAACTCTGACCCTTAGCAAGTCACTTCACTCCTGTGCCTCATTTTTCCCACTGCTTAAATTGGGGGTAATAATATTTGCCTTCTTCAACAAAGAGGTTTGCAAAAGATGAAACAGTTGGTAAGAGCCATGTATTACATCTGAGGCTAGTAACATTTCCCTCAAGTCCTTCAATTTACCAAGAGAAACATATACATTCATAGCAAGATAGCCTATGCTCTCATTACCTGACTGTTTTTAGAAACTAATAGCAAAATAAGCCAGTGTTCCTTGAACACAGTAATATATAGCAAATCTGCTGCATACCCTAGCAAATGAGTTAATTTTCCTAGCTACACTGAATGACAGTTCTAACAATCATAGGATCATTTTTTTCATATGCAGAAAATTACAAAAATGTAAGGAAACCAAAGTGTCTTTTCTTAAAACACAAGTTTATGCACACTACCAGTCATGTAAAAAAAATCCTATTTTAACTATAAATATTAGTTGATGTAACTATTCAGGGACCACAAAACTAAAGAACTAAGAACAGTCATTAGTTTTGTTTGCATTCTTTACATTTTAAAAACAAATCTGTTCCTTCCAATATTCTTCTGCAGTAAAGATATACCTAAACCTGGCACACTTGATCATGTCTATCCATGCTTCTCATTAGCAAACAACTCAGCTGCACATACCATAATTTCAGTCTGGAAGCAAGCAGCATCAAGAGAAGTAATTACATCACGTATTACCTTTCCTTAAAAAGACAAACTGTTTACACAATATTTAACTCTAAACACACAAAAAAAGCTTTCTGGAACTAAAAGAAACTCTACCAGAGAGAGCTGTCAGCATGCCTCCAGGTTTACTGACTCACAATTATCCAAACATCTGGTATCACTGAAGCAGTTCTGATCTTTTGAATTCATTGCAAGTTACATAAGCAAAACAGCTAAAGATACTATCTTGAGTAATAAACTACCTACACATCAACCATAAGATACATAATCAAGTTTTGATTTATTTGAGGACACCACTAAAGTTTCATTTTTTTCATGAATTAGTCCATGACAGCTTCAGCAGGTTTGAAATATACATTTCAGATGCTAACCCCACATTTCCAGTATTAGGCTTATAAACTAGAAATATTATACAAGGTGGTGACAAAGTAAAATATTTAAGAGCCATCTCATCCTTTTAATCCTGTATATTTAACAAAGCAGCCACACAGTAATAAACACAATCAATGTAAAAGTGTTAAGACAACAAAATACTAATTGGCATAGCAAGCCATAAGGGAAAAAATGTTTACATAACTATTCACCAGGGCCCATCAGCTCCACAGTTACCTTTGTACTCCCCGTGCTCAATTAATTGGAATTATTTCTATTTTACATACATTAGGCAAAGGTTTTAACAGCTGCATGGTAGCTCTCTTTCAATTAGTCACACACAGGCAACCTCCTCAAAAACTCAAACCACCTTAGATAATACTTCATTTGTTTTGTTAGGCTCCAAGGATAAACTAAATAAAACAAATAAAAACCTGAAACATCAAGATTTAAGAGGAGCCTTTACTAAAACCAAACTTCGACCTTACGCAGAGGACCTGCACATGTAAAAATGGGGTCAAGTATTTTGTGATATGCCATACCCGAGGACAGCAAGTTGCCTTGTGTGCAAGAATCCTCTGACATTTGTGCAATGATTACAAAACTGCCTGGAAATTGAGATTCTTTTCCTAATTATTGTCACAGCTTCTCAGAGCCCCCTGAATGTCACTCATCTCACTTATAAAACCATGAGCCTCAGTTCCCTGGCACTGGACTCATCCTGTTCCCACAACATTACAGGCTGCACAGCTGAGGCTGAGAATCCTCCTCCTCCACCACCACGAGCCCTGTGCCCCTCCCCCTCCACACAGCAGGCCTTAGACAGCTGAGTTTATGGCAACCTCTTCCCCCTGCCTCCCCCTCACAGAGGAGCCGCGGGCAGCCACATCCACCCCCCACGAACCCCGGAAAACCCCACCTCCACGCGCCCCACACCCAGTGAGGCCCCTCCACCCTCATACACCTCTGGAGAACCCACTACTCCCTACCTAGAGAGCCCTCGAGAGACCCCCCCTCCACGCAAACCCCCACACAAGCACAGCGGGGGCGCCAGGCACCCCACACACTCTCCGCGGAGCCCGCTGACACTCCCGACACACGGACAGCGGGGCGTGGGAGACCACTCCCGCCCCCCACCCCCACACTCTCCCTAGGGGGCCGGGAGCCCCGGGACCACCGACCCCGACACCTGCCTCCCCACGCCCGGCCGCCCGGGGGCGCTCACTCACCGATCAGCCGGCGCACCTCCTCCTCGCTCATGTAGAGGCTGAGGCCGGGGCCGGCGAGGGGCCCCAAGCCGAGCGGGTCGGAGCTGGGGCTCGCCTGGCCCTCAGCCCCCGCGGCCAGCAGCAGCAGCAGCAGCGACGGCGGCAGGAGGAGATGGCGGCGCGGGGCCCGCCGGCGAAGCGCGGGGCCACCAGGCAGCGCATGGCCCACCCCGCTCCAGGGCCGCCCCCCGGCCTCTGCCCCGCGGCTCCCGCCCAGCCCCATCGCTCCCCGGGGAGCGGACCCCGCCCGGCCCCTCACACGCCGCAGCCCGCCCCGACGCTCATGCTCGCGCTCCCCTCCCGCCAGCCCCAAGCTGCTCGCTCAGCTCTCGCCGCGGGCCACGCCCCCTCAGACCGCCGCGCGGCCAGCCGCCGAGCTCGCTCGCTCGCGCGCGCCGCCTCCGATCTCGAGGACCGACCCGCGCTGCGCGCGCCCGCCAACCAGCCGGGCCCTGGCCGGCTCCCTTTGCTAGTCCCGGCTACCCCACGCAACGCGCACGCGCCATAGTGCGCGCGGCACTGGGCGTGCGCATTGACCCCGCCCTACCCCTTCCCTCTAATAACAGCTGATCCCGCCCTTTCCCCCTATAACCCAATAGCCTCTCAGGCCCCGCCCCTTCTATCACGTCCCGGCCCTGCCCCTCACACTTTGAATTACCTTTGAATTACCACCACTTCCCAGCACCGTGCCCAATCTGTACCCCAGACCTCCTGCCTTCCCCCATTTAGAGTGCCCAGATGTCCCAATTTTATAGGTGCAGTCCCAATGTACCCGGCTTTGTTTTAGGTAGGTACCTATTAAGCCCCATCCTGGCCTGATTTTTCACACTTGCTGTGGGGCCACCCTATCTCTGTTAGCCATACATCCCCTCCACCACACAATACCCTTCAAAATATTCCTCTCTCTCTTTCCTCCTGGCATACCATCTTCCCTCCCTGCTCAACTCCTTAATCTTTTTCCCAGAGCCCTCCCCTGCTGAGGCAGGCAATAGGCCTGTGACTAGGATCCCAACTCTTAGAGTCATTTGGTCATACCAGAATCGCAGCTTTCATTTTTTAAAAATGGTGGGTAAAAAAGCTTGAAAATGGAACCCAAGTGTAATCAATGCAGTCATGTCTTTTTGATCCTGGAAAAAAGGTAGAACAGGAACTCCAAGAGCGATAGGAACTGCTCTATTCATCCCTTTAATTCCAAGACCCACTGCTCTGGAGTGCCCATCAGAGAACTCCGTGTGATGTAGGAGGGGAAGGGTGCAGCGGACAAGCCCACTCTCTCACTCAAGTGGATACACCCTGCCCTGCCTGCTGGAGTAAGTACTGGATGGGGGGTGGGGGAGAGCTCCTTTTCTGCCAGCTGTGATGGGGGGGAGATGTTTTATACTGCTCCTACCCACTACTGTCACTCGATTTTGGGAACAAGGCCACAGGGTGGGGTGAGACCACAAAACCAGAGCTACAGGGTCCCATGTCATGGTATGTCTAAATATACCCACACTTGTCTTAGGTCAGCTTTGCCTCTTCCTTTCTTTTCCTCTCCTTCTGCATTGCTGTTGGCACTGCTCTACCTATGGCCTCCAAGAAACAGTTGGCACATCCAATTTTGAAACATTTATAGCAACCCGTTCCTCTTAAGAACTTATGCCTGCTGTATATGAGCTCTATATAGGTTCTTAAGCCACATTCATCATTACTGGTGCCAGCCCCGCCCACCCTTGCAGGCCCAGTGTCATACTGGGGCCCCCAAAACCTCCCCCCATTGCTCTGGTGCCACACCAGGGGGCCCTGAAAACCTCCCATGGCCCCAGCGCCCTGCCCCACCCCACTGGGTCCTTGCAGCTAGCCCTCTCTGCAGCCCTGGTGCCCCACTAGGGTCCCAGAAAGCCCCCCCCCATGGTCTCCCTGCCCTGCTGGGGTCCCTAACCCCCGCAACCCTGGCTCCCCCTGGCCAGCTCCCTCTGCAGCCTGGCACCCTGCTTGGGGCCCCAAACCCACCCCCACAACTGGCCCCCTCTGTGGCCCCATGCTCTGCTGGGGGCCCTGAAACCAGCCCAGATGCCCTGTTGGGGGGCCCAATCCCCCCCATTGCCATCCCTGGGGGGACAAACAGGACAATGACCTGCTGCTGCCGCGCGGCCCCTTGTTACCCTCAGCAGCAAGCTGAAGGCAACGGGTGGGGCGGAAGTGTGGAGCTAGGCTTCTGGGCTAGCCCTCCCTGCCCCAACCCCAGAGGTGGAGCAACTGGTCCAGGGGCAAGGTGGGAGCCCAGAACCCAGCCTCTGGGCCGAGCTGGCCTGCCCCACCTCCCAAGTGCTGGGGGGGGAGGAGTCAGGGCCCCTGCAGGCTGCTTGGTCCTAGGCTCCACACCCCAACAGGGACACCCTTCCCCACATCGCTGGCCCCAGCTCCCCACCATGTGTGGCAGAAGCAGCTTTTGGGGTAGGTGAAGGGGACCCTTACTGCTCAAGGCCCTAGGCTGGCGCCTGCTTCACCTACCCAAAAGCCACCTCTAGTGCAAGTTTCATGAGAGAAGTCATATTCCAACCCTTCACCTAGCAGCCTGCTAGGAGCTGAAACCCACAAAGTCAAGCCCCAGTGCAAGGCTCTGTCCTTGAGCTCTAATTGGCAGAGTTCCAGAGAAATTGATTGGCAAGCTGGCCTTACTCAAGCCCGCAACAGGAGACTGTCTGAACAACTGAGCTCTACCCTGCTTGTGTGCCCTTTGTTTCTTGTTACCTGCTTCTGCTACCTCCTTACTCACTCTTGCTTCTCCAGCTTGATCACCTGGCATTCTGACCTGTCCTGACTCCAACATCTGACTTGTAACTCCTGACCTGCAGTTTTTCTCCTGCTTCTCACCTCCTGATGTCCTGGACCCGGTGAACTTTTCACTCCTGTCTCATGACTGCACACTTTGGCTCCAACTATAAGGCCTGGCCACCCATGACCTGGATGTGACAGCACACGTTGCTATGCATTGGTAGAGAAAGCAAGGTCAAAGCAGCTGGAGGAGAAAGTGGTGAGATGACTGTAGGTCCTTAGTAAATTCATTCCATAGTCCTGAACCAATCCACCCAGGAATTTCCTGGCTCCTGCACACCTGAATTTTATGTTTAATGTACAGAGTTTCAGTGAATTCAAGGAGTGAAGTTGTCAACATAGTCTTCATCCCACAGCTTTAGATTCTTTTAGCTAGCCAGGCCATAGAGGCCTTTGAAGATAAGGACTGAGATGTTGAGCTTGATTTGATATTCTATAGGGAGTTGGAATAGAGAGTGGAAGACTAGTCTGCTGCACTTTTAATGTCCTTTATTGTTGAGATGCCCTGCAGTGTTCTGTACCAGGGTTTCCTAAGCCAAGGCATAGCATATTGGTTTGGCCAGCCAGAAGGAGATGCAGGCATAAATAATGGAGGCTAGGTCATTGTCCACCCAGCTGGGACAGAGTCTCCTAGCCTACCAGACATGGCAGAAAGCATTGTTCATAGTTGCTGCTACATGAGAGCTCAGCATTAATGAGAAACCCACCAGCATTCCTAAACTATGGACTGAATTGGCTGACTGTGTAGGTGTACTTCCAACCAAAGGAGTCTTCACTATGGCTGCAAGCTCTTCGAAGTGCTTTCCGCTGCCCACCAGTATCATTTCTGCCTTGCTCAGTTCAATTTCAACTCACTGTTCTTCATCTAGCAGCTCATGATCTCATCCATGCCCTGGGCCATCCGGACAGTAATGTTGTGGTAAAGGAGGGGCAGAGCTCTGTGTCATCTGCTTATCGCTGGCATTTGAGTCCATGTCATCTGACCAGTGACTGCATGTAGGTGGAGAGAGAGAGAGAACTGATCACTGTGGAACTCCCCAAGTGAGGGGTCTGGTGACGAAGGTTCAGTTTCCCATCACAACTGGCTGGGTGCCTCCCCAAGGAAGGAGGGACCTGCCACCTCTCTCAGGCATAACAAAGCGTCTGACGAAGTGGGATTTTCTCCCACGAAAGCTCATGCGATTAATAAATCTGTTAGTCTTTAAAAGTGCCACAAGACTCTTTTGTCTTCGCATAACAACAGTAACTCATGATCAGCGCGGTCAAATGCTACAGAGAGGTCCAGGAGAATGAGACTGGAGGTCTGCCGTCTCTTCACTGCAGGAAATCATTCCTCATTCCACTAAAGCAGTTTCAGTTCCCTGTTCTGGCTTGAATCCAGGCTGAGCCAGGTGTAGAATATTAAAAAATTTAGAATTAGAAGACTTGATTTCTCCCTTCAGGCCATTTCCCTGTTCTTTCTGAGAAAGCTCCACATCCTGTTTTAATTCCTTCTGGCCTGCTTCTATTGCATTTGGGGCAGCTTTGACTTCTTCAGATGCCTCAGCTATTTGTTACATCTGGGTTCAAAAGTAATAGTTCACAATTTCTCTCCTTAGACCCTTGCTATTGCTGCTGCCACCAGCACTGCCTCTTGGCTGCGGGGTGGTCAGTTTTGGAAAGTGACCTGCTGGGGGGCCCTAATCTCAAAGACACGCTCTTCGTGGAAGTTAGGAAGCGGGGGGAAGCTTCTTTTTTGGACAGTTCAAATGAAGAAAACAGTTATCAGCGGGATACGATAAGCTATCCAGAGCATGACGAAGACATGATAGCAGGGTCAGAGGAGAGCCAAGCAGCTCTTCTCTTTCTGGTATGCTGTATACTTTGCTGAGCTAAACGGCTTAGGGAAGCATGTTGAAACCAGTGCACTACAGTATTTAAAAGAGATGAATCCAGTCCAAATATTCTTGGGATATTGTGCCAATGGGTGTAAGCATCAAGAGCACAAACAATACCTGTAGACAAGTGATTGTCTCACGGTTCCCTCTGGTGGTCTGACAGCAGCCCTGCATACATCCTTTCACTTCAGTTTCCCCTCTTGGACCCTCCCGCTCATAAATTTCACACAGAGGTTTCCCACTCCTGTTCAATCATAACAGCCCTCCATAGGGCCTGACTTTTAACTTAAAGTTCAAAGCCAAACACAAAAGTCTTCCCTCCAGCCAGGTATAGCCAAATTGCCATGGTCTTGTAAGAGTCCTTCCTTCCTAGCTGAAAAATTCCACTGGTCTCAGGAGCCGCTCTCACTCTGCAGCTGCAACCTTCGAGTAGGCTGGAATTCATTTAATTGCCCCTCTCCAGTACCTAACAGAAATAGACCCCGACTCCTATGGAGAAGCACCTGGAGACCCAGGACTCACAGCAAAGATTGCTCAGAGTTACCCTCCCACATTAAAATACTACTACGAACAAACATAACAATGAACTTATTAATAAATCTTACCCTAAGAAAACAACATGAAGTTAAACAGAATAATCCCCACAGAAACACCGTGAGAAAGATACCCAAGAGTCCCAAAGTCCAAGTGGAAGTCACCCAAATCTCAGCTACAGTCTTTGATCAAGTCTAAAGGCGTGAGTGGAAAGAAGTAGCTTTCCTCTTCTTTTGTTGCAGGAATCTTCAGAAGAATTCCATGTAGGCTCTTCTTTCTCCTCTGGAACCAGCACCATCCGATTAGCTTACTGGTTAATCAGCACTCAGTCCCATATATATGTGCACAAACTCTGCTGCAGAAGACTCCAGAGCAGGGAGAAAACATCTTGGGCTATGTCTACACTTGAAAAGTTAAGTCGACTTTAAGAAGTTGACTTAAAAAGGTTGACTTTAAGTCGACTTAAAGTGGACCTTATTAAGTTGACATAACAGAAGTGGACTTACTTTTCAACTGTAGATGTTGTCCCTTTTCAACCTTGTTAAGTCGACTTAAAAAGGTCCACCTAGCAGGGCTGTCCTTTGGGGGGGGCGAACGGGGCGATCACCCCAGGCCCCACGGTTATGTGGGCCCCGCACTATCCCACTCCCAGCGGGGCAGTGCAGGGCCCGAGCCACAGCCCCTCCTCCCCCGTGGCCACACTTCCCCCTGCTCCCTGCTGCCACAACAAGGCAGGCCAGGAGCGCTTCCCCTGGGCCGGCCCTGCACCCCGCCCCCAGGGCGGAGCAGGCAGGCCCAGGGGTGGGGCAGGTGTGCGGTCTGCACAGCCTGCCCAACACGCCTCGCCATGCCTGCAGCAGTGCAGTTGGGGTGGCGGCAGCCTTGGCCGGGGCTGGCTCCCCACCGCCCACGACCGGGGCCAAGGCCACGGCCTCGGCTCCCCACCGCCCTCAGGCCGGGGTCGCGGCCTCACCTCCCCGCCATCCCCGGGCTGCGGCTCCCCGCCGCCTGGTGTGCCGCCACAGCTTCTGGGGCCAGCTCCCCGGGGGGGCGACCAGGGTCCCTGGGGGGAGGAGCAGGCCGACACCCGCACTCCCCACCAGCATGGGGGGGCAGGGCCCCACCTAGGCCTATTGGCCCTGGGCCTCGCTCCCCCCTAGGGACGGCCCTGCCACCTAGGCATTACTCCACATCTCCACTGGCTTAAGTTGACTTAATAAAGTTGACTTAAGCGCTAGTTTGAATTAAAATGAGGTGTTATTAATTTGAACTAACTTTTCCTTAATTCGACTTAAGGAGCAGCTTAAGTCAACTTAAGGAAAGCCCAGTGTAGATGCAGAGTAAATTAAGTAAACTTAAGCCTCCTTAAATCGACTTAATTTTTAAGTGTAGACGCATCCTTGCTGTCCACTCCTGGCTCAGCTACTCTCCTTGCACACTGAGCACATGGCCTTTTCTCACTGCTCTCATGGGGTCTGACCTGACCACACCAGCAGGAAACCCTGTGGAGCATGCTCAAATGCTACCATTCTCTGTTTCCAGAAGTTTCTGGTCAGCTAATCTGCCCAGCAACAGTAACCCACCCTCAATAGGTCTCTTAAAGAGATAGCCTGTTTTAGGCATATGGGTTACACAGCCTCACCCTAGCTGCCTCAGCTTCCCCTTATCTCCAGCCACTTTCTGCTTCTTCTTGGTCCAGAAATGCAACTGATTCCCCTCAGCTGGGACTCATCTGTAATCAGGGTGGGGTTGACCTAGGCTTCTCAGACCAGGCGAGCCACCCTCTTCCAATAGCATTGCTGGATTAGGACTACATATGATTTTACACATTTTAAAATGGTGGCATTAATGGTTGTACCAGCAGGCAACTGAGAGGCGCAGAGAGGGAGAGACAGTGCGTGTATATAGAGAAGATGGGCAAACTTTCTGTAAGTCTTCATTCTTGCAGGCATATTAGCAGATCTGATTGCCACTAGCATCTTTTTAAAAAGCAATTCCTCCTTTAAGAAATAACATACTCAGACAAGAGATCAATGTTAGATATTTCTTTGCATTTCTTGTGAATACACCGCTTACCTACTGGAACTCATTAAAATAATTAAGGCCACCAAAAACATACAAACCAAGTACAAATAAACATACATTTGACATATACATGCTAGACCCTGGACATACACGAAGGGCAAACTCATTCCTAGAGTATTTCCACTGCGGTTATTTCTCAGGGGGAATTTGGCCCATACAGGCTAGACAGCAAGATAGATATATGCCAATTGCTGTATTGAGCTCTGATGTTTAAAGTTAAAATTAAGATTTTAACCACTAGACTAGAAAGGATAATATATGGTGTTATACAGAAGCCAAAATAGGTTTCTTGATGTCAAGCAACATATAGTTTGAGAAAGGTGAAAAATACAATTCACTTGGCCTTTTCAGATGCTAAAGATCTTATGTTGATTTATTTGGCTGCATAGATTTTTGGCCAGGTCAAATTTATCTGATTCTGTTCTTTTAAAACTGGTCTAGCTAAGGGTAAATTGCAAAGGGAATGTATAAAGTCTGTATATAGGAAGATTCTGGCAACAGCTGTAAATAATAAAGCTCTTACAGAGAAGTTCTGCTTGACCAGTTACCTGGTCAACATTATGCCAAGAATCTCTTTCCCCTATTTTGTTCTACAAGAAGTAGAGGAATTGAGATTATTTTCCATCTGTAAAAATAAATATACAAATAACATTTATCTCAATAAAGGTCACTGATGAAAATTTGATACATTAGGGCATTTTGCCTGGTCAGTGGACTTCATACACAATACCTGGACATTAATAAGAGCATTTGAAAACAGAGGCCTCATCTTTCCCTGCCCTGTACCTGTGTACTCCTTTACATCTGGGCAAAGAAAATGTAACAGGTCATTAAGTCACAATGGTAACATCTTCCGTGCATTTGCCCAGCTACAAATAACTGTGCCTGGGTGAAAAGCAGTGGAGAATTAGGCCTTTAGTGTTAGACGTCAGGCAGCTCTCACTCAGGTGGCTCATCATCATTATTCAGACATTTCTAGTGCAGTCTAAAAACAATGTGCTTTTTCTCTCATAGAAGGACAAAGCAGCTGGAAAGCACCTGTGAAGCTGAGTCAGTACCTTCGCTGGGGACGGGTGATTCCCTAGCATGGAACGTTCAAATGGCATGAATGTAGGCAAAGTGTGTGGAATGGACTGCCCAAATGGCCCATGGGATCAGATTCTCTTCTACATCTCCTCCACAGAACAACCCTTTTAGCAGCAGAGCTCCTTCACTCCATGACGGGAGCTTGCTTTGATACAGACTCAGGCTATGTACACACGAGAATACTTGTCCCGCAATAAGTTATTGCGGGACAAGTAAAGCGCTATAAATATAGCACTTTCTCGTGTACACACGTGCTCTTTCTTTCTCAAAGGAGCATTCACCGTGTGAATGCTCCTTTGCGAAAGAAGAGCAGTGCATGGTGGGCACCTGTCCCACCATGCACTGCCCACAGCCAGCCCCCTAGCCCAGCTGCAGGGCTTCCGGGGGCAGGGGGGGCTGCGTTGCCAGCCCCCGCTGTCATCCGAACCCTTGGACTGTGCTGGGGGGCCGGCT
>ML685789.1:24470531-24571484 GCA_007922175.1 Pelusios castaneus | reverse complement strand
TAGTTCAGTCCAGGGGAGCTGCCAAACCGGGCAGCTCCCCAAAATAGTCAATTTCACTGCTCAGCTAGAGCAGTGAAATTGACATATTTGACAGCTCCAATGTCCCAGAGTGGCCTCGATTGGCACTCTGGGACATTTCCGGAAGCTGTCTATTGCGCAAAATGAGTACAGACGAGCATTACCACGGAACAGCTGTTCCGCGATAATGCTACCACTCTCGTTTGGAGTGGTTTAACTGTTGCGCGGCAAGAGGGTGTTGCCGCGCAACAGAGAAATTGCTCGTGTGTACTCAAATGGCTTTATTGCGTGGTAAGGAGCCGTACCACGCAATAAAGTGATCGTGTGTACAAGGCCTCAGAGGGAAGAGTGCTACTTACTGAGTCATTAACACTACAGCCTGCATTACCTGAGATTCCCTGAAGACTTCTCTTTTCTGCTTCTGACCCAGCCTACATCTGCTTACGCAATGTCAGCTGACAAAAGGTTCTCGAAGGTGGTCTAAAGACCTTGAAAGGGAATCACTCTTCTTTCATGAAATTCCATGGGATTTTTAATTTACACCTGGACAGTGCACCAGAAATGGACAGACGAGATTTCAGATTAGAAAGACAGTGACAGATCCCCCACCTCTACAGCTGTGTCTACACAAAACCCTTTCAGGAAACCTTCTCTTGTTACACTTCTCCTGGTGAAGCTTCACCAATGGCAGTAACGATAGCTGACCTTCACAGAAAGTCTAGACAATATGGTAATAAAAATTCTGAACACGTGAGCCCTGTGCACCATCGTGCTCCCACCAGCAATAATTCAGCCATTCGAGACTTCCAAAACAAAAAAAACCCTTAGTGTCGATATCACAAGAAGAAGGAAGGCACATGGTCTGGGGGGGTACGATACTGTAGCAGGAGAACTGGAAGAACGACCTGTCTTAGGACACCATGGGACGGCTGGAGCAAGAACTGATCTAGGAGTCGGATGGAGCACAGCATACTTTGTACAGCCAGAGAAAGTTTGCTCTGGAAACTCCTGTACTGCACAAGGCATCTCTAAACAACTAATTCTAGCACAACTTGATGTTCCCAGCACACATTCATTTGCATGGATGCAGTAATGGAAACTGAAGAGCTTTCATGGTACAACAGAAGGGATCAACAGATCAGTGGAATAGGTTATTGTAGGAACACAGCATCCTTCATTTTAATATGAAGTTTCCACTGATGGTACTGAACTAGCGAAACGAGCAGCTTACACTGAATTCTGTAAAGTCACACTGGCTGGTGATGTCATCACACATCACCATGACACCTAGTAGAAACTTCAAGTGTCATTTGATTCCCAGCAGTGGCTCATGTGAATCTGTATGGTCTGCTCCATGCTCCAAAAGCTGTGATTTTTGGAGATACCAGTTAAGACCTGGAGAGGAACCACTTTTCACTAGCCAAAAACATCACTGCCCACATGCTGAGACAGAGAATGCAGAAGGCTTGGCAGACTGTGACAGACCCTTGTCTCAGTCCCAGATCAGAGACCACCAGAGTTTCCTGCTGAAGGTTCGGATGTTGTGAAGTCTGCTGGGAGCAAAGGAGTCTGTACAGAAGATTCAAGTGAGCTCTGGGAATGTAGCCTATCCAGAGCCATGTGAGGACTGGCTTGGTGATCACAAGGTCTGAGCTAAGACATCAGCTTGGTTTCTCAAACCCCATCTGGAGGGTCACTCTTGGATCTCCTCCTTCGGCTGCTATGGGACATTCCTAGGCCTTCTGCTTCACCACCTCAGGGCTTACTACCACATATTGCTAACTTTTCACTTCTGCAAATACGGGTCCTGTTCCCCCTTGCCCTGCAAACTATGCAGTCACTTACACCAACACAGAATGAACATAAAATGCTACCAGATCAGCCTGCTAGTGGTTCAGGCCCATCCAGTAGACCCTGGCCCCCTGAGAAGGCAGCCTGGCACTGCTCCAGTGGCACAAAATTGCGTTAAAGCTGGTTTAGCCCCCACCTCCCCCAAGTTAGCTAGGTTTGTGGGGGGAGAAAATTCACACTCTCTAAGCAACACTGCTCTGCAGGACACCCCTCCTGCTGTCCTGGTGTAGAATGCGTCTGTTGACATAGGTAACATCATTCAGGGAGGTGGTGGAGCTGTGCCGGCAGAAGATCCCCTTCTCCTGGCTTACGCTGCCTCTACACTATACACAGCCAGCATGGCTACACCAGCCAGGCAAGTCCTCAGCTAGTTATACAAGGATTCCCCTGTGGATGGGAAAGCCCCAGCTATGGGGCTGGCTCTAGTTCCTAATGCAGGGGGTGCATGGGGCCAAAGAGCTCAAAAATCCATGGCTGCCCTTGGCTGGCCTCTGCAGCCAGATGTAAGTTAGAACAGTGTGGAGGCTGCTCTAAATTACACTGTAGGTTGAGGCATGCGAAGGTGACTTAAAACCCCCTGAAAGCAGGGCTCTGGTGCAGCTGAGGATCTGGCTGGCACGCTTTCTACAAGTGTAAATGACATCACAAGGAGGAAGGCAGTGGAAAGATAAGGCCCATATTGTTCAAAAACCAACCCACTGCTACCACAGTCAAGCAGTGTTAAGGCATTTTGGGTCCCAGGCTTGTTGGTTTTCTTTTTATTTGTTGCCCCCTAATACTCAAATGGGATCGGGAACAGTCCCACCAGGACCTCTCTGCTCTAATAGGGCTCCCAATGGAGCTTTTCTGACAGGAGAAAAGACTGAAAGGACCTGCACAACTGTGTTGAACTGAAGTCTGAGCAGGCCAGGGATGAGGTGGGGGTAGGGAAAGAGTGGGGCTGGGATGCCAGGGGACTCAAGCACCTCATCGAGCAGTGGCTATTTGCTTTAAAAAATTCAATCAAGTATGTGTGGCTTGAGCATAGTTTACGCTCCTGTAATCTCTCCCCTGTCTGGTTTACAGCGAGCTTTAAGGGGGAGCCTTAGGGAACAGAGGGGTCTAGTGATTGAGGTGATGTTACTTCATGGGGGATTTCAGCCTCTACGCTGGCGGGGGGGGCCCCCCCAGGACTTAGCAGGATCTGAAGCTACATCTTAGGAGGGGTTAACACACAGGACCAAACATAATCCCGGCCCTGCATTGCTAGAGGTGTTGGGTTATTAGGGTTGGGGAACCAAGGGCTCCTGTCCTGTGAGGCACATATGTCCACAGAACAGGGCAGTCCACTTCAGCATGATCGGCAGACTCTCTAAAGTGGGGGAGGTGTACATGCCTCCAGGGGTGGGTTGCTTCACTAGACCTGTGGAGCACTTCCCCATGCCCACAATCTTCTGACCCCAAGCAATTCCTCTCCCCCGGTAGATGCACCAATCATAGAATCATTGAAGATTAGGATTGGAAAGGACCTCAGGAGGTCATCTAATTCAACTCCTGGCTCAAAGCAGGACAACATGCCTTCTTAGTAGTCACAAAACCCCCCTCACACACCCTCCTTCTCCCACATCCTTCTCTGTGCGAGTCTCCCACTTCTCTTTTTCAAGGACATGGGTGAGGCAGGGGAGAGGCCACAGAAAAATGGTCAAATCCCAAATCATTTCCACCATAATCAGAGGATTCTACAATCCATATGGTTTCATCTCTTATTTTCCAATCACTTTCCCCTCACCTCTAATTGGGAATCCAGGGTAGATGCAAGAATGGACTTTATGCTTACACATAAAAGGTATCTGCAAAGGGCAAAGAACAACTGGGTTTATACCTGTTTTGCTCTATGATGTAGAAATATGGCCTTAAAATGGTTATTCCCCACACCCCACTTTAAAAAAAAACAACAACCTAGAAGTATCAGGCATATCAAATTTTGCTGTCCCTTTCTTGGCTGGGAGGGTTCAGTCCAAGGACCCAGAGACGTGGATTGAGAGCTTTCTCATCCCTTAACTAAGGAGAGGAAGCACTGAATCTTCAACAAAAAAGAAATCTTATCTTAAGTTTCCCAGGGGTTTTATTAAACAGGCATTAACAAAAACTAGCAAGAGAGTTATAAGTAGTTTGGGCGGGGGAGGGGCGTCTTTCTCAGATCATTTGATTTCACTTCCTTGGTTTCTGATGTCATAAATTTACTTGCTTTCCAGTCGTCCATAGAGTCTGCGAGTGAGACACAGGTGGAGAAGATTGGAATTTCTAATGTTAAAAACCAGCACAAAAAAGAAATCAAACAGTTTTTCCTCCATCAGCTGCTAACAGAAACCAGCCTCCCTTCTGGGTCTTCTGCATTCATCTTGAGGAGGCAAACAAGATGAAACAGACCCAATTTATTACCTTTCCATGTCCGGTCTAAGAGGCTGGGCCAAGCACAGCCGAGTCATGGATCTGAGGTAAGGAGGGAAGAGGCCAAGCAGCCTCCGGCCTCCTGACACTACTCCCCTAGAGAGAGGATCTCTGGAAAGTCATGCAGGCTCCTCATCCTGGCCATGGTTGCTGCTGGGCTACATAAAGAAAGAGAAACATAACACACTGAAGGGAAAAGGAAATCTTGTATCCACATTACTGTAGATGTAGCTTCAAATGCAAAAACATTCCGAGACGATGAATCTAACAAGCTGCCTATAGCTAGGAGAGCACTAAACAAGCAGAGGTTGGAGTGGAGTGGAGCATCTGAATATTATTACAGCCTGTGGGCGATAGGATGCATACCATTCTTTTGTTTGCCTTATAAGGGGAGTGGCATCTGGTGTAATAATGCTGAACATGAAAGAAATTGCTCAGGTTTGGAGGCTAACCATCACCTCTCTTTCCTTTTTCTATATACTCGTGGAATGCTGGCCAGACCATATCATCGTCTGGCCATTAATTGGTTCTACATTTCTGACGCATTTTCACGGTCAATAACCAGCAGAATCTTTGACCATTCTGTGACTGAGAGGGAGGCAGTACGTTTCCAATTACCGGCTGTTACTTTTTGCTTTGCATTCAAACAATCCAAACATAACTCTTGAGTGATCCGCTGTTGCAGGGACAGCTGCCTCAGATGCCAAAAAGCAAGGCGGTGGTGACAAAGATGAGAGGTAATAAACGTTTGCTCAGCTTTCTAACCTTCTTCTGAAATTCCTATCCAACTGAGCATTCACACATGGCTAACCTCCCAGATTTATAACAGAAACAGTCAGTGGGAGTCTTTCCACTGACTTCCGTGGACCTTAGATCAGGCCCCAAAAGTATTAAAAGTCACCAGTGCTTTTTTTCTGGCGGAACGCACCGGAACAGCGTTCTGGCATCTTTTTTTCCTTCTCCCACCCACCGGCCGCCTCGACTTCCTGGCCCAGAGCCGACCCCGCCCCACTCTCCCGACAGCGTCGGCCTCCCGGCACGGGGCCAGGATCAGACTCCGTTGCCGGGGTCTGTCTGCCCTGCCGGGGCCGCGTTCGGTCCCCGCTGCTCCCTCCCAGCTGTGCAGGCTGCGGCCGGGCTGGGGAGATTTAAATCTCCCGCCCTGAGCATGCGCAGATACAGCGTGCTCAGGGCGGGAGCGGCCTGGCCGGCAGCAGCTCTGCCGGCCGTCCCTGTAGTTCCCAGCCTCCGGCCAGGTAAGGGGGCTGGAGGGAGGCCTGGAGAGGGGTGGGGGTGGGGACAAGGAGAGTGGCCAGGTTGTGGGGTGCGGGGGACAAGGAGACGGGCCGGGGTGGGGGTGGGGACAAGGAGACGGGCCGGGTTAGAGGGGTGGGGGTGGGGACAAGGAGACGGGCCGGGTTAGAGGGGTGGGGGTGGGGACAAGGAGACGGCCCGGGTTAGAGGGGTGGGGGGACAAGGAGACGGCCCGGGTTAGAGGGGTGGGGGTGGGGACAAGGAGGGACCCCCGCGCAGGCCGGCAGCCCCCACCGCCCCCTGCAGACCCCCGGGGCTGCTTCCTTTCTCTTTTTTCTCTTCCTCTTCCTTTCCTTCCTTTCCTTTTTTTCCCCTCTTCTTTGTCTTCCTCTCCCCTGCCTTCCTTCCTCTTCTCTGCCTTCCTTTCTCTTCTTTCTTCCTTTCCTTTTTTTCTTTTTCTCTTCTTTGTCTTCCTCTTCCCTGCCTTCCTTTCTCTTCTTTTCTTCCTCTCCCCTGCCTTCCTTTCTCTTCCCTGCCTTCCTTTCTCTTCTTTCTTCCTTTCCTTCCTTTCCTTTTTTCTTTTTCTCTTCTTTGTCTTCCTTCCTTCCTGCTCTTTCTGTCTTTACTTCCTTCCTTTCTTTCTTTTTTTCTTTTTCTCCTCCTTCCTTCTCTTTTTTCTTTCTCTCCCTTCTTTTTTAAAACTTTTTAAAAATTAATTTTAAATAAAAACCTTTCTTAAAATTAGATTTCAATTCCAAATTCATTCCAATTAAATTAATTAAACACAATTAATTAATTAATTCTATTTACAATCACTTTATCTTCAATTAATGCCTATAATTTCTGTCTTGTGAGTTTTCCCCAAAAATTTATTCTGAAAAAGTTTTTCACACGGCTTGAAAATTTTGCACACAAGCCACCAAACCTAGAGGGAACATTGGCTACTAGTTGCGTACACAACAGCAGGCCAGCAGGCTAACATCGGTCAGTCCCACACTCTGGGCCTGGCCGGAGCCCACAGCACCAACAAAAAGTGTGTGGATGCATTACTGCCTGCCACCCAGTACCCAGAAACACAGGCCAGCAGCAGACGTGATAGCTACGCATTCACGTTTTTTTCTAATTATAATACGGCCCCCCAACAGTCTGAGGGACCGTGAACTGGCCCCCTATTTAAAAAGTTTGAGGACCCCTGCTGTAAGACCTCACAGGTTGTCTTTCAGTATATTAGCGGCCTGCATAGTTAATAAAACTTAACAGTTTTTACCTTGTATTTTTATTTCTTTGATATATTCAAAAATTTACTGTTTACTGCACTATTTTCAGTGTTATTTCTTTATGACACGACGGACATCAATAGGAGTTCCGGTACCTTTTTTTTTAGAAAAAAAGCACTGAAAGTCACTATAAAATGCTCAGATATAAGGAGTGGTTTATTATTAGCACTGGTTTCTTCTACTGACTCAGATCCAACTCATTGTTGTGGCAAAGTTAGGGCCTCTGCCTCTTTCTCCACTATATGAGAATTTGGCCCCAACCTTCCCAGACTATTCAACTAGGCACTTTTCATTAAGAAAAAGTGCATTGCCCCACAGGAATATAACCCTGTAGCACACATGTTCTTATTACACAGATAAAAATAGTCAGATCCCATTCTTCAGTCACACAGTTCCATTATAGGCATGCTTTTGTGGGAAATCCTGTAAGTTTGCTATTTCACTAGATGTCTTCCAAGTCCCTCTCTCCTGGGCTTTGATAGGCTCTGTACCAATACAGCTCATGACATAAGGGAATGTTTATGTCATTACAGGAGGAGGTGGGCAAGGTTCTGTGGCCTGCATCGTGCAGGAGGCCTGACTAAATGATCATATTCGTCCCTTCTGACATTAGAGTCTGTGAGTCATTAGAATGCTTTGTGACTTGGAGTTTAATCCTTTCTCCTTAGGCTGATGTGACTTCACAGAATCTGGCCATTAAAAGAAGGCTGTGGTCTGAGAAGTGATTATGGAAAGAGAGCCCCATCTTACTCCCCAGAGTAGCCCAGTGTGTGCAGTCACAGTCATAGCTGTAGAATTGACAAACAGAAGTGGGGGATTAATTCTCTATTGCCTTACTTCCTGCATGGCCATTCCCAGCTGGGCAAGGTGAGGGGGGAAGGTGGTGTGTAGAGCCATGATAGTCCCCCTTGTGACTGGCAGTAGCATAACAGGCACTCCTTCTCCAGCACCTTCTGCTGAAGCCCAGCTGGCCCTGGAGAAGCCTGTGTCATCTCGAGACTGTGCCCACTCACCAGATCACATTTAGTGCCACCCCTTCCAACGTAAGCAGAGTCCAACAAACTAACCTTTACCCTTGGCCAGGCTCACTTGCCACAGACCTTCTCCTCCTTCCCTACTTTCTAGGCTCCACAGAGTGACTTCCTGCTCTTCATCCCAGAGCTTCTGGACTCAACAGTCCTCCCCATTATATTCAGGGGTTTCCACCCCACTTTTTCTGGTGGGCATTAGGGGAACATAGCCCCCCTCTGGGCTCCAGTCTAGCAACCCCATGGCAGGCAGTTAACTCCTGCTGCCTCAGATGCCTTGGTGCCTTCTTGGTCTTCCTGATACCTTAACCTTCCTACAGCCCCTCCCTTGTCTCACCAGACTTCTACCTCCTTGTAGGCCTTTCCTACACGCCCTAGCAACCAGGGAGGGATTGCAACATTCCTCTCCCTACCCCCTTCTCAGCAGGGCTTCCTCCCTTTATTCTCTTCACCCAGCCCATCCTCCCACCCACACAGCTGGCCTTCATCTTCACTTGGGCCTGGACCACCTTCTAGAGGCAACAAAGTGCATTAATTGAGCTCTTCAGCTCCAATTAACCATTTTGGTGTCAGTTATACGGGGTTAAATCCCCCAACACAGTGTAAAATACTATCATGCCACTTTGGCAGCACCTTACAGTCACTCTGTACAGGTGGCAATGGCCACACACAGTACAGGGCCACTCTGAAATGAGGTTCTCTACTTTACTATTTTTATTATGGTTTTTTATACCCGCTAATGCTGCAGAAAATATCTGGCTGGGCTGTGCCCCCAGAGGTGTACATGAATTGTAGTGCATTGTAGCATGAGTAAGGATTCTGGTTCCTTCCACTGCTTACAGGCTTGCAGCATTATAGGGGGTTTTTGCAGTTGATTGGGGGATACCTCCTAGAGGCCAGAGGGATTTGTGTGTGGGGAGGGGTGGGTATTAAACTCAATACTCCCTCTGCCCTATCTGAGAATTCACACAATGCTTGTGCCATTTCCACTCTACGCTCTGAGAATGCTCTGCTCCTGGCTATTACTGAGGCAGAAAAGCAGACCCTGTCATATCGAGGAGCCTGCAATGCAGTGGCTTACCAGGGAGGAGAGAGGGACCATGCCCCCCAGGTGCCAGCCAGGGAGAGGGCACTGGCAGGCCCTCACCAAACCCTGCTTGGGTGGACCGTCATTCTCAGCTGAGCGGAGTGTGATTGAGTATCCTCCTAGGCAGGGCTAAGGGCTGACTAGATTCTCTGGAACAGGCTGCCTCCAGACCTGAAGGAGTTGGGGAGGGCAAGGATGGGGTCTATGACCCCCTCATCTTCCTAGAGGTGCACATAGGGGACCCCAGCCCAGCCCAGCAGCAGCCAGGACTTTTTTGTTCCCTGACCTACCTGGCTGGGATGGGGTTTCCCTCAGCATTGTAATGTGGGAAAGGAGGGAGCATGGGAGCCAGGGGGACTCCTGGAGCTGGGGAGGGCCAGCTAAGGGCTGGATGGAACCTGCTTGGGTGGGGGCTCCCCCTATGTCTCCTGCTGCAGGGGGCTGAAGCTGCCTCCAAACCTGAAGAAGCCAGGGAGGAGGGACAGGGCTGGGAGTTGCGACCACCCTCCACACCCCCTGTCACTGGAATGGCTCCTGGCAGGGAAGAGAGAAGAGAGGGGAAAGCATTTCTTGACTCCTCAAATGTGACTTTGTATCTTAAACAAACTAAAGCAGGGTAAGCCCTTATTCACCAGGAGGAACTATCTATATTCTGCAAAAATACAGAACAAAGCTGGCCCTGCAAAGCTCACATGCCTGAGCAGAGCAAGCATTTGCACCCCCCCAAAACCTCCAGAGCCCTCCCCCTCTCCACAGATACAGGACCGCTCCAGGCAGCTGGTGAGTGGCACCAGGATGCGTGGCCGGAGTGCAAATGTAGACTTGGCCTCCAGGCACTGAAGACTCCTGGTACACCACTGCTGTAAAGTAAGGGTGTGAGTCTTTAGAGCTGCTTGAGGTCACAGACATTGCTGTGTGAGCTACTCTTTGATCAGCAGAGCGATATGCTTATATCCAGTAGCTCAAGGCACAGCGAATTCCTTATGTTGCTCAATCACTTAAAGAACTCCCCCTGTATTTACTCTAATCTTTTGGCTCATTTCTAGGAGCGTCTAAGTGGTTTTCTGTTGCTGCTGAATTCAGAGTTCTGTGATTCTATTTCAGATGACACCTTGGGTCAAACAAAATAAATAAGGGAGCTTTTAAGGGTCACCAGGTCACCCAAGCCTGATTTTTAGCTAGTCCATTAAACAGAACCCGTGAAATGTTGCATTAATTGGAAAACACATAATTTCAATATGCTGCCACCTGCTGTTATGAAGTAATCATTAAATGTTAGAATAACAGGCAAGCTCTATTTGTACAAGAGCATTTTCAAAGAGAAGTGACAGCCCTTGAACTGTAGACACTGGACAAATATTGAGCTATTCAGAACTTCTGGAGACTCCTATAGCTACCTAGCTCGGACCATCACTCCTCTCAGCACCTCCCCAGTCAGTCTCCCATTTTGTACTCTCTGAGACTGTCCCGAGCTCTCCTGTCTTGAAGAAGATTTTTTAATGAACTCAGGAGAGGAGGAATGTGCCTCCTGAAGCTCTTTGCAGCACATGTTTGTGTGATTTAATTAGTAACAGATCTAAGTTTAATCAGTCAAGAGGCTTTACTATGTTCTTACCAATTAAGTTATCCAACTGCACCAAGTTAATAATTTATTTGCTGGGGGAATAATATAGATACATATCTCTATATATTTCCCTGTCATACTGTTTAAATATGAATAGTACTCTAGTAAATGAAATGATGAGTTCGCTCTATTTTGGCTCATTTGAATCCTGATCACTGCAGTCTGAGTATCCGTGAATTAGAGGGAAGAATTGAACTTAAAGCTTTACTCCCTTGAATTGCTTGAAAAGCTTTTGTACAGTTTCTCAAAAAAAAAAAAAAACACCACCTCCCACCCAAAGATGGCCTTTTGAGAAAATGTAATTTTTGCCCACATTTTTCAGGCTAAAACAATTACTTTTAAAACATTTTGGAGTTAACCCCCCAAACCAGAAAATACAGAAACCCTTCTATGCCCTCAAAAGAAAAGTTTTCACTTTTGCCCCTCAGTTTTTTCATAGAAAATAAAATACCTTTTGGCCACCTCTATTACCTATATGTACTTCCTTTTAGCAATACCAACAATACAGTCAGCCTCTTTAAACCACGGTCATGGTAAGAAGATTGACTGGAAAGAAGAAATCTTGAGTTCCCACATCTACTCCCTGTGCGTCTTCCAAGAGCCATGGATTTTAAAAGATCAGTGTGGACCATTATGATCATCCAGGCTGCTCTCCATTGCATTTCACCCAGTAATTGCTGCATTAAGCCATAGCTCGTGGGTTGAGGTAGAGCAGGGATGTCCAACCTTTTCGGATCAGGGACCACACTGGAATTTTTTCTCACTCTGGGGGCCAAGGGTCTCTGGCACCTGGAGCCAAACCTACATTTGCCCCCTTCTTGATCTCACCCCCCCCCCTACACACAAGAGGAGTCCCAGCACTGCCCCCCAGCTGCACTGGATGCAGGGGGTCCATACTTGTGGGGGTGAGGTGGTTTGGGTAGGGGTGGCCCAGACAAGAGGGGAGGAAGCTGGGGTGGGAGGAGGGGAGGAGGCTGGAGATGAGAAGGAGCTGCTGCTCTGCGCCCCTCCCCCCACCCCAGCTGGCTTGGCTGAGAGGGAAAGGAAGGGGCAGAGAGGGGTGGCATACCTGGAGGAGGGCAGGGTTAGCACAAGCAAGGCTGGAGGAAGCTGGGGAAGTTGAGGGGCTGGATGTGAGGGGGAGCTGCTGATCTGCACCCTCCCTCCAGCTGGCTCTACAGTGGGGGGAGGAAGGGGCAGGGAGGAGTGTCACAGCTGCGGGCGGGAGCAAGGGGATACTGCTCTACCCTGCTGGCAGGTCCCGAACTCTGCTCCACAGCTAGCTCCAGGGCTGGAGAGGAGAGGCTGGGCTGGTTCAGGGCTAGAAAGCAGGGAAGGGAAGGGGCCTGGCATCTGCTCCACCCCCCAGGCCTGACCTGCAGGCGGCTACTGTGCTGCTCAGCTCCGCCAGCCAGCAGGCCTCGGTCCAGGGCTAGAGGAGTCTGAGGAGAGGATGAGCTGGTTGGAGGGGATGGGGCTGCTGCTATTCCGCCCCCCCCGGCTTGTGATGGAGGGGCGGGGCTGAGCCAGCGGGCCAGACTGCAGCCTTTGGTGGAATCCGGCACGTGGGCCGCACGTTGGACAACCCAGAACTAGAGCGTATTCAGGGTAGATTGTTTTTAATAGTGATGGTAATTAACCATTGGAACAACTTACCAAAGAATGTCACTTGACATCTTTAAAATAAATTTGGATATCTTTCGAAAACGTTTTTTATCTCAACCACAAGACATCCCTAAGTACCGGTAATTTGTTTCAGTGGTTAGTTATCCTCAGTATTAAAAACTGTGCCTTATTTCTATGCCAAGCTTATCATGCTTCCCAGAGACCAGCAGGGACTACATTTTAAAAGAAAGTTTCTTTGTTCAGAATGAAACCAGGCATTAAGAAGTTGCTTACTAATGAATAACGCAAAGTTACCTACAGCTGGACGTGATCACTGCCACACTAGAACATGGGAAATCATAGATTAGGCTATCTATTTTTTTAACTCATTCTCAATATCCAACAAATGATGGTAGCGATGAGAACATCTGTATTCATATATGTGTATCTAATCAGAAAAGACCTGGGTTTTAAGCACGCCAGGCTTAATTTTCAAGAGTTTGGCACTCAGGGATGCTTTTAAACCTGCCCATTAGTTTCTGTGCCTAAATGCTAGCAGAGCTCTTCCCAAAACTCGAGTCCACTGCCTTCAGAAATCTTTGGATCTGGTCCCAAATGCTCAGGCACTCTGCCCTAAGCATTGCAACCTTGTGAAGGCTCTGGAAGCTGTGCTGGTCAAGCGGTCCAGCTTTAGATGAGGTGGCAATGCAAAGTCGGAGTGAGGGATGGGAGGCTATGGAAGGAGCATAGCTTCAGGGGATCCAGGAGAAGTATCCGGTGGGCCCCTTCCTAGTGTCCTCTCCTGGCCTGGAAACAGACTACAGGCAGTCTCCCTCAGTTTCCCCTCTTCCTGGCTGGAGTCTTAGCCTCCTGCTGCACTTTACAAGGCAAGTGCCCTAATCTCTCGGCTCTCCAGCCCATGGGGCAACCCCCCTTTACAAGCAAGTAGACCAGCCTATGCTGGTGTCCCTTGAATGGCTGTATTCTGAGCCAGACCCTGTTTTCTGGCCAGGCCCCTGAATCTGCAGGGTGGGCCTGGCCAAGGGCTGCTTCCAGTCATGTGCCAGGAAGTTGCTTGAGAGGCTCCAGTCGCTAGGTAACAAGTCGAATGGGTGCGCCAGCGCTCCAGCTCACTTGTTACTTAGCAAGAGGAATTGTGGGAGGGGGAGAGGCTGTGTGATGAGGCCTGCCCATTGTAGCACCCGACAGCGGCATGGGTTTTACCGCTGCAGCTGCAGGGCTGGCCAGCAGCCACTGCGACGAAGTGCATGCCACTGCCTGGTGCTGTGGTGGGTAGGCATCATCTCTAAGTGGCCCACCCATGGCTACATCCCTGTTCCGAACCCATGCAATGGGTGGTGGTAGATCATGGACTTAACCTAGATTCAAGAAAAAGATCTTCCTGTTAGCCCCGTGTTGGCTGGTAAAAACGCGATCGCCAGTTCACTAACATAGACACGATCTCTGTGCTTTTACCATCCTGTTGTCTCAATCATGCTTGGAGCAGGGGTGAAAGGACTCTGTGCTAACAATGCCTGAGCTCTCCTATGACCCACGTACACTAGAGCTTTGACCAGTGAGATCATGAGGGATTGAAGGGGTGCCAGTAGACAACAGTGTTTAACCATAGGTCACATTTTGCCAGCAAGGACAGCGCCTGGTACATGTGATGCTCTCAGTAGAGTTGGGCCATGTGTTGTGCAGTTTATTGATTTAGAGTGTTTGGGGGTTTTTTCCATCAGCTTTTTGAAATGGCATCTATTCTGTATCATTTCTGGCCTTGAAATAAACTTTGGACATTGAATTGTTTAATAAAAATTGAACGTGACTAAGCTACCCTCTCCCTACAAAAGTTCATATTTACAACTATTTTTGATTTTCCAAATGGAAGAGGCCCACATTTAAATTGGATTTTTTTAAAAAAGGATGGAATATTTCAACCAGCCCCCAAATGGTTTAAACACGTTTGAAAGTGTTTTCCTGTTCTTTTCTTTTTTTCCATTTTCAGACCACCTGAAACACTGAATAACTTTGCCAACTCCCCTGACCCACCCATTGCCCAATTCTGAGAATGGGAATGAATATAAAGTAGTATTATAAACTTGGATATATCCAACAGGAACTATTGCAGTGTTTGCATACTATCCTGGCTATTCTACTCTCAGCCTTCTGCGGGGGAGTTCCTAATAAGAGAGGGAGGATGATAGTATTTTGCTTTGGTGCCGCTAGATGTCAGTGTGCACCAAGATTGAAAGAAAGACCCTGAGAGTGGAGCCTGAAGTTAGCATCAGTTTGTCCATCCACCGCAGACATTACTGAGTATTTAC
This sequence comes from Pelusios castaneus, assembly GCA_007922175.1. NCBI lineage: Eukaryota > Metazoa > Chordata > Testudines > Pelomedusidae > Pelusios > Pelusios castaneus. The sequence goes on along the minus strand of ML685789.1, from coordinate 24,556,983 downwards.
AGAGCTTGCATCTCACTCTGGAGAATGTCAGTGGAGCTGTTTGCTTTGGTGTTATTTCGATAGATGGCAATTTGTGGAGTGAGTGAAGAGCAAACTGGCACGTATCCACATTTAGGGCCTGATCCAATGGCCAACAAAGGCAAGTGGCATAGAATCATAGGGTTAAAAGGGACTGCAAGGGTCATTTAGTCTAAAATGCAGGATGTGTTGTGTCTAAATCATCCGAGATAGATAGCTATTCACCCTTCTTTTGAAAGCCTCCAGTGAAGTATCTTCCATGACCTCCCTCGACAGTCTGTTCCATTTTTCTACTGATCTTACACTCAGGGTGTTTTTCTAAGACTTCATCTAAATCTGCTGTGCTGTAGTTTGAGCCCTTTGCCTCTTGTTCTGCCCTCTGTGACAAAAGAGAACAATTTTTCTCCCTCTTTTTTATCACAGCCTTCAAGTATTTGAAGACTGCTATCATACCTACCTCCCCATCTCTTTTTTTCCAAACTAAACATCCTTCAGCCTTTGTTCCTATGACTTGCATTCCATCCTTTTGATCATCTCTGTTGCTCCCTTCTGGCTCCTTTCCTCTTTCTCTACACAGGCGACCAAAACTGGATACAGAACCCTAACCAGCACCGAGCAGAGCAGTAGGTGATAACCTCCCGGGACTTGCATGCTTTGCATCTGTTAATGTAACCTAAAATTGCATTTGCTTTTTTTGCAACAGCATCCCATCAATGACTCATGTTGAGTTGTGATCCACCACAGCTCCCAGAGCCTTTTCAACAGTGCTGCTGCCAAGCTGGTTTTCCCTCAACTTGGCTTACATAAAAGGTCTTTTCTACCAATATTTTATTGGTGGTAAACATGCTCTGTCCATTTGTCCATGGGAAAACGAGACAATAAAATCTAAAAATAAAGGCATCTCCTGACAGACCCACTAATGGTAGTGTGAACCATTATATGGTTTGTTTCCACTTTTTGAAAGAGAAAAAAAGTGACTGAAGAGGAATTATTTCCACGGAAGGTGGCAAAATAAGAGGGTGAGCGCGTAGGTTGAGATGTGTGTCCTCCACTTGAGTTAACAGTGACATTAGCAGCTCTTTCCCACGAAGTCTATCTGAAAGGGAGGGTGGAAGGAGTTTGTTCAGTAACTCCTGATGGTTTAAAGATCAAGTAATCCACTGCCAGCCTGTAGTTAAGAGGGACTGAGGACTCAAACTCTTTGAGGAATTCTTCTCTCTCCATCCTCCCCTGGTACCTTTGCTTTTAAGTGGAATTCTGTCCTGGGGGAGAGGGCACTTTCACTGACTGCAGTAACTCCTAAATCTCCCACTCCCCTGATGGCTTCCCCCCATCCCCTTCCCCAGCCATCTGCTAAAATAATCAGTAAGACAATGGTTAATGTTGACATTACACGGTCCATCCTCGGCTTTAGCAGCAACACCCCAATGGGATGAATGAGTCATGCATATCCGAGCCAGTGTTACAGCTGCCTGCAGACTCAGAAAGATCTCTCTCCTTTAGTTATGCTATGATCACATTTGGAAAGTTTTCTTCCTAACCATGAGGTCTAGAAAGTCACTCCTTGTTTTTCAATGAAAGCTGAGACTCGGCAGGATCTGAACATAGCATAGGAGTATAGAAATATACCAAACAGAAAAATATTGGATGCACCTGGTGTAGGAACTACAGTGTTGGCATGCAGGGGACTGGTGCGCACACCCATTGTCATGTTAATTCTGGAGATATCTGTTCCAGGACTTACCATTATGAGCTGTGTTTTCCCATGTACCTAGATGAAATTAAATCCCTATCAGAGAATGTTTGTTAAGCGGCACAGACTGTTTTCTCTGGAAAAGTGATCCATTACTCAGAGTACATCTCTCCCAGGGACATTTATCTGGTTAGCCAGTGCCCACATGGGTCATGAAGATTCCATAAATTGACCCCAGCGGTTTCCATTTTGCTCTAAATGGAAACAGTGACAAACTGGTTTCACTCGTCCCTGTTTCATAATTAACAACAGGGGTGGGGAAACCCCAAATATAACTCGTCAGGTCCCGAGTCTTCCCCTATCTCTCAACAGACTGAAGGGCTCACCGGTGTGAGAACATTGCACAGGTGTCACTAAAACAATTTAAAATTGATCTGATTACACCAATGCACGCTGCTTATGTGGCTCATTTAAGCCATGCTTAAATGAGTTCAGTTTTACACAGACCTAAGTACTGCCTAGGTTTAATGCTGCATCTGTGCACAGAAATGGATTTTTCTCACAAAGAGGTTTGAATAGCAACTACTAGAAACAGTGGTTTTCCAGCACTCCACCCATCAAACGCTAGTCACATAAAGCATCCATTGAGTTGTTTCAAATAACCGGTAAAAAAATAAATAAAAATCTGTTGATGCAGAGCTTAGGAAAAGAAAAAGAGGCTAAAGTGTTTGCAAATACTAAAGCTTATAAAGAGACATCTTCATAAAAACGGAGGAGAATTGTCTTCTATTGAAGGAACTTTGATGTACTTGGCTGACATGCTGAAACTGAGGGCTGGTCTACACTAGCAAATTTAATCGACCCAGATGTGTTGCCGAAGGGCGTGAAAGAGCCACATCTCTGAGCGATGTAATTAAGCTGACTTAAGTCCCCACATAGACCAAACTAGGTTAACAAAAAAATTCTTCCATCATCCTAGCTATCACCTGTCAGGGAGATGGATTAACAACAGGAAAGGTAGAATCCCTCCCATCGCCATAGGAAGTGACCACATTGATGCTCTCCTGCCTCTGTGTTACTGTAGTGTTTTAAGTGTAGCCATAGACTCAGATCAGGGATTCTCTAACAGTGGGCAATGGACCACCTGTGGTGCCCCAGCGCTTGCCTGTGATCTGCAAAGAGCTGGATGCTTCCATGGTGCTGACTCTGTTCCTTGTTTTTAGCTGCTAGATCAGATAAAGAGACTAGCTGGTCAGGAATGGCTCTGGTTCATGAGCAAATGCCAATTTATTGCACTTGAAATGTCACACATGAAAACGTCTTGGGTTTCTCAACTCACCAGCAGGCTTCTGATGGAAACCCCCTTAGTCTCGCGGCAGGTTGCTGGACATCACAGCTTCCGTGGTCCATCTTTCTGGACTATCCCCACAAAGCAGACTCTTCTGAGGCAGGAAACTCCAGACCTTCCGGTTGGCCAGGGAAGCCCTGCCGTGCAGATCACAACAAAACTGAGCTTTAAACTATTGAAATTTCCTGCAAACTGAAAATCCTGAGTTTTGGCCATTTCTAATTAAGAGACACTACTAAGACATAAAGCACTACCCTGATGCTGGTTTTCCACATACGCAAGCCCTAAAGTAGTCAACGGGCTGTTACTGGAACTCCAACAGCAGAGAAGGTGGTCTGCAAAGTCCAGAATGGAAGGGGATGCATCCATTTCTTAAGATGTGGTACATACTAGGAAAAGTTTGAGACCTTCTGACTGAGTAAGTGATCCTTGTCTGGTATCCTTGAGGCATTTGTATCTGAAAGTAATAGTTCATCCGTCTCTACATACTGATAACAAAGAAGCCCTTGTTCTGTGCCTGGGCCATGGATGGGTAACCAACTGGTGCCTCTTGACATCTGTTTTGATTATAAGCTCTTGGAGGCAGGGTGTCTTTTTATAGGATGTGTCTGTACAGCGCCTAACACAGTAGTACCCTGATCCATGACTGGACTCATGTCTAAGATTGGAATCCTCCTCTTGGAGGACAGGTCTATCAATGGCCATTAGTCCAGATGGTCAGGGATGCAACCTCTTGCTTTGATTGAATTTCCTAGAATCTGGGACTGACTGACGGGTCAAAATTGTCTCTTCATTCCCTCTGGTGTACCTGCCACTGGCCACTGTCAGACAACAGGATGCTGGACAGGACGGACCATTGATCTGACCAAGCATGGCCATTCTTAAGTAGATGTTATGTGTTCTCAGAGAACAAATAAATACATAATGGAAATAATGATTGATGGGGTTTCTTAGATATGCTATATATTTTGGACTTGCCATTCCTTTTTCTCACCTCTTTATATCTTTTCCCCTTGTTATTTTTCTATCCCTTCTTCCAATTTTTAATCTTCTTGCTGCTTGAGGCTTTTGTTAATTGACTCATGGTTGATTTTCCTTCTGAAATCTGTGATCGTGTCAGAGAGATTGATGAGAGAATTCCAAGATGTGGAGGATATGTCCTTGGGGTTTGGAGATGGGCAGAAGAGGAGTGATCTACTGGAGGAGAGAATTCCAAAAATTCACCCTCATGGGTGAGCTGTGTTTGGTAAACACACACACACACACACACACACACACACACCCCTGAATCCACTTTCAGGCTTGGAAAGAAAATACAAATATGTTAATAGATCTCTCCCCAAGAGTTTAATTGGTTCTCTGTCCCAAAAAACAGGTGACACCCCTGGCTTTCTCCCTAAAAATGATCTGCGCTGGCATTCTTGGGAGCAGCCTCAAGGAGGAATGCAGCTCTTGGCATGGGGACAGGAGCTGACATTCCAGTCCAAACTCAAGAATGTGGACAGACTGTTCACTCCAAATGACAGGCACATGAGTTCATTCACCCTCACTGCACTGGAAATGGGCTGTCAGAATCCAGGCAATGCTGCAAGCCTTCAGAGAGATTCAGCTTTGGTATCAGTGCTCCCGGCTTATCTGCCAGATGCTTTCCCCAGGGTAGGGGCTCTCATCTGTCTCAAACTGTGGACCACATCTTAATGGACAGGTCATCTCAGGCCCCTCCTCTCTTTCTATAGGCCACTGCTGGCCACCTCCCCTTCCCTCCATGGTTACAGAATGTCTCCATTTCAACCACAGCCATTGCTTCCATGGAACAGCAGTACTGGGAAAGCGTTCAGGGGGTTTTTGTTTCCTCTAAAGCAGTCTAGCAGCGGGATGTGAGGAGTGATACATGCTTAGCCAGCTCCCTGTAGAGCAGCAAGAGTTTGATGAAGCAGAGTCCAAATTTTGGGAACCCCAGCTTGCCAGTTCGATGAGTGCCAGATGGAGACATGCAAGAGGCAAGGTAGGGACAAAGGTCTCGGGATGAGGGTTCTCCACAGCCAAAGCTTTGATTTGGCATCGGAACCCTCACTTAAACCAAATTCAGATCCAAATTCAAAGCCTCTGCTTATCTCTGACCGCTAACAGTATACCTTCGCCAGGGCACTGTGCCAGCATTCGAGAATTGCCCCACCACTGTTACACACCCATTGGAAGAGGCAGGCAAGTATTATTTTGTATATTTAAAAGAACTCAGATTATCAGACCACACCCAATATATTGAGACAGGCTCTTGGGAATCAAGATAGTTTTGCATTAATGTGTTCATAGCTGGTTATTAGCTTTTGGAGCCTGACACTACAGAATTATTCAATGGCTAACCAGTTGCTGAGACAGGATCACATGACTTCAGAACCAAAAATAACAAACCTTCAGCACATTTAGGGCAAAACCAAAAAAACAAATCCTGGCCTGATTCACCACTCCCTTAGACCAATTCTACACCAGTGGAATTCCACAGTGCTGTCATATTAGCATAACAGGGTGGAAAAGCAAGCTCCATGTATTTGAGATTTAAACTCATTCCATACCTAACACAAGGTTTGGGGCACATTTCCTGATATTCAGATGACACACTATAGCAGTGGGTGTCAAAGTCTTATATGCTATGGATCACCTATAAATAGAGCAGTGGGTCTCAGTTGGCAGTCTGGGAAACAAGCACTCCGCGGCACCCTGTGGAGTCAATTCATGGCTGTCTTCGTTGGGCGTTGCTTTAGCATGAAATTAAATTGTGATCAAACTTGCAGAAGATGTCAGAATTGGAGACAGGCCACATTCAAGGGATACAAGCAACAGGTCGAGTGACTGGCTGAAGGCAGTGAGAGAGACGTAGCACTGTGTGAAGTCCTACGTTTAGGGAGAAGAAATAAGGGTACAGACACTTATTGGAGTGTTGTAACCAAATAGCTGCACCTGTCCCATTCAAAACATTTATAATCACTGCTTTTTAACTGGTTCATGTAGATGGCAAAAGAAGAGGTGAAAAAACAACATGGCAAGATCTGGAGGTTCGTTGTTCATAGATTTTAAGAGATGACGGACCATTGTGAACACTGGCACCATCTCCTGCAGAACACAGGCCAGAGATTTTCACTCACCATGTCTCACAACAAGCCATTTTTTGTGGGAAACAAATTTCTGTGGAAAAAAAGGACTGCTCTAATGAAAATATTTGAGAACCACAGCCTGGTCCCCCACACCTGGCATCAAAGGTCGAAGGGGGGTGTTTCCAGAGGGGTCCAGCAGGACCGGGTTCTTGGCCCTGTGCTGTTAAACATTGTTATCCAAGATCTGGAAGAAAACACAAAACCACCCCTGTTAAAGTTTGCATATGAACTGCAGTTCAGTAGTTTCACACTCTACTCTGGTCTTGTAGTTTGGTTTTGCTGAAACAGACTCACACGGCTACCCCTCTGATCCCCGATAGAGATTGCAGATGACACACAGACTGGAGGAGTGGTGTTTAATGAAGGTCACTGAATCAGTGAACTTTCTCCTTCCTTTAACGCCAGTCCACCCATCTTTAGATTATCTGCTTTGCATTTTAACATGGCTAAATATGAAATGGGCACAGCCAGGAACAAAGAACATCGGCCATACTTACAGGTTGGTGGACTCTATCTGGGAATCAGTGACTCTGAAAAAGATCTGGAAGTCATGGTGGCCAATCAGCTTACCCTGAGCTCCCAGTGTGACGCTGTGGCCAGAAGAGCTAACACAACCCTGGAATGCACAGCCAGGGGAATTTTGAGCAGGTGAGGAAGGTTATTTTATCTCTATATTTGGCATTCACATGGCTGCTGCTGGAACTCTGTATCCAGTTTGGGTTTTTGCTGAAAACCGCTACCGCTCTGAAACCTGTGTGTTAAAGAAAGGCTCTCCTGCTCCATTTCCTCCAGGCAGCAACGCGTATCTGGGCAGGTTGAAAGCAAGTTTGAATTCGAATGCTTTACCATGAAGCACATTTCCTGTCCTATCAGCCTCCTGATTCAGCATCTGAGGGGTCAGCGATGTCTTGCTGACAGTTCACTATCCCCAAGTCTATTTGGAACAGAGTCCAGTTGCTGTCCACAACAGGGGCGGCCCTGTCCACCTCCCTGCAAGTACAGACATCCAAATGGCCCTTTGCTGACTCCTGCATTCCCTAAGCTTAGCTACAGGTCTCAATCCCTGGCTCTTTGTTTTTCTCCTTCGGCCATACCTGCTTGTTTTTGCAAAGGTTGGCACTGCTCTTGGATCCGCCCAGCTGTTTGTCCATTCGTTCTCACTCTCAGCAGGTGGGCAAGGGTCAAGGATCTCCCCTCAGTTTGCAAACTGTGCTGAAGTGCTACTGGTAAGGGCTATGCACAGGAGACAAAGAAAGGGTCGGCACGGCACTGCTTACATTCTGCTAGCAGCGGCAGCCAAAAGAGCAAGCCAAATCAAGAACTAGCCTAGCCTTGAGGATCAGCAGCTTACTCAGAACTGGCAACCCCCATGGTTGGGGCGCCATAAACGTGAGACTGACTAAAAAACTAATGAAATTTCAAGCTTTGAGGGTTCACATTTTCATGCTTTTCCTCACAGTCATGAATGAAGGGTAGAAATTAACTTTTAAAAAAAAATGACAGCTGAACATCTGATGTAATCACCTGACTCCAGGAGCTGGAGCTTTGAAAAAATTGCAAAGCTCCTAATCAGATCATTTGGATGGGCAACTGTAACGGATCCACATGCACTCACCCCTGGACTGCTGCCTTCTGCTGGAATTCTGGGGAATTAACTTAGGCCTCCAGTCTGTGCTCTCTCTCTTTCCTTAGGGTCTCACTGCCATCCGGACCCCCAATGTCTTCTTCTGGCTTCAGTCCTCCAGTCAAACCACACTTCATGTCTCCCTCCTTTCTGGGGGATTTTCCTGCAGTCTCAGCTCTGCCACCCTCTTCAGTGACTGCTGTAGTGTACCACCTCTTAACTGGCACTCTGGGGGAGGAAGGGAGGGACCTGGGCCCACCCACTTATCCAGGCCCTGGCCCAGGGACACTATGTGTGGCCTGTTTACATCACTTTTCCCTCCCAAATGCTTCACAGTCTTCCCTGTGCCACTCCCCTCGCAGCCCCTTTACTCCTTCTGCCATTGTATCAGGGCCTCCGGCTCACGTACAGCCCCCAGCAGTCAGCCATTGCTCAGTCCAGGGTGCTGCCTCCCTTCAGCCTCCTTCAGCCAGTCTTCCCTCCTGAGCTCCTAGGAGTGACTGCCCTTGTGCTGCCAGGTAACTCCCTTTTATACTGGGATCCCAGGCTCTGATTGGATCTCCTGCAGTCCCTTCCCAGCAGCTGCAATGCCCAGGGCTCTCTTAACCCCCTCCTAGCCAGAGCGGGGCTATGACCCTGCGACAGCAACACTCCTTGAAGAAACAAGGGCATTGAAGGGCTGGCTAGGGTGACCTTTTCCCCCAGGTTGCAATAGCCCTTGTGCTGTATTGATATCTTTTCCTAGTTGGCTACAAAGAACTGAAGCTTTGGTGGGAAAATGGCAGTGCAGAATAATAGAGAAGGGAGATTCCTTCTGCACCAGGTCTTCATTGCTTATTAAACCATGGCCTGCAGAGGGTGAAGGCACTGCACCTCTTCTGCTTACCCAGGCTCTGCAGCCCAACCTGTTGACACGTGCTACTTGAATCACCTGCAGGAGGATCCAAGGGCTTCTTCAGTGAAAAACCATTAGCTGGGGCTGAGTTTAAATATGTGAAAGGCAAACCGTTTGGGCACTGGACTGGTTGCTTCCAAGGAGGTGGCTGAATACTGAAGAGTCATTTGACTGGGCCTAGAGCCATCTGCCCAGCCTCCTGGGGCAACAAAACCACTGCATGGAAGCAGGAACCCAACCAAAGGTTGTGGCATTTTGCCTTGAACACTGGGTAGTTCAGAGCTCGTATTGTTTCCCCCAGGTTTGCAAACTCAAAATTTGCCCTCCTTGGTTGTTAAATAAATGCCCACAATTATTCTGTATTATTTACATTCCCATTACACCTAGACACTTTCATCATAGACCAGGATGCCATTGTGCTAGGTGCTGTACAAATAGAATAAAGAGTCCCTACCTCCAGGGGCTGCCAAACTAAGTCACTGTGAAATGTTTCCCCATGCATCAGGCCCTCACCAACACAAGGCCAAGACAGCACTCCAGTCATTTAGCCCTAACTCAGCACAATATAACCTGTACATTGCATCTCCCTCCCCTCCCAAACCAATTCTTTAACACCTTCTTACCAAGGAAAAATTCCACGCACATAGCTTAGCTTTTGGAAGGGGCTCTGCAATAACAAATACATATGTTGTGCAAATGTACAACAGGGAAAAACATCAGTTTCAGGCGTCTAAAGGGTCAAAATAAAGCAAAGCAGGAGGAGAAACAAAGACAGTCAGAGTTATAGAGAATACCTAGACAGATGCATGAAACAAGTTCCAGAGAAGTAGCTGTGTTAGTCTATTTCAACAAAACAAACAAGGAGTTCTGTGGCACTTCTAAAGACTAAAAAATTTATTTAACTCATGAGCTTTTGTGGGCACTGTGACCGGGGCCTCTCGGATACCCTCCTGGACGTGCAAAAATCAGGGCAAGCTGCAAAACTGGGAGCCAAACTCCCCACACACTGATGGGTGGTACTTAAACCAGTCTCCCTATCAGTCACAACCAGGCTTCTGGTTCCCCACACCGGGTACCAAGAAATCTGCCCAAAATAGAAACAGCTCCCTTTATTGCACTCCAGCTCCTCTGGCTCCCACCTAGCCGCACGGTCCCTTAAAGATATAGGTTCTCCTGACCCCAAAGGGCCAGCCACAGCATACAGAACAATATAGGTTTGGATCTTACCCAAAATACCACACTGATAGCCAATCCTTTAGCAACTACAACTAAAGGTTTAATATAAAATGAAAAGAAACAAAATATGAGAGATGTTAAAGGGTCAAAGTGAATCACATACATACAAATGATTTAAAGTTCATGAAAAGCAGTTTGCAGGCTTGTTCCTCTGGAGTTTGCAGGCTTGTTCCTCTGGTAAACACCCAGCATCAGGGTGGGCCTCAATCCTTTGTTCAGTCTCAGAGGAATAATTCCAGAGATGGGTGTTGGCTGTAGACTGGGGACTTGAGAGCAAGATGGAGTCAGGGCTGCTGCCTTTTATCCCCTCTGGCCTTCTCCATGCTGTGTGCAGTTCTCTCCAATCAAAATGGAGTTGAGTCACATGTTCAAGGCCTAGTGGCTCAACAGGTTTTCTCCTTCGGCCCATTGCACTGGGGAGCTTCCTTAATGGGCCATTGAGGGGACAATGGCTGGGTAGACATTCAGTCTGGGGAGTTTCCCCAGACTCACACAAGTTAAAATATAGATATGACAATCATATTCCTAACTTCCAATACCAACACAATTCCTGCACATAAACTACACAACCATTCCCAACAAATCACCACCTTTCCACTAACACCAAACATGGCTTAGTTATCATGAATCATAACAATTATAAAATATTAATACAAAATAACATAAATGGTTCCTTAAATCCAGACAGCGTCACAGGCACAATCCCACATCTGGGATTGCGCTCACAAAAGATCATGAGATAAATAAATTTATTAGTCTCTAAAAGTGCCACAGAACTTCTTTAGATGCATGAAAGTATCTGACAAAGTGAGTGAATGAGGGTAGAGCTGCAAGAGTTAGCTCTTTTTTGAAGTGTTGAATGGAAGCAACAGGGATGGGTTTAACAAAGAACTCCTCCACACAGGGAAACTGACCAAAAAATTATAATGGAATAGATCCCCAGGTGGTAACTTTATTCCAGAATAATTGTTTTTTTTCTGTTTATTCTGAGTAGCTAGTGTGGTCAATTTCCCCTTCCAGACAAGCTCTTATTAAGTCCATTCAAAGGTTTCCTGTTTGCCCCAACCAATGTTTGTTAGGGAGAAAGTTGCAGCAGAAGCAAGAGAAAAGCAGCTGCCTGATATTTTTCCAGATTATTTCACTTTCTTAGAATTTCCTCTCTTTGTTTCTTCTTCTTTTTTTTTTTTTTTTAATTCAACATTCTTTGACACCTGGAAAAAACAATATGTTTTGGTTGCCATGGCAATGGACTTCTACACTTTAGGGGGGTCATGAGGGATGCCAAGAGCTCCACGACTGCCAAAACGTTGAAGGGGAAATTACCGTAGCTTCCAGAAAGTAGCATGCACCTTTCTAAATGGATCAGGTCATTCCTATCTCTGCATGGGTGTAGTTTCTGTACACTGATGTTAGTGCCATCCCCATATTACTCTGCAAAATATGGCATTGGCCACAAAATATTGGCTCTTATTCTTCTTGTGCATCCCATGGGATCACAAGATGAGGCTCTCATCAGCATGGTATTGCTTCATACTGAATCTTATGCAAAAGAAATAATAAATAAATACTGCACTTTAAAGCTATAAAAATGAGGTGGAAATATTTTCCAGATTGTCTCATTTTCCATTAAATCTGATACATACTTTCCGCATCTTCTGGTTGGGTTTTGTCCCTGACACCACTCTTGGATTTAGGAATTTGTAATTCTTTCTCATCACCCCCAGTTCTTGATACACCCTGGAGTATTGTAATAGAAGTTGAACTGACACAATTTCAGAATCATGGCAATGCATTACCTCTGTGATTTTTGGACATACAGACAGCAGACTAGTGGGATCCAGCTGAATAGCTTCAAAGGCATCCATCCAATGGCTTGTTCCAATGGGTCCTGCCAATGTGTATCATGATAGGTGGATTTCCCATTTCATTTCCCACCTACCAGTTAATAGTAAACAAAGGGATCGTTCCATGATCTGCGAGTCCTGAAACACATCTGAAATGTATAGCTGGTGGAAGCGGCACATGTTGCATGTAATTTGTGGAGCTGGAACGACAAAACTAAACTTTTCTCCTGGAAGAATAATACACTTTAAGGGTGCGTCTACACTAGTAAATTAAGTCGACTTAAGCATGCTTAAGTCGACTTAATTTACTCTGCGTCCACACTGGCATTTCCTTAAATCAACTTAAGCTGCTGCTTAAGTCGACTTAAGGAAATTCAAAGTTGACTTTATAAAACCTCCTATAAAGTCGACTTTGAAGCTTAAGTCGACTTTTTAAGTCAACTTAGGCGACTTAGGGAGCTTCCTTCTCGCCGGAACTGCGGGACTTTCTTCTCGCTGGAACCGCTCAGGTCCCAGCGAGAAGGAAGCCCCACGGTCCCTCTTGCCGGGACCTGAGCGGTCCCGGGGAGAAAGAAGCCCCGTGCTCCAGCTGCTCAGCAGCCAGCAGCTGGCACGCAGGTCTCCCGCTCTTCCTCCTGGCTGGGACCACTTGGGTTCCCTTCTGCCCGTGACCTGAGAAGTCCTGAGCAGAAGAGAGCTAAGTGGTCCAGGGCAGAAGGGATCTCCATGCTCCCTTCTACCCTGGACTGCTCAGGGGCTTGCTGCCCCGGACTGAACTAGTCGACTTAGAGAGTCTAGCATAGACTCTCTAAGTCGAGTTATAAGGCCCACTTTAAGTTGACTTAGGAGTCCTGTGAGGACTCTCTAAGTCTCTTTAATAAGGTTGACTTAAAGTCGACTTATTTAAGTCGATCTAAATTCCCCAGTGTAGACATAGCCTATTATCCCAGTCTTGGAAATGATGTCATTCAGGCACATGGAAGTCACTGAGATGGGTGTATCAGCACACAGTCAGCTGGACAATCAGGCCTTAGTTTAGCTACAAAATGCACAAAGAGGAATAAAATACAGTCAAATGAAAAGAAACGCCATAGACTGTATCGTGACATCACTAGTGATACCCATGGGAGTGTCTCTGAAATCAGTGGGATTGTTTGAGGAGGGAGGTAGCACTCGCTCTGAGTAAGGATATCACTATCTGGTCCCCGAGGGAACAGCAGTGTCCCCTACTGTTTTAAGAAAAGATACCACATGGAAACAAAGCAATATTTCTACTGTGACATAATCTGCCCCATGGAAGAGTCACTTAGTTCTATTTAGAAAGGCAGCATCAATGCTTTGTTGCATTATGATGCAACTGAAGAGGGGCTGATTTCCAGGCCAGGCATCTTTGTTTAAGTTAATTTTCATTTGGAGAGAAATTTTCAAGAGCACAAAGAGAAGCTGGGTGTCTCCCTGCTTTTTACGCCTTTGAAAATCTCCTGCTTTGCTTTCAGATTGACTTTGCTTTTAAGGCTCCTCCTCTAATCCTAAAATCTCAAGGCCTTTTAGTAGTGAGAAGAATTGAACAGAGGCTTTCCTGCTGTCATTTTTATAAATATATGGGCGACATTCAGGTCCTGTTGAAGTCACTGAGAGCTTAGCTATTGACTTAAGTAGACCCAGGTTTTCACTCATAAAGCAGACCGATTACAAAGTGAATGCATTGATCTGTCTGAATTGGGCTACACTAAGTAGAAGATGTCCACACAGTTTTCCTATGAAAATAACAAATGTCTGCCTGTAAAACAGCTTTAGACATCCACCACAATTTGTTTTGATTCATCCTTCCCACCCAAAGACTCTAAATGTATAGAATGAGAAAACATCCAAAATATCCAACTGCACAAGTTAACTAGCACCTGCTATTCTCTCATTTAATTAGATCTTATTTTAGACAGTTCCTGTTTTTTTTTCCCCCTTGAAAAACCAGCCCTGCCTTTTCCAGAAACAATCATGCTTGTAAAAAATGTTCACAGAAGAATCCATAAGGCCAATAATGACAGGAGACTCAGAAACCAACAGATTCCCTCTATTTATACACGTCTATGAAAAAAAAACAAAGAAAGGCAGACAGCTAACCTAAATGTAAATACATTTAGAAAAAATGAATGCAGCCATACCGACAGAACGGGGGACTCTATCTGGCAAGCCGTGATCTGAAAAAGATTTGGGAGTCATGGCAGATAATCCCAGTGTGATGCTATGGCCAAAAGAGCTAAGGCAATCGTGGAATGCAAAAATAGGGGAATCTTGAGTAGGCGTAGAGAGGTAGTTTTACCTCTCTTTTTGGCACTGGAATGATCAATCGTGTCCAGTTCTGGTACCCAATATTCAAGAAGGATGTTGATAAATTGGAGAGGGTTCAGAGAAGAACCATGAGAATGATTTAAAGGATTAGAAAGCATGCCTTATTGTTGGCAATCTCTCAGAGTTTGAGGATGATTATCTTCCATAAAATGATAGCCAGTTATCACTGGTAGCTAATGAGACCAATCTAGGATACAAAGATCTTGTCACAGCTGGACAGCCATTTTCCAATGGAAGGGGCAAATCTGGATCATTGAATTGGGCTGTGGTGTGTTCTTGCCTCCATTCCCATTTCTCCATTTTCTGATGTCTCATTTGGATCTCATAATACTGAGATCTTTGCCACAAAGTCTTTTTCTATTTTGGATAGTGTAGGCCTTCAGTTTCCCCATGAGTTTATATTAATATTGCACTTCTTCATGTCGGCTTTAAGCATGTCTTTGAAGCTTTTTTTTTTTGCTTGCCCCTCATCTTTTGGCCAAAGCTCAGTTGTGAGAACATGACCTGCTTCAAGACTTGATTTTCTGGCATTCAAAGAACATGACCAGCCCAACAGAGTTGGTGGCAGATGATCATAGCTTCAGTTCTGGAAGTGTGGGTTTGGAACACATCACTGATGTTGCGTTGGTCATCCCATTTGGTTTGTAAGATCTTGCAGAGGCACTATTGATGGTATCATTCAAGATTCTTGAAATTTCTACTGTACATGACCCAGTTTTTGGCACTGTACAATAGAGCAGAGACAATAACGGACTAATGCACAATAAGCTTGGTTTGATTCTTGACGTTACAATCTTTGAATACATGTTTTCTCAAGCATTGGAAAACTGCACCAGCACATTGAAGGTGGTGTCGAATTTCCTCATCAGTATTAGCTTTCGGTGACAGATAGCTGCCAGGGTAAAGGAAGAATATGACATTCTCCAGGGTCTCCTGCGTGATCTGATTGGATTGATCAGATTGGATTGGATCAGATTGATCAGAACCTGTTGGTGGAGTACTTTAATTTTCTTGGTGTTGAGTGAGGAGCTGAGTTGGTTGTAGGCATCAGAGAAAATAGTGAATATTTTTTTAAGTTCTTTTTCCAAGAGGGTGCACAAATCATAGTTGTCCACATTAAAGTTCAATGACTGATTTAGTGGTAGTCTTTGTCTTGAATCGGAGGCAACTGAGGTTGAAGAGCTTGCCCTCTATTCTGTATTGGATGTCAAGTCAGAGGTGAGGTTGTCAATATGCTTTACAAAGACTGACCCCAAAGAGCTCAATCTATTTAGCTCAACAAAGAGAAAGTTAAGAGGTGACTTGATCAGAGTCACAGATACATACAAATATTTTCCATCCATTTAACAAAGAAATGGATCATGCCCAGCCTCCCTCACTCAAACCCTGTAAAGTCTGCATAGCTTTAGAAAAACAAATACTGGTTTATTGATTAGGACATGTTTTTAATTGAGCATATAGCAAATCAATGCACAATCGTTTAATAAAGGAGTCAGGAGTTACCATGAGAAAATGAACGATAAAACATACATGCTACATTATAACACTACTAGAAGAATGCTCATCTCACCCCTCAAGTCTGGCTGTGGTGGTTTGCAGGTGTCTCTGCCTCTTCCAAGGCAGGGCCCAATTCTTGTAGATGTTTCAAGATGGAGTTTTTCAGGCAAAAAGCCTCAAGACATTCAAAGTAACTCTCTGTTTCTAGACCCTCTCGACCCCTCCCATTCTGGGCAGAGGTGATCTCTTTGTCCCGTCTGAGCCAGGGACCTCATAGACTTTGTTACCTCTTCAAGGTACTTGCTTGCTTGCAGCTTTGGCTGTTTACATGCTGGTGAAAGAGAGTTCTCTCTGTCTCCTTCCTCCTGAGCCATGCAAAATATGCTACACATGCATGATGCTGCAGGAAACATGATACCATAGTAATCATGTAGAATAGGTTATGAGCATTCATAAAGGAACCTTGCGTGGCATAAGTGGCATAAAATCACAGTGCAAAAAAGTGAACAGAAAAATCACATAAATCATAGCCCAGGCGTGCACCAATGTGCATCCCATGACACAGTGTAACTGAGAACAGGCTGGGGCATGCTGGGAAGTATGTCTGTTAGCAAAAAAAGATTGATCAAGCTGATATTCAGCAATATACCCAACTAACGCTAGTCTGGTGGCCCTAGAACTGTCTGCAGAATTTAACCTTCAGAATTTAAGGAATCCCAAAGCATCTGCTGAACTTAACGGCATCCAGGCTCAGAGACTGAAGTCAACTAACTTGAAAAGAGCTGTTTATTTTGAGGTTGACAAACTGAAATGAAATATTTCAATTTTCTCAGTGGAAAATTCAGCCCAAAACTTATCTTTCCCAGCAGAAAATTTCAGTTTTGAAAAAGCCTCTTTTCAGACTGGAGAATGGGTCATCTAGAATTTCTTGACCAGCCCTTGTGCTTGATGACTCAGCCCTCATGTTGTTTTAACATATTTTTAGTGTAATATTCTTTAGGTTAAAAGATTTCTCCGCTTTTCAGTAATATAACTGCAACAACTATTCCCTTTCTTCTGGTCTCAGAATATACAATCACTTTCATTCAAAGCCATCCCATCTGCTCTCTGTCCCTTTAAGACTCGACAATTTATCCATAGCATGGAGCCGTACTACAGATCCATTTTTAAAGTCGTAATCAACTTACTCTCATATAAGAATTTACTCAGGAAGTTGGGATTTTTGCCTGGAATTTCTCAGGCATTTCTCTGTCCACAGGATAATTTGTTTTGTACAGTTTGGTATGAATTATCCAAGTTCTCTTGGAGATAGAGTGTGAAATAAGGTTTGGTTTTGGAAAAGTCTTATAATTTTATTTTGGAACACCGTGTAATAAAGAGCTTTGGCTTCAAATTCCAGGTTTGTTTTAGTCAGCTGTACTAAATGTGAACTTTGCATATTTGTAGGAAGGATGGGTGATTAATTTTAGAGTTCTCTGCCATGGATCTTTGAAAAACTAGTTCATCCAGTACTGGCTGAATATGTAGACTTAGACAGTTAACCCCCTAGACAGCAACACATTTCTGAACTTTCTTTCTGTAGAAAGTCAAGTTCTAGACTTTTTTGTGCAAAGACAGACTTGAAAATCTGAATTGATCACTGGGGTTGAAAGTGCATCTCAGGAGGTTTAGTTCACAACTTCCATGCACCTCTCCCCACTTGTTTTATCAATCCTAGCTATCAGCCACCAGAATTCATACCTCAAGTTCTTGCTCCTAGTGGCTGCTCTCTTCACATAAGGACACGTTTGGTGGATTCTTCACCTCAAAGAACCTTACTCTGTGGTCCAGTGGCTTCCCTAGCAGCATTACTTTCTAGAAACTGCCAAGAGACACATCCCTGCTGCATCCACTCTGTACTGATTGACTGAAGACGTCAAAAGTGTACGGTCACCGTATCACATTGTGGTACATGTGTAGAATGTATTACATTTTATGCTGTAGTCATTTAGGCTATGTCTACACTTGAAAAGTTAAGTCGACTTTATTAAGTCGACTTAATAAGGTCGACTTTGTCGACTTAAACTGGACCCTATTAAGTTGACTTAACAGAAGTGGACTTAAGTTTTCAAGTGTAGACGTGGCCCCTTTTCAACCGTATTAAGTCGACTTAATGTTTTAAGTCAACTTAAAATGGTCCACCTAGGCACTACTCCGCATCTCCACTGGCTTAAGTCGACTTAATAAAGTCAGCTTAAGCACTAGTTTAAATTAAAATAAGGTGTTATTAATTTGAACTAACTTTTCCTTAATTCGACTTAAGGAGCAGCTTAAGTCGAATTAAGGAAAACCCAGTGTAGACATGGAGTAAATTAAGTCAACTTAAGCCTCCTTAAGTCGACTTAATTTGTAAGTGTAGATGCACTCTTAGGGCCTAAATCAGCAAAGGGAAGGGAATAAAAGGAGATAAAGGAGAAAAGGGGGCAATTCCCATACAAAATTAAATTTTTTAAAACTGATTTTTTTAAATGAGCATTTTATCAAAAAAGGATAAATTTGGAAAGAATAAAAATGTTCTATGGAAATTTCCATTTATGGGGGAAAAACAGTTTTTGGTTTTCAAAAACAGAAAAGTTGGCAGGTTTGATTTTTTTTTTTTTTTTTGGTCAAGAAACCAAATATATCCCTGAGAGATTTTGAAGGGGAAAAATTGTTTTAATGTCCTACAGAAAACAATTGGCATTTTCCAACCAACTCTGCTTCTATGACGTTCTTTGTGAGGATCCTATACAAAAGCCCAGCCAAGCCAATGAAAGCAATTCCATTGGTCAGTCATGTGCAAGATTTCTAATGTTGTGGTAATATTTATGCAAGGCTGATACCCATATTCAGTGAAACAAACAAGGAGTCTTGTGGCACTTTTAAAGACTAACAAATGTATTTATTCACATGGGGTTTTGTGGGAGAAAATCCTACTTCGTCAAACGCTTTGAAGAAGGGGAACTTACAAAATCGGAGGAAAATAAATGCAGGGAAGTGTAAGTCAGAGGATCAGGTCAGACTGTTACAGCAAATCAAAGTAGTTCTCCATCTTCAAGCATCTGATAATGGGGGATTTTCTCCCACGAATTCACATGTGAAAAAAAAATGTGTTAGTCTTTAAAATGCCACAAGACTCCTTGTTTGTTTTGTTGAACTAGGCTGACACAGCTGCTCGTATTCAGTTGACAGGCATCAAGGAAAGAGGTCGGATCAGAGATGATCATCTCTCATGAATCCTAACTCTGAATTCCCTTACTTTCAAATGTGTCTTTTTAATGACCATGACATGCTGATGATATTGTTTTCAGTTGATAGATATGAATTTAAAACCTTAGCTAGCTTAATATATTTTGCCTAATAATTTTTCAGCTCACATCTTCAGCCCTGACCCTGCACCACTTCTACCAAAAAAGAGCTTTGCTGTTGACGTCAATGAATGCGGGAACCAGCCTTTAGTAGGCTCTGGGCAGCTCTTTTCTAGCCCACATTCCATTAATTGACCTAGGATCCAAGCTTCATGCTAGCCTGTCACTCCAGCAGTTACTGCTCAATGCAAAGCATGATTTTTATTTTAAAGTAGAGGAGGGTTCATAATACAACATTAACCTTTGAGGTCAACCTTCATAATCCAATAGTTCCTTCTGGCCTTAAAGAAAAAGATTGGTGAGCAGGGGAAACCAGAGGTAAAGGAATTTGTAATGCTAGCGCAATATAAAAAGTAAAAGGAAGGGAAAATCCGACAAGCATCAGGCTTAACTGTGTCTAGGTGAGTTGCCGCATGTAAAATGCAGAAAGTGGGGGCCAAATTGAGGACTAAATCCTACCCCCGTGAAGAGTCCCATTGAAAATCCGATGAGGCAGGGAAGCATGATTTGGCCCTTAGTTATAGTCTTGATTGTTTTTACTTTGTGTTTCCTTTCAGGAATACTGGACCCCTGTGTAATCCATTTTCAGATGGCAGGGGTGGGTGGCTCTGCCCAGCAATTATTGCAGCAGTCACAACGCAGCTGGGTGAGCTGATGTGGAAGGGAAGGGAGTGTCAATCCCCAGAAGGGACGGAGATGTTTATGTCAGTGGCTGGTTTTGAGAGGTTTTAATGAGTTGTGTATCATTCAGGGTTGAAGTCCTGGCCCAGAAGACATGTAGTTTCACAGCTAATCCCAAACCAGAGTCTAGACTTAAAATGCACAGCAAAACGCTTATTGAAAACTGCTCCTTTCTTGCCATGGGGGGGAAGAGGGGGCGTGTTGTCAGCTTCATGTCTTGAGAAGATGCTCCATGGCTACTAGTCTCAAATTCACTTCACTTCAAAGAAACATTATGGACATAAACTCCACAAGTGCTGCCAAAGCTGGAGAGAGAGAGTCAGTCCCCAGAGATCTCTGCCGGCAGTAAGGCCTGCCATGACACTGTGTCTGACACTTGATCCTCTGAGTCCATTTGCCAGCAGTGTCCATTTCTGAGCGAGTGGTGGGTACAAAGAGTGCTCAATGCCACCGCTCGCCTAGAAGCACATATAGATATCAGCTGAAAGACATCCCTGATACCAGCAACCTTCACAGCTGCATGGCACTTTATCCACCTTATGAGAAAAGGATTCCATCATCACGTTCGCCTGGTGGGTCTCCCAAGCTCCAAGAAACTTCCCAGCACCTGCAGCAGATATCCAGTCTCCCGGGCACCTGTCTCCCCCACCATGCAGCATCTCTTTCTTGGCTCTCCTGGGAGAAGCCTGCTGAAAGTACACTTTCAGTTGAGATGGTAAAAGAGGACATTCCTCTGTTCTCTTCAGCCCCTGCACATGCTCCCTTAGGTCAAGGACCCCGGCAGTCCCCACCTATGATTCAGTCCCTGCTTGTCTCTTGGCCTCATTGAAATGATGGCAGGAGTAGAACAGTTACAAAAATTAAGCATGGTAAATGCCTTCTGAGTCTTCATTATTTTAACAGGCTGCTTGCTTTGAGTGTGCACTTGAGCTCCACAAAGGTACAATGGTCATGTACTTAGAGCAGCTAAATACAACTCCAAAAGATGAGGAGAAACTGTTTCAAAACACTTTAGAAATGCAGGGCTCTGTCAGCACAGCATCTGTGATGAACTGGAAACGGAAACTCTATCAAAACCGCCTTCCAGCAACTCCAGAGACATCTAATGTTCCTTTCCTACAAATATTAACCAGCAGCTGGGGATCAGGGCCACAATTATTTTCTCTATACTGCATCACCCAGCCTTCCAAAGACACTAAACCTCACCGAGGACAAATTTATAGAACATATGTAATGTTTTGAAACCAATCTCTTCTGGAGACGTGATGTTTCCAAAAAATAATAAATAAAAAAAAAAAAAAATCAAAGACTTTTCAGTAAGTGTAAAATTTCCATTTCTTCAACTCTCAATTCTCCAAAATGCCTCGCACAGCAACAGGACCAAGATTTCACTCCAAACCTGCCTCATTTCATATCAGCTCCCTTGGTCAACTCTTCAGGATCCTGCCTGTTGCACTGGGGAATCCCCAAGTGTCCATGGTCCCAGTCCCAGGGCTCCATTCTCTGTTGAGAAATTTTAAATTTGAATTTTGAAATTGATTTTCTTTCCAAATTAGGACAAAACCAATTTTTGAAATATTGAAAACCTCTATTAATTGGAATTACCTTTTCCCACCCATTACCCTCCCTGTCAGAAAGCCATCTTATTTTCAGTGTGAACTCTTCTCACTTCAAATTCCAGCCATTGGATCTCATTTTGTCCTACTCTACTATATTAAAGAGCCCTCTACAATCAGATATCTTCTCCTTGGGTTTATAGTTACAGACTATCCTCGTGCAGAACCTTGTTTAAAGTTATTCCACAACGCCAGACTCTAGGTTCTATTTTTCCCCACTCTCTCCTAATATGTGTAATCTGTTCACAGGTACCCAATTGCTCTTTGCTGAGGAGGAAACCTATCTTTTCATATATATATTTTAAAACTTGATGCTACACTGATGCTATCGTTATTGTGTGAATCCTACTATGGCTGATTTATGTTTTTCCATCCCTTGTTGTAATTGCTATTAGTTTTCAATTTTTCTGGTAACATCTCTCTTTTTGTCTCTGCAGCATAGGGATTTATTAAAGGAAGGAGTTTTTTACAGCAGATAACATTACCTGAAATTCTTGTTCTCTCATGATACCTGTTTGTAATAGACTGGCAGTAGCCCTAACACATTTGTTCTCAGCTGGGAATACTTACTTATTAGTAGGCTTGGATGGATTCGACTTTTATTGGTAAGTGTCAGTAAACCTAGATTTCCCATACAAACCAACAAAAACATTTCAGTAATAATAATAGAAATTTACTGATAGGTAAAGTAAGAAAAATTAAGCTTGGGCACATATTAGAGTTTGAGTTAAGGATATTTACTTTGTAGGTTTTGACCCAAGATGTGGACAATTTGTGTTTTAATGGTTATAAACCTCTAATTTTTTGAATCTCTTTGTCTGCCATCAGTAAATCATTACAGTCTGATCCCTGTCATTGTCCAAATCCCTCAAAATTTCCCACACCTGTGAAAATTTAAATGAATCAAAATAAAAAAGAATGCTTAAACCCCATAATTTGGGCAACTGTGAATTTAAACTGATACAAATCTCAAAAATAAACATTGATATTAACCCTCACAATTATAAAAAAAATTAAAATCAAATTCTGCCTGCAGCATTGTTTAGGTATTTCAAGAGACTCAAGGGGAAACAGTTCTTCGCTGCTGTCATCGTCACCACAGATCTCCAGCTGACGGGTTGGATTCATGGCAACAAACTTTAAACTCTTCCAAATCTGGCTCTCTTCTGCTTACAATGAGGTGACCTCTGGCAGTGACACACCTGCAGAGAACCAGAACTGTGCATAAAGAAGGTTATTCTTTAAAAGGGTTGATGTGGAAGGTTTTTTGGCATGAAGATACACCAGCATACTGCCAGGAACCATGTCAGGGATGGTATAATGCTGGCTCACAGGGATGTGCACTGTTAGCATTTCCCTGACAGCCACACTTGTTTCTGCAGAATTTATGTTTTCATTTTTAAAAATCCTGGTCAGTTTTATCCCTTATGGCAGAGGGAACAAACCATCTCCCAAGTATGAATGCATGCAGTGCCTTTCCCCCGAATCTGCAGAGAGACAGCCTGAGAAAATAGCTCAGAGAGGCTATGTCTACACTTGTGAATTTAGGTCGACTTAATTAAGTCGACTTTAAGTCGACTTTGTTAAGTCAACTTAGCATGTCCACACTTAAATTTTAAGTCGACTTTGAGGGGACTCTACAAAATCGACCTAGAGCATCCACACTGGATGCCTAGGTCGACTGCTAGGGGATAGGTGGACCTGGACAGGTCCATGGTGGCAGGGGGGGCACCCCTTGCCAAGTGCCAGGGGGCTCAGCCTTTGCCCCATTGTACTTGGGTACAATGGGGCAAAGGGGGGACGGGGACCCTGGCAGGGCATAGGGGCAGGGTGGGCAGGGCTCTGCCCTGCCCTTTGGTGGGCATGCCAGGCTCTCCCTGTGCCAGCCAGCCTGGCAGGGAGGGCAGTGGGGAAGCCCTGGAGTCCCCTAAGTCGACTTAAAGTCGACTTAGGAGTACTCCACGTCTACACTGGCTAAGTCGACTTTCTAAAGTCGACTTAGCCAGCAAAGTTGACTTTAAACTAGGTTTTACAAAGTCGACTTAATTTTTCCTTAAGTCAACTTAAGCAGCTGCTTAAGTCAACTTAAGGAAAGTGTAGTGTAGACGCAGAGCAAATTAAGTCGACTTAATTTACAAGTGTAGACACACCCAGAGAGCTGGGCAGCCAGCATACATTTCAGTGCTGACAGGTGAAATGGGAACATCACCTCAGCCCTTGAGGTTGTCGCTGGGGGAGTCCTGCAGATAGAGGAGAGTGGACACAGGCTGCTGGAGGTGGGCAAGGCAGTATAGACCTCTGGGGGAAGCCCTGGTGCAGGGCCCAGCCTCACAGCTACGGCGAGAGGAGAGCAGCTCTTGTCTCCCTGCTCACTTTGGTGCCGTCCCTGCTGTCATGGCAGGGAGTGGGGGCCCAACCTGAGTGGTCATTGGGGGTGGCCAGTGCTGCTTCTCAGCATGACTCTTGTTGAGAGGCTCATTGGTGACTTGGCACCTCTGCCAATGGTACGTGCCCCTTGTAATATGCATAGGCCTGCGGGCGCCACTGTATCACAACCTGGGAGCAGCGGCTTCAATGCATCGCACAGTGATCTGCCTTGGTTTCTACAAAACATTTTTTTGCTAGCCTGTACATCTTAAGTGCTGATTATTTCACTGCTCAGCACAGCAGCTCCTCAGAGACTGGGCGCAGAACTAGAGAACAGCTCTCACCATATGTTTTTGTCCCCTTAATTTTACAGAAGCTGGAAATAAACACCAAATGCTAATTGGGAACAAAGAATTCTGAGGAAGTGTGAATTTTTTTTTTTTTTTAATTTTTAAATCCTGTAATGGTTCATGACCCTTATAATTGATTTTTCTTGAAGGATAGCTGCAATTAAGGTTTCTCATTAAAGCAACCCTGTCACAACCCCCAGGGAAATTCAACGGGGTGTTTCTGAAACTAATAGATTAGCAAGGAGATCCAATTTCAGGGCCTAATTCAGGAAAGTCTCTGTATTCAGGACAATCCTGAAGCATGTGCTTAAAGTTATGGGATGGGCTCAAGTGCCGCTTTGAAGAGCAATGGGCTTCCGTGGGGGGATAATTGTTTTCCTGAATGCAGGAGAGAAATGGGCATGAAATAAACATGGAAGGCCCTATTAAGGCGTCACAGATGTTCCATGCTGGTGCTTCCATTAGCTCTGATGGATTCACCACTGTTTGACATCAGGGTAAATCAAATCAGAATCAGACCTGTTCTACTTCAACATTGCTGATGTGGACACGGGTACAGTGATTTTTAATCTCCCATGCCTAGGCCTCTATGCCATGCTGCCTCAGGATGTGACTACAGGGTCTGTAGAGGGACACACTTCACTTGGCTCCCTTCCATCAGCCCTCCAGTTCCACCCGAAGGGTGCTTCACTTAGAAAACATCTCTCCACCCTGACCTCATTCACTTGCTTTGCGTTACATAAGGGATGCTTGGGGTGGAATTGCATCACATTGAATTCAGCTTCCCAAATGTCAGGCAGTCCCATACTTCTTTTTTGGGAAAAAAATAAAATAAAAATGCAATTTCTGTTACCAAAATACCAAATATAATTTTATTTTCCTTTTTTAAACTAATTTTGGAAGTCCTTTGTCATTTCCTCTTTTTTACTTCCCCCTCCTTTTCCCTACTGGAAAAAAGAGAGAGGCTAGGTAAAAGTATGGAGGTGGGAAACACTACATGCTTTTCGTTGTTGATTCAAAAAGTAAGAAAGTGTCAAAAAAAAAGAGAAAAGGCCGTTTCTCCCTCCACTTCTCATACAACCATTGGACCGTTTCCCAACTTTTGCCAGTTGGAAAGCAGTTATAAAGCATGGGGAATCCCCACCTCCCACTTCACACCTCTTTGAGGTTTAATTAAAAGAGTGAAAAGATATGATAAAGCAGCTTTCCCCTCCACTTTTCAACATTTCCATGCTGTTTTCCAGCCACCAAAATCTCCTTATCCTCCCTCCACATTTTCACACCCTTTTCCAACCTTTGCTAGTTAGCAAACAATTGTAAAGCAACGGGGATGAAAACCCACTCTGTTGAAATGTTTTTGTTTTTTTAAGGCAAAACTTTGAAAAAACAAAACATTTCAGAAACAGACCACATTTTGTCCAAAACCATTTCCCCCCATACAAAAATGCCAGTTCGGAACATATTTTCTGCTGAAAAACACGTGTGCTGGAAAATGTTTAAGTGATTCTCTAAATGTGTCAGAATCCTACAACGCGCCGAGGACTGGTACTGTTGAAAAGGGCCTGGGGTCTCTAAGAATAGCTTAGAAATGTCTGTCTAAATTGTCCCTTCAGGATGAGCCACAGTATCTGTGAAAATACCCTAATAAAAACTGGCTCATCTTCCCCCGGGACTAGGTGGGGCCACAGAAAATGAGCAGGCAATTTATATTGCTCAATGGCTAGCCGAGCATTTAAAATATTCCAATAATCTTCCAGGGGTTAAACAAGCGATGGATGAACCTCGAGCCAAACTCTCCAAATATCTGCTTGAAAAAATCAGAAAGAAAAGGACAGAAATTCCTGACAATGTTACTGGGGCCCAACTGGAATTTACTAGCTTGGCATCAGTTGTGGAGTGTTTTGCATCCCATTCTGCAGGAGATGGGGAGAGTAGAAGACATTGAGACTGACACTTATAAAAACATCAGTGGACAGAGAACACGTTAGGCAAAACATATTAAAATATTTCTGAGAACATGCACACACACAATTTCTATATATTTCTCTTAGTAAAATCCAAGGCTATGTCTACACTTACCAAAGTTAGTTCAAATTAGTTAATTCGAACTAACTAATTCAAACTAATTTTAGTTAGTTCGAATTAAGTTAATTCGAACTAGCAGGGCCCCACTAGCCTGCTTAAGTCGACTTAATTTACAAGTGTAGATAAACCCCAACAGACCAAATCCATGCCTGATGGAACTCCACTGGAGAAAGCAGAATGACACAAGGGATGAATTTGGCCCAACGTATAGAAGAAGAGCAGGCCAGATCCTCACCTGATGTACATCGGTGTAGTGCCCTTGATTTCAACAGAGTTATATCAATTTACACCAGCTCAGAGTCGGTGCTATTGTGTGTTTAGGAGAGAATGAACTCTGACATATATTTAATAACATAACCTGGGCGACATTTGCCAGCATTTTAATAGGCATTGCCACATAGGATTGAAAGATCTGAGCAAGCCAGCTAATGAGCTATTTATCCTATGGTGGAAGGTAGCAGTGAGAAATAATTATTAATATTACTTTCCAGTTTCCCACAAGTGGGAGGAGGCGGAAGGAACTCTCCTTCCTGCACTTCTCCATACTATTTCAGCCATGCACCGGGAGGCGGCCGTTCCGCCGCAGCAGCTATTGGAGGTGAATGCTGACATTCATGGTAGGTAAGTAGCCCCATCGCAGCTAGTTACCTAGGCCAAGGTTCCAGTACTATCTGGCTATGCATCGGACACAATAGAGACAGCCTTTATTATTGCACTCACACAGGGTGGAACCTGTCTCATATCACTGGATACGGGGAAGAGGAGGAGATAATCCTCCTCTAACTGATTTCTCCACCTCAGCAGTGACTAAATAATGACTCGCAGCTATGAGGAATGTGTGATTAGGTGACCCACATACCATTGCTCAGTCAAAAGGGGACTGATTCATTTTCCATGTGAACTAACTTAGTGGAAAAAAATATTTGGGCAGTGGGAAGCTGTAATTTTTCTCAACGCTGGGGCTTGTGGATGTGTCTGAAGCTAGGCAAAGGTGCCAGGGCTGGAAGACCCAGAGATGACAGGCAGAATCCCTGACATTCATACGTCGCATGCCAGATCCCTGCCGTAAGCAACTATACACATATAGATTACAGGCAGAATCCAGGCTTCATACAAGCAGGTTAAAAAACCTCTGAGAGATGTAAGTCACATACAGACTCCTAGACAGTAGGAGATACAGTTCTCTGGATACATGCAGTCTATAGAATACCCAGCCCATGTGATCTGCAGGCAGGGGCCCCGATACATGCAGGCTGACAGGAGATTCTCACACAACCTGCACACCATGCCAACAAGCAGAACATAGATACCAGCAGTGGGGACTGAGGCTCTGGGTGTGGATTTCTGCAAGGACGTGTTTGTGTCGAAATCAAGTGTCAGGAAATATCTTTGCCCAATAAGGGTGTGTGTTGCTCAGCCAACATGTTTTGTGGAGGAATGAACGAACACAAAGAGGCGGGGGTCACTTGGGAGAAAGAGAAGCCAGTGCTGTCCAAGGAAGGGGAAGTGGAGATAAATGGAAGCACATGAAATTCTCAGCAAATGTGTCAACATTAGGACTGGGATTTTCAATGGAAGCTGGGGTGTTAGCCACTCAGCTTCCATAGAATTAGGGTCCTAACTCACAGATGCTCCCTGCCTACAACTGAGGAAATTGTTCACCGTTAGGAATGGCGCCAATGTCTTGTTCTGCTCTTGGAATGTCCATGTGTGGATTTTAAAGTTAACCAAGCTTTATTCTTGCTAAGTTTTAAGGTGTCTCATTGACCAGGAATGTTTCTTTGGGAGTATTTGCTATATTTGCTGGTTGTGATTGGTCAGGTTAGCCACATGATATTGCTGCTTCTTCCCTGATTAGCTGAGTTCACAAAATAAATAGTTGCACTTGTGAATCTGACATTTGGTTTCCATAAATACGCCTGGCTGAGACTGATATTTGCTTTCATGCCAGTGACATATGATCACATGCGTGTTCATGGAAAAGAAATATGAGGGGAACAAGGAGGGCAATCGCAAACATACTTAACAACGGGAGTGAATAGTAGCAGACGTATTCCTATAGACTTTCTAGAAGGGCTTTAGTGCCCTTCCTCCCATGGAGTTCAGAGGATATACCCAAGTAAAAGGAATTGAATGCGAGGGAGAGTAGCCTATAAAAGGGAAATCGGGCAGGTTGCAAGATGGAGACAAATTGGAGAGACCAGAGAAGAGCAACAAAAATGATCAAAAGTTTAGAGAACCTGCCGTAACAGAGGAGGTTAAAAAAGCAGGGCATGTTTCATCCTGAGAAAAGAAGACTGAGGTGGGACCTGAGAACAGCTTATAAATATATTAATGGCTGTTTTTAAAGAGGACAGGGATCAATGTTCTCCATGTCCACTGAAGGTAGGACAAGCAGTAAGGGGTTTAAAATGCCACAAGGGAGATTTTGGTTAATATTAGGAAAAACTTCCCAGGCTCTGGAATAGGCTTTGCCTGGAATTTGTGAAATCCCCATCACTGGAGGCTTTCAAGAATGGGTTGGCCAAACACCTGTCAGGGGTGGCATGGCTTAGGAGGCTAGAGGGAATTGATGACTTTGAGGTTCAGCCCAGCCCTGCAGCACAAAGCAGAGTTTCTTAGTGTCGTGGCTCATATTGCACTGTTGCTGGAGAGTGGGCACAATGTCTGTTAGTGTAGACAACCCAAGCTAGCATGATCCAGCAACACAATGTTTTAAATTAGTTTTGCCAACCCATTAAGGATCTGGGGGAGCAAAGCACTTAAGAAGTGCTGAGTAGGATTGCTGCCCTCAGTCAAGGCTGTAAGTTATAGGAGAGTACATTTGTTAAGAGCAATTCCCTTCCCATGTAGAGATGTTGAGTACAATGGGATTCCTCCTAAGCTTTCTAGCCTGTCAGCACTAGACAATCCAACCATCTCCCAACACAATACAGGCCTGTCTCCCTGAAGTCAATGGCAGTGACACTGTTGATGTCAGTGGGGCCAAGATTTGGTTCTAAATATTCCCACCCACAATCGCTTGGCACCATGGCTATGTCTACGCTAGAAAAAGTTAGGTCGACTTTGTTAAGACGACTTAATAAAGTCAACTTTAAGTAATTCGACCTAACTTCCCTTAAGTCGACCTAATGAAAGCCTAGTGTGGACAGGAATTAAGTTAGGTCAACTTAAGCCTCCTTAAGTCGACCTAATTTGCCAGAGTAGACGCACCCCATGAGATTGGTGAAACCAGTGCAGTCACGTAAGGAGCATCGCTGAGGAGAAAGGAATATAGCTTTGCTGCCAACTTTTCCAAGGTCACCGAGGTGGTGGGAAAGAAAGAAAAGAGTGGAAAAAAAAAAAAGTTGACTCAGAAACCACATGGAATTTGTTGCCTTTCTCGAATTCTGGGAAGAGAAAAAATAGCCACAGTTATTCCAAGCATGCCAGGATAATAGCAGGCTGTTTATTGTTTATATGCAAAGAATGTCAGGCAGCCAGTCCAGCGCAGGAAAGAGGGATGAGGAATTTGTCAGGCTTGTTCAGGCACACCAAGGCAGCTGTTTATCCAAGCAAACTGAAGGCCAGATAGCCTCGCTCCTGTTCTACCTGAGCACCAGAGAAGGGAGTTAGCCCTCACTCTGGGCCCTGAACAATGCCCCACTTCAAGGATTTTTGGTGTCATGGTGCGCTCTGGTACAAGAGGACAATTGGTGTAGAGGTTAGCACTAGCCAAAACTTAGGAGACATGGCTTCCCTTCCCTGCTGGGCTACAGCTGACCCTGAGCAAGTCCCTGGGCCTCAGTTCCTGCTCTGTGAAATGGGGAGAGCAGGACTTTTCGGTCTGGGTGGGGCACTGGGAGGACAGACTGGCTATGGAGATGGTGAGGCCTCACATACTATGGCGAGGGGGCTTAGAAAATACATTAGACAGGCAAGCTCTGCAAGAAAGATCCCACCGGTCTCTGTCAAAGGTGAGCAAGAGCTGCCCACGCTAGTGGCTCAGGATGGTTGGGGTTTGAGCCACACAGTGCTTAACTGGTGCCAGAGCTCACCTGGGCTGAGCCCCACTAGGCCTTGGTGCATGAGTTATGAATGAATAAAAACCTGCCTGACTCCCTGCACCTCTCTCATTACAAATGGAGCCACTGTTGTGCAAGGCCACCACTGCTGCCTTTCCCCAGCACCAGGCCCGGTTTGTCCTCAGCACTGTTTGCTGAGAGGACTTTTAGGATTCCCACTAGCCTGAGGGCATCACTCCCCCACATCCCTTTGGTCATTGGGATAGGAAGTGCCTCTCTTACCCACTCTTTCCTCTGTCATATACACACAGCTGCATCTCTAGGTGTGCTCCCAATCCCATTTGCAGAGCCACCCTGTGTTTTTGTGGGCTGGCAGCTCATGCTTTGGTGAACTCCAGGAGAAATAAGGGGCAAAGCATTTACCAGGGTCATTAGCCATGGAACTGATTGCAGAGAGAAGTGGTGGGAATTCTCCCTGACGCCACATCTTTAAATCAAGATTGGAGATCTCAGTAGGAAATATGCTGTCATTCCACCAGAAAATTGGTTTTCATATCAGGGATTGATTCTTGGGCTTGTGTGACACAGGAGATCAGCCTCCATGATCAGAGTGGCCCCTTGTGCCCCAATGAATCTACAAAATGTAAGACAGATCTAGCTTACTGCCTGGGGTTTCAAGGGGATGCAGGAAGATCATTAGAAATTCAGACTAACGATTGGAAAAACAACTGAAGGGGAACACTGAAAGAAACCGAAGCCAGAAGCTTCCATGATGGACACCCCATGAGAGAAGAAGAAAAGACAAAGAGGGAGACCTGAGGCCAAACTGCTCAAAACAAAGCTACATTCTCTTGCACACTTAATCTCCTTTCAAAGCAACAGAAATCATTCAAGTGTTAACTGAGGGACGTTGTACTCACACAGCAGCTGCTGTTTCATAACGGCCATCAGCAGCTCCAGAGCTGCCAGCACCTAACAAACACAGAAGTTATCAGGAATTTACTAGAACTGTTTGGTACATTTTTAAGATAGCTAAATAATGAATAGCAGGAGGGTCATTTATTGGAATATGAAGCAAGCAAATGGCAGCCATTATCCCCTTTGGGAAGCTAGCCCAGAAAGGGGAAAAGAGGACAAGATAAAAGGAAGATTTTTTTCTTCCCATTAGCTAGAGGACTCCCATCATGTTCATTTAGTAATGAGCTGCTGGTTAAATCTATCCCACATTCTGTTCATACCATTGTCTGCAAGCTCATTCAGAAGTACCCTTGGGTGTCAAACCTAACAGAAAGAACATTCTGAACCTTATATAAGAAATAACATATACCCAGCAGGGCGGCCTTCCTACCAGTGGCTTCTGGGGGCAGTCTATTATTGCCTTTGCTCTGCTGTCCTCCATTCTCAGACACAGCAATGTGAACGCCCCAGGCCATGCTTCTCCTTGGTGTAATGCTACTCAAGGTAATGGAGCATGGCTGTTCTGGCCCAGATTTCCAGCAGAGCTCAGTGTGTTGGGTGCAGAGCATTTTTGAAAATCCAGCCTTTCTTGAGGTAGGCCCTGGCCTGTTTGGAAAAGCTGGCCACAGCTGAGGCCTTGAACACCAGGCCCTGAGGTCCTGAAAAATTTGGTTTAAGAACCTTCTCTATCGCCAAACGTTTCCACATATTCAAGAAAATAAAATACGTTCAGACCCCCTACTCCCATCTGTGGTTCTTTTCCACTCGCACTCTCAGGGGCATAAACGCCATCACAATCTTGGTTTTTGCACAACTAATCTATGTTGGGATCAGTCCTTGCCTTCAGCAGAACTAAGGGACAGAGTAAATAATTCACTATTGGGCCTTTATTCTTCAGTTTGAATTAGATTACCGCCTCCCTAGAAAGCCATGTGGAGAAAATTGATTGTCTTGTAGCAGAGGAAGCCAAGGAGACAGCTCAAATTTTCTCTCAGCTGAGTCATCAACCTTGGGGAGGTGGTTAACTAAGTGAATGTGTGGTCCTGAGGAATGGGGGTGGTGCTCTTTGTAGAGGTTTTGACATCTTAGAGTGCGTGGAAATGCTCTATGGGTCCTGGCCAGAGAGGTGGAAAGGTTTCCAGGGGAGGGATCTCCCCCAGTATCGCGCAGGGAGGAAGCAGCTTTGGTGAGGAGATTGCAGAGTTGCTAGGTTGGAAACTGGGGATTACTCTTTCCTGGGGATGCAGTAACGGACATTGGGGAGGGAACATTCCTAGGGGGAGGGAAAGGGATTGGGCCCCTCAAGATGCCTCGGTGCACCACTTACATGCCTTGGTAGGACCTTGGCTAGATCTTGCTGTCTCCTGCAGATAAGCAAGGCCAACTAGCTCTCCCTTTCTAAACTGCTTCGCTGAGCCAGGGTGAGTACCCCCTCCCCATATGGGCATCCCATTGGCCATGCTGCAGGCATGTTATGTCCAATGGGCCAAATTAAGGCAGGCCTGGGACGGGCTCATCCAAGTGGGCTGACAGCCTGTCCCGCGCCAGTCCTCCCACTCCAGAGCAGGCAGCCAGGAGTCAGCAGCAAAAACCAGGAGCCCAGCAGAGAAGGAAGGGTCGGCCAATGCTTTGGTCAGCACTCGCCCTCCTGCAACCCGATGGACCGCGCTGCTGGAAGCACCGATATCACTTGTTCACTGAAATCCAGCCTGGACCTAGCCCTTCTCCTCTCCCATAAGGTGCCACCACCTCAGCCGGCCACGCGACAGCCCTACACGGGGTTTGGCGTGTTCTGTCAAAGGGGCAGTCCATCTAGCTGAGCAACCAGTGAGTTCACAGACGAGGCGATGAACTGATTGTGGCCAAGAGGAACCAAATCCTCACCAGACACCGGGGAATTATTGCACTCAACTACCAGTGTTTGTCTGAACCAGGGCTGTCCTTGGGCGGGGTGAACGGGGCGATTGCCCCGGGCCCCGCGGTAATGTGGGCCCCGCGCTGCCCCGGTCCCAGATGGGGGCAGTGTGGGGCCCATGCCGCGGCTCCCCCACGGCCGCGCTTTGCCCTGCCCCCACTGCCTTTGGCGGCAGCAGCGGGGTGAGAGGCTTCACCCGGCATCTGGCCCTAGGCCGGCCCTCCCCGCCCCCAGGGCGGAGCAGGCAGGCCCAGGGGTGGGGCAGTTCACGGAGCCCGGCCTCTCTGGGCTGGGCCAGCCTGGCTTGACCCACATGGTCGGCCCCGGCTGGGCCCAGGGTCGGCCTCAGACGTCGGTGTGACCTCACCCGGGGCCGGCCCCCCACGGTGGCCTCAGGTCCCACTCCCCGGCCGGGGCGCAGGTGGCGGCAGCCTGGGATCCCGGCCGGGGGCGGCTCGTGGCCTCAGCTGGGGCCTGTCCTGCCGGCCCTGGCCAGGGACCCGAGGCCATGCCGCCGCTGGGAGCTGAGGCTTGCCGGGGTTCCAGGGGTGGACCCAGACCTCCCCTCCCCCCTCCAGTGTAGGGAGGGGCCCCCACCCAGGCCAATTGGCCCCAGGCCCTGCTCCCCCCTAGGGACGGCCCTGGTCTGAACCCTGGCCTCAGGAAAGGGTGTTGAGCCAGGGGCCTCTTGCTGAAGTTAGAGGAGTTCTAAAAGGCCTAGCTAACATCTAGGCTGCTGCTGGGTCTGGGTGTGTTTGGAGGCGTGGCGGCCATCTGTGAGCTGGGAGGAAAGTTACTGACTCATTTGCCAGCCAGCCCGACTTCAGAAAGTTCCCAGTGAGGTCATTCCCCCTGCCTAGCAGGAAATGCCTTAGACTGACTTGACACATTTATAGATGTAAACAGAGGGGACTGGATTAGTAAGCACTGAAATACAAACAGGGCCGGCCCAAGGGTTTTTGGCTCCCTAGGCAAACTGTGATTTTGGCGCCTCCCCCCCACATGTTACAAGAGATAACGTATGTAAAAAATTCTCTTCCATCTAATTTGGTGTCCCTTAAAGCCTGGCGCCCCAGGCAACCACCTAGTTCACCCATATGGTTGGGCTGGCCCTGAATACAAAGAGTGCTTCGTAGGCATGTGGCTGCAACGAGGAAAGGGTTGGTCACTCCTGCCAGCCAGGAGGGCAAGATGGCACTTGGGCTACTGCACCAGGAGGTGGGCTGCAAAGGCAGCTAGAGCAGGAGAGAGTCAGATAGAGGTTAACAGATGTCACCCTCAGCCCCAGCATTTAGGGGAACAGCCCAGGATGTTTGAGACCTACATGGAGAATGACAAAGCTGTTAGGCATCTCATCTGCATACGTGTTAATGTCTAATAGAGAATTAGGTGGAACCATCTGCCCTGAGAGAGAGGCAAACCTGACTGATAGGCAATACTGGACATACACCTGCCATTGTACACCACGGGTTATTGAAGGAAAGGCACAGATCCAACCTAGATTACAGAAAGGATGGTTTCCTTAAGAGGCAGTCACACCCTATACATCTCCAGTGCTCTATTGGGGTGCAGATATTCATCTTCTTGAGATCTTGGGGACCACAGCCCTGGACTGCCTGTGGACCTTCTGGTGGCAAGGTGTATCACACACACTAGCAATGAGGTTAGCTGGCAGTGGAGTGGTTTGACTATTGTCTTACTCTCTAGCACTCACGTGCAGAGCCGTCCCAGGGGACGGGGGCGAACGGGGCGATTGCCCCGGGCCCTGCGGATATGTGGGCCCCGCACTGTCCTGCTCCCAGCGGGACAGTGCGGAGCCCATGCGTGCCGCAGCCCCTCCTCCCACAGCCACCCTGCTGCCTTTGGCAGCGAGCTGAAGGCAGCGGGGTGGGCTGGGGGGGTTATGCCTGGCCCCTAGGCCAGCCCTTCCCACTCCCAGGGCAGAGCAGGAAGGCCCAGGGGCGGAGCCCTTGGGGCCCGGCCTCTGGGCCAGCCTGCCCCACACAGCTGGTTCCCTGCCGCAGGCGGCCTCCAGGACCAGAGCCAGCTCCGCCCCCCCCCCCGCAACCCTCCAGCATGGGGGTGGGGCCCCGCTTCGGCCAATTGGCCCTAGGCCCCGCTCCCCCCATGGGACCGCCCTGCTCACGTGCATGCTTGCATGCACACGCACACACACACACAGACGGGAAGTCAAGAATGTGGAATGTAGTGTCAAGTCATAAAGGGCATTCAGAAAGCAAACTGACTCATGTTTGACTGACCTTATCAGCATCACTAGAAAAGGCTCTTTACTTATAACACAGGGGAGAACATGGAGGCCTCCAAGTTCAGTCCCTCAATATTCAGTGAATGCATCCTCTAGGAGAAAGAATCGTGGGGATTGCTGTTCAACATGCTTGGTTCCAGAACACACCCTCCCGCTTAGCATCCATCCCACCTGGGATAGGAAAGGCAGGAAGGGGGAGAGACCCAAACCTATGACTCCAAGACCCATGGCTCCAAGCCCACTAACAGTGGGAAATGAGGCAGGGAAAGCCTGGTTCCTCTGTATGTCACACCCATCTTTCAGAAAGAACTAACACAGGCTATGTCCACACTTAAATTTAAAGTCGACTTAGGGGGGGAACTTACAAAGTCGACCTAGAGCGTCCACACTGGATGCCTAGGTCGACTTGTAGGAGCTAGGGGGACCTTGGGCAGGTCCACGGTGGCAGA
The DNA here is from genome assembly GCA_007922175.1 of Pelusios castaneus. Taxonomy (NCBI): domain Eukaryota; kingdom Metazoa; phylum Chordata; order Testudines; family Pelomedusidae; genus Pelusios; species Pelusios castaneus. Next base: position 24,521,251 of record ML685789.1, on the reverse strand, counting down.
GGGGGCACCCCTTGCCAGGGGGCTCAGCCTTTGCCCCATTGTATGGGGGACAGGGACCCTGGCAGGGCATAGGGGCAGGATGGGCAGGGCTCTGCCCTGCCCTTTGGGGGGGCATGCCAGGCTCCACCTGTGCCCCCCCCCCAGAAGGGAGGGCAATGGGGGAGCCCTGGAGAGCCCTAAGTTGACTTTAAGTCGACTTAGGGCAACTCCAGGTCTACACTGGCTTAAGTCGACTTTAGGAAGTCGACTTAAGCCTAAAGTTGAATTAAAAGGAGGTTTAATAAAGTCGACTTAATTTTCATTAAATCGACTTTATTTTCCTTAAGTTAAGCAGCTTGCTTAAGTCAACTTAAGGAAACTAGTGTAGACGCAGAGTAAATTAAGTCGACTTAAGCAAGTGTAGACGCACCCACAGAGAGCAGAGTGTGCATGCTAGCCACAAGTAGACTTGTCTGTTGTCATAGGTAGTCAGTTATAAATCATCAGAAGTCTGGGGAGAAGAGATGGACTGGATATGGGATTTAAAGAGAAGGAAGCCATGTAGTGAAAGTGTGGGAATTGGGACATTCCAGTTGATGAGGAAAGTGTAGGAGTAAGATGGAGGATCAAGAAACATTAACAGTATGTCTCAGAGCTGGTCAAAAATGCATTTGACGTTTTTGTATTTCTTTGAATAGAACTTTTTCTCCGTTCCCAAGTTTTCTTCCCCCCAGAATTTCAGGGTTTCCTTAAAAACCCACCAACCATATATGTTTAGTTTTCAACTCTCGGGAGCTGAAGAAATTCAGTTTTTATGACAATCCAAATGATATTCTTTATGAAAACAGGGGTGTTTCTGGTTTAACCAAAAAGCCATTTCTCTTCTAAGAATAGTTTGGATGAAAAATATTCAGTCAGCTCTAGTATTTAATAAATCTTGGAAACTGGCTGGAAGTTAAAGCAAGATGATGAAGAAGATTAGATAGAGAAAAGCAAAACAAGAGCAGTACAATGCCCAAGATTAGTGCACACTGTGCTACCTGGCCCAGAAGGTATCCAGGTTGGATTGTGTCAATTGCCACACTGCATAGGATATGAACCAATAAAGAGAGGCTTTTGGAATTGAGTGGACTGTGCAGAAAGGCAGCATCAGCTCTGTGGAAGGGCTGGAAGTGGGATGAGTCGTGATCAAGGAAGTTGTTTGAAATAAGTAGGTGATGGGGAACAAGAACCAAGGTTGTATAAATGAGATGATAAAGAAACACCAGGGGAAATAGTGGGGCTGGGGGAGAGAGAGGAAAAAAATGCATAATTCTGTACATTATCAGGCCTCAACTCCACTGATTTCAATTGAGTGATGTCAAATTTCACTAACACGGGAGGGAGCCCATCGATTCTAACGGAGCTACACCAGTTTACATGAGCTAGGATTCTGGTCCCACAGCCTCTGGGTCAACTAACATCTGCTCTATTTGTGAGCCCCTCACTCCCATGCTTTTTAAGTTGCCAGTTCAAACCGTGACTCATGTTGGTCATTCAAACCGTGACTCATGTTGGTCATCAGAAGAGATCAAAGCTCTCCATCTGCCCAGTCGGTGCTTGGAATGCAGGCCAAGCAGACAGAGGGAATTCTTGACAGCTGATAAGGAGAAATTGCCACTGAGCTATTAAACAAAACACCTTTGCAAACAGGTGAACTACTGTGTCCTAAAGCCTGGCCACTGGACTGCCACTGAGACCTCCACTTTCAGAAGTAGACAGCTCCTCAATATCACTCTTCCTACTCTGATAGGCCCCAGCTGAGTTCAGGGTCCCATACAAACCCATGAATGACAGCCTGCCTCTTTACAATCTAAATAGACAAATAATGGTCTCCATATTACACGCAGAGAATGGAGGCTAAAGCAGATGAAGTGACTCACCCAGACCCACACAGTGAGGCTGTGTCAGGGCCAGGAACCAGATCCCAATCTCCCAAATCCCCTCCATCACATTGGAGACCCCACTCACTGATCTTTTCTGTCACAATAGACAGAGCTCTTGAATCACAATGAGTGACTCTCAGCGCAAGAGACACAGAGCACCTGCACCAGGACGGGCCCCAAATGAAGGAGAGGGATGGGGGGAGGGGAAGCAATCCAAGGGCTAGGGACTGCAATGAAGCTGACAGACCTCAGAAGAGACAGCCAGTACAGAAATCAAGCAGAAATGATGGAGGAAAATTCCAGGACCTTGAAATGACTGACAGATGAGGAGATAAAGCCCCAACTGATTGCTCTCCAAAGATGCCCTCTGAGAAAGGAACATCAGCCCTTTCTAGTTCCCTTTCCCTCTCTGCTGCCCTTCAGGGTGGCTGCCAACACATGCCTTATCAGTAAAACATGAAAAGCATCTCTCACCTGAGGAATCTTCCTCTTGATGAGATTAATTGGCCCAATTCCCCAAAGGACACAGAAGGAGCTTCAGCCATTCTTGGAATTCAGGACTGCATCTCCCCCCTTAGCACTGGGCGGCTGAAATTCCTGCAGGGGTTTAAGCTGTCTCAGGTGGATGAACTAGACCTTTTACACATCATGCAATTGCCTTCCTGCTGCACATCCTTCTTCCTTCTTGTACTGCCTGGTGAAACTGGCTGAGGCAATGTACCTTGGGCTTGTGATGAAATCAGATTTGGTGGAGGGGAGAGGCCAGCGTGCAGGCCCATGGACCTTGACACAATCCATCTGAGGTCAGTAGATGAGACTCCACCACGGGGTTTCCCTGAGACTGTCTCCAATGAAATAGGGGTAGTGAAGTCTGTGCTGGTATCCAACAGGGAGTGCAGACACCCCCAGACCTTGAGTCCTAAGGAATACTCAATAGCTAATACCAGCCCTACAGCAGGAAACATTGTTCAGCTCTGTGGTACCTGGACACCTTTCACTTAAGATATATGATTTTCACCTGGGACAGCTACAGGATAATGCCAGCTGGAGTCTGGTGCCTCTAGCTTTCCTCCCACAGTAGATTCAGAAGGGTTAAGGCCAGAAGGGCCATTAACCCATCCAGTCTGACCTCTTGTCTAACACAGACCATTACATTTCACCCCTTTAGCCCTATATTTAGTGTTAACAAGCCTGTTTGGCTAAAACAGCTCTTCCAGAAAGGCCTCCAGGCTTGAGCAGAAGACACCAACAGATGCAGAATCCATCACTTCTCTTAGTAGCGTCTTCCTCTGCTTACTCATCTTCCCTATGGGGAAAAAAAAAATGTGCCTTCCTTCTGAATTTGACTTCTTGTTCTGCCTTTCTCTGCTGGATTGAAGAGCCCTATGCTACATAGCATTGTCTCTTTGTGAAGGGCCTTCCACCCCATCACTGATCTTTATGAGAATCTGAACAGATGGAGCTTGTTAATTCTCTCACTGCAAGGCATTTTCCAAGTCCTTGCTTCATTTTGGTGGATTCTCACAGCTGGCCAGGAGCAAGGGGTCACATGCCTTGAGCCCTGGCTCATCCTGGGCCTGTTAATGGGAAGTCAGGCCAAAACAGCTTTTCAGCTCCACAACAAATGAGAATTTCATTCCTTGCTGTAACTGAAGGTGCCGTTAGTTTGTCATGCCCAGAGATATTGGTCAAGAACAGAGCTCCTCTCACAGCCTAGCTTCCACCAGCACTCACCCTCAGAAGAAGCAGGCAAGCCTTCTTATCCCACCTGGTAAGTCCTGACTGGCTACTGACTCTTCTTGGCCTTTCTAGTCACTGGAGAACCAAGTCTTGATTGTTCTACCAGTGGCAGAGCCAGCGTGGTCTCCCTAGGTCTGTACTCCCTGCTCCTGTTTGCCAGGAGATACTTTTCTTTGGAGTGTGTCAGGGTGGTGTCACCTCCAGCAAAGGCCTGATACAGTCTGTCACATTGCTCTTCTGTGCACCCACTCTCTAGCAATACAAAAGGGATACCCCAAAGGTTCATAGCAGGTTGGATTACTGGGAAATTAAGAGAGGAAAGGGTTCAGTGTGCTTAGTTGTAGGGAACTGGGGTAACATTAAAAAAGGACATCTGAAACCCTTCTGAGCATATCCAAAATCAAAGATCTTTTCACCATACCCACAACACCTGTGAAGCAAGTATTTGATGTTACCATGACCCCAGTACACTACTGCCAAAGTTCATCTCTAGTGTACTGGTCCAGAGATGAGACACAGACAGTCCCTTCCTTGACAACGACTCCCTCTCTCCTCAGTAGACTTCCTCCGCCAAAGGCTGGTGGGTCAAACTCACAGCTCCAGAATCTCAGAGCATCACTATCTGAAGCTCAAACAGAAATGACCCCTCATGTGTCCTCTCCAGAGCCGGGTCTGTGCCACAGAGGCTGAAAGCTTGGTCTGAAACCAAGTAACGCCTCACAGGTAGAAATATTCAACTCTTGCTGATGGCTGATGCATGGATGGTGAGACCAGATGGGAGTGTTGATCATCTAGTCTGATTTGCTGCAGGACACAAGTCATAGATTTCCCCCTGGGATTGCTGCCCATCCTCCCCTCCTACATAAGTGATGGTGTCTAACCCCAAAGCTTGTGGTGGAACTAGAGTGCATTGTCCGATTTCTACCAAGCTGTTGATTTACAGCTCCGTGACAGCAGGAATGTGGACACTGCAGGCAGGGGTGGATTTTACAAGCCAAACTGTGCAACACTTTTGGACCCTCGGTGAAATTTTGAAAGCTTGACAAAAAACAAAAAACCCAACAAACAAATCCAATAACCAGCCTGGAACAAAGGGCTGAGAAACATGGTGTGAAATCTCACTCCCATGTGTGCTTTTAATCTAAGCAGAGCATGGAGCAGTTTGACCACAGAGGGGCTCTCACCTGAGCGGTTCTCCCCTCCTTGTCACCAATGCTGCCCTTGGAGAGAGACACTGGGGTAAACACTAAACTTTGTGGCAGGAAACTGACATGAAGAAGAGACCAAAAAATGTAGAAAAGGGGGCAAAGAACAGGAATCTCTCCTCCAAGCCATGTCCCAGAGTCTGACAACCAGCTGGGAAATGCTTTGCAGTGACTGGGCACCTGTGAAGGAAGAGCTGCTGCCAGGGCAGAAAAATCAATAAACAGCTAGTCTGTGAGACAAGTGGCATGCCTGGAATGCAATAAACCCTTACAGGCAATGGCCTAGAGTTTCCAAGCTGGGCGGGCCCAGGGCAAGGCAGGCCCGTTGCACTGACCATAGCTAGCCTGCACCACGCTGCATACAGACTGGCCGTCCTCAGCCACACTTACATCAGGCGCAGAGCACTGACCCCGCTGGATGTCTTTGGGACTGAGGCCCGGCCTCAGAGATATTTAGGTGCCTCGCTGCCACAGATGGGGAGGATCCGAGCTTAGTTCTTAAGTATTTGGACAGTGGTTCTTGGGGGGAGGGCTGTCAAAGGGCTCACTGAATAGGAAGGTGGGTTGAAAAGCAGCTGCAGTTCACCCTTCTGTACCTGTTCCAGTCTGGGGGGGCACTAACACTGTGCTCCGCTAAGGGGGCTAACATAGGTGCCCAGAGGTCAAACACTGGGGGGCATGTGATCTGCGAGACCGACACAGCTCTCCCACTGCGGCTGACCCGCAGCCTGCAAACCACCTGGGCTCTGATTTTCTAGCCATTAAGGCATGGGCCTGTCTCTCCCCGATTATTGCTGAGTCGGGGGAGCGAGCTGGCTTGTTTATAGCATGCCTTTGCTCGGCACGTCCTCTTGGCACTTTAGCCGAATTCCTCAGGTTAATCATGGCACATACCAGGACTGAACACATTGTTAATGGTTACAGATTAACTACCAAGCCTGGCAGCTGCAGGACACGAACTGTATGACTGATGCAGAAAAGCTCAATGGACCTTCACAAGAGAAATAACATTCCCTGTTCAGGAAAGCTGCTGTGACTGGGGTGGGCCACCTTGCCCACAAGGCTAGTGAGAAATTAATGCCACCATGAACACCGTGGGAGCAGGTTCACTGGGTGCCACTGGTGACGACACAGGGGAAACTACAGCTTTCTGGGCAGTCCCAGGTCACTGAAATGGGGTGTAGAAATGAGCTGGAGAGGAGGGACAGACGGGCTTTCCTTAAAATACCTTTCTCTGGATGCTAGTGAAATAAAACCTCTTGCTGATGGGCAGAGGCGGCCTTTGGCTACTGGGGACCCTAGGCAAAGGCACATTGTGGGGCCCCGTATAGACCAGTGGGGTCCCGTATAGGCCCATGGGGGCCCCCTGTTGCCAGCCCCAGCTCCCCGCTGCTATTCCCGGCCCTGCCTCTCCCCCCCTACACTCCCAGCTCACTTCCAGCCCCATCTCCCCCTCACCAACCCTGGACACGGGCCAGCTCCTCTGCTGGCTGCCAACCGAGGCAGACACGGCTTTTGGGGCAGGCAAGGGGGCCCCTTACAGTTTGGGGCCCTAGGCGTGCGCCTGCTTCGCCTACCCCAAAAGCCGCCTCTGCTGACGGGCAGGATCCCTCCCAATCCATGCAGGAAGACCACACATCCGAGGCTTCAGGGGAAACCTTTGGGCCATTCAGAGGAAAGAACAAGATGGTGTGCTGGGGCCCAGAACCAGGACCAGAAGGTAGCTATGGTTCGGATAAGCGAAGTGGCTTCCCAAGAACTGATGGCATATTTGTGCATTTCACAGCTAGAGTCTAGCTGGTTCTTAACCCAGGAGCTTCAGCCAGCATATTGAGTCTGTTAACAGAGAGCCCAGCACAACAAAGCACTTACGTCTCCCGGCTCCCACACGCAGCCTCATTCACCCCTCCATGCACACAACACATTTCCCCTCCCAGCAGCCCGGCGGTTGGGCAGTGCCATTATTGCTAGTGTACACATGGAGACGGACTGAGGCTATGTCTACACTACAGCTTTTGATGGCACAACCGATGTCACTCAGGGAGGTGAATAAACCCTCCACAAGTAAAGCAAGTTCTGCTGACAGACGCACCAGTGTGGGCAGCGCTGTGTGTAGCTGCTGCCACTTACTAAAGTGGTTTTATTATGGCAGGTGAGCTCTCCCGTTGGCGCTGCATGTGTAGACAAACCGTGAGTGACTTATTGCACTCACACAGAGACTTGCACCCCACCTCCAGGGCTGGTGCCATAACCAATGGGCTCTCTTTTCTCTTGGCTTAATGTTAAGAACATGCGTAAGTCCTTTTGATTTCAATAGTACTTGTTTTTCCCCACACCAGCCTGGATCCTGGCAGGAGACAATGTGAGCACAAAGGACAGCTAACGTGGCCAATTTTTAAGACTCCAGAGGCAGTCCTGGCAGTTACAGATCTGTAAGTGTAACTTCAATACCAGGCAAATTGGTTGAAACTAGAGTAAAGAACAGAATTATCAGACACAGATGAACATGATTTGTTGGGAAAGAGTCATGTTTTTGTAAAGGGAAATCATACCTCACCAATCTACTAGAATTCTTTGGGGGGTTCAACAAGCATATGTTCAAGAGTGATCCAGTGGATATAGTGTGCTTAGATTTTCAAAAAGCCTTTCACGAGTTCCCTTACCAAAGGTTCTTAAGCAAAGTAAGTTGTCATGGGATAAGAGAGAAGGTCCTTTTCAGGAGCAGTAACAGGTTAAAAGATAAGAAATAAAGGGTAGGAGTAAATGGTTAGTTTTCAGACTGCAGAGGGGTAAACAGTGGTGTCTCCCAGGGGTCTGTATTGGGACCAGTATTATTTAACATATTCATAAATGATCTGGAAAAAGAGACAAACAGTGAGGTGGCAAAATTTGTAGATTATAAAAACTACTCAAGAGAGTTGAATCCAAATCAGCCTGTGAAGATCTACAAAGGGATCTCACTAAACTGGGTGACTGGACAACAAAATGGCAGATGAAATTCAATGTTGATAAATGCAAAGTAATGCACATTGGAAAACGTAATCCCAACTATACATATCAAATTAGCTGTTACCACTCAAGAAAGAGATCTGGGAGTCATTGTGGACAGTTCTCTGAAAACATTCAGGCAATATGGAGCAGCAGTTAAAAAAGCTAACAGAGTGTTGGGAATCATTAGGAAAAGGATAGATAAGACAGAAAATATCATATTACATCTTTATAGATCCATGATATGCCCATATCTTGAATACTGCCTGCAGATCTGGTCATCTCACCTCAGAAGAGATACATTGGAATTGGTAAAATTACAGAAAAAAGACAAGTGAAATGATGAGGGGGTAGGAAAAGTTTCCATATAAGGAGAGATTAATAAGACAGACTTTTCAGCTTGGAAAAGAAAGAACTAAGGGGGGATATGAAAAAGGTCTACAAAATCGTGACTGGCGTGGAGAGCGTAAATAAGGAATGTGGCAAGGCTTCCCTCAAGCCTGCTGGATTAGGGCTCCCTTTCTTGGCAAAAGAGGCCAGAGGGTAAAGTCATTCCCACCCTGGACAAGTTTTGAGCATACTTCTAGCACCAGCATGGTTGGGGTGGGCCATAGCCTGGCCCCTGGAAAGTCTCTCCATCCCCCCCCCCCCCCCAAGGTGTGGGGTGAGCCAGTAAGTCTCTGTCAGTCACCCCGGGAGCACTTTTTCTTGTCTTTTCGGCTGGAGCCGTAGGCCTCGTGGTGTTGCCCTGGGGGCTCAGAAAGAACCAGCCTGTCACCCAACGTTGTGTCAGGGGTGTTTTTGGTTGGTTGCTTTTTTCCCTGCCGCTCCTCCCCTGAGAAGCACTGTCTCCTCTTAGTATCTTTATTGACAGGGGAGAGGGTGTTCCTGTTGCTGCAACTCTCTTCCCATCCCTCTGTAGCAGAGGCTGGGTTTTAGTGGTTTGGGTGTTAGTAATTACCCTGCAATAACCTCTCTCTGGCCTGCAGGGAACAGTGCCTTCAGCATTCTGGGTTGACACACCTGCCCTCAAATACACTTTTGCAGCCCTCTCACCTGACTTTATCACAGGCAGTGTCATTTACTCCTTTTCATAATACAAGAACTAGGGGGTCACCAAATGAAATGAATAGGCAGCAAGGTTAAACAACGCACAGTCAACCTGTGGAACTCCTTGCCAGAGAATATTATGAAGACCAAGACAATAGCAGGGTTCAAAAAAGAACTAGATAAGTTAATGGAGGGTAGGTCCATCAATGGCTATTAGCCAGGATGAGCAGGCATTGCTGTTTGCCAGAAACGGGAAATGGTCGACAGGATGGATCACCTCCTCTGTTCATTCCCTCTGAAATACCTGCATTGGCCCTGTCAGAAGAGAGGATACTGGACTAGATGGACTGATGGTCTAACCCAATGTGGTAGTTCTTATATTTTCTCTCACCTGCAGAGAATTCCACCAAAACTGAACCGAGGTTTGAAAAAGGGGGTAGTAGGAATTCCTCTTTCTAGGGACAGGCTTCACTTCACTTGAAATACAGAGGGCTAATTTTATACACTGTGTATGGTCTAAGGCCTCCTTGGCTGGGCTCTTCTGAGTATTATAAGTACTCTCCAGACCCAGAAATCTTTAAATCATGCCTGGATATCTTTCTAAAAGACATGATCTAGTTCAAGTCCAGCTAGTGGAATTGCAGCAGGAATCAATGTAGGGAAGCACTGATGAACAAGGAGCAATGGTCTCAAGTTGCAACAGGGGATGTCTAGGTTGGATATTATGAAAAACTTTTTCCCTAGGAGGGTGGGGAAGCACCAAAATGGGCTCCTAGGGAGGGGGTGGAATCTTCATGCTTGGAGGTTTTTAAGGCCCAGCTTGACAAAGCCCTGGCTGATGTGATTTAGTTGGGTGGGGCCTGTTTTGAGCAGGAGATGGGACTAGATACCTCCTGAGGCCCCTTCCAACCCTAATCTCCTGGGATTCTAAGTCCTGTGGCCTGTGCTATACAGGAGGTCAGATGAGATGATCGGCCCTTGTAGCTTTGAACTCTAGGACCCTGCTGGGGCGCTATCAATAACCACAAATCTCCGCGGAGCCGTTTGTGGGATGACTCACACAGCGAGTGGACACGTTTTGTAATGCTGCCAAGGGACATGCAGGGGCGCCCATACAATCTCATTGTAAATCACCACCAGATGCTTCCAGCTCCCACATGCTGGATGGAGAAGTGAAGGCAAGCTACAGCAGGGCAGGAGCCTGCATGTCCACACAAAGGGCAAGTCCCAGGTGGCCTGGAGTAGAAGACTGTGTCACGTCCTTGCATGGAGCATGGCGTGTCTGCGGTGTGGAGGAGGGTGTCGAGAGCAGCTGAGGAACGTCTGTCGCAGGACTGGGCTGGTGGAGCAGGTGTCTGAGTTTTCAGTCAATTGAATGAGCTGCGCTGGGCATTTCTAGCAGCTCTTTGTCATTTACACCCCCCACCTCTCCTAGGCCAGGTTTGAAGAGGGCCAGATCCCAGTGAGCCTGCAGAACACGCGTACACAAGCCCCAAGAGGGAAGGGGCGGAGAAGAATGGAATGTCACAAAAGTGCTCTCTCGCTACTTTCTTCCGCACGAGGACTCACACACCTCTGCAGCACGGCGGAATTCCTTTATTTACTCTTCTGGCTCGCCCTGGTTAAAGAAAAATGACAGGGAGCAGTTTGCATTCCTGACTCACCTAGCCAAGGGAGGCAGAGCAGCCCAAGGAGCAGGGCACCTGTTTGCGAGTCTGATGAGCTTGGTTCCCACTCCTGGTCCCACTACAGACCTGCCAGTGAGACGGGGGCAAATCACATGCCTCAGTTTCCCCTCCCACCTTTTGGCTTCTTGTCTGGTTAGGTGACCAGCTGTTTGGAGTAGGCATGCCTCCCACTGCATGCTTGTGGTGTTTAGCACAAAGAGGGTGTGGTCTCTGGAGGAACCTCTAGGTACTGTGGTCATGTAAAGAGTAGCAAACATTTTTTATTAAAAAAATATACATAAAAACTGAATACACACAGTGTTTTAAAGTAGCTGCCATACTTGGCACAGATTTTGCATCCCAATGACCATGAATGGCTCTGGCTTCTCTCACTGATAAACGTCAGTGCCATTTTACTGCTGGGGAAACTGAGGCAAAACTGGGTTTTCCCCCCTTCCCCCGGGCTGCCTTGCACCTCACCTGCCAACTGCATGTAAAGCACCTGCTGGCACTTCCCCAGGGAGGGTGAGCGCCTTGCACAGTGCCACACGGGAGCCAAGTGGGGATCGGAAGTGTGGCATACGTACTCACCCATTCAGTCCCAGGCCATTAGCCTACACTGCTTTTGTGAGCTGTAGGCCCTAGCCCTCACCTCCTGCCGACACCACGTTTGGAACCACCTGAGGTGCTGGATTGCACACGGCTGAGCTGTTCACAGCCCTGTTCCCTTCTTGCACAAGCCACTCTTTGGGCACTGTCTGTTTCATCCATGGACCTGGAATCACCTAGCATTTCACTAGAAAATACAGTCACTCTGTCAAACAAGCGAGCTGGATCATCAGCCAAGACAGGCCAGTGCGCAGGGTGCTAGCCACAGACTTCCCATGTGTCCTTGGCAGGGGTCCTACGCCCTCCTTTCTCCACCAGTGCAATGGGGTATCCTCACTGGGAAGATAAATACATTAATGGTTGTGCATTGCTCGCTCGCAGAAGTGACAGGGTGACCAGATGTCCCGATTTCATAGGGACAGTCCCGATATTCAGGGCGTTTTCTAGTCTGGGCGCCTATTACCCCCCTCACCCTCACCCTGATTTTTCACACATGCTATGGGTCACTCTACAGGGCCTAGATAAGTAGCTAAGATACTTATTTAAAATAAACTTCAGGCTCCAATGCTCTGTATCTCCCCCCACAACCTGCCCGCTGCCTGCTCATTCAGGCACAAACTAGTGGAGTTTCTGATCCCCGGATTGGCACAGCTGTATGGGGCATTTTAGTACTTGTGGATCAGACTGCAAACCCAAAGGTCCTCATTCGACACTGCCAACTTAGGTCTGTTAGAACTGAAGCTGCGCCATTGCACACGTCCTTGTACAAAGAGCATGGCCTGAGCTACTGCGCAGACACGCCAAGTGGGGCACCAGTATGCGCTGCTCGGCTGTCTGGGTATGTGCAGGGCTGCATTAAGGTGGCAGGGGGGGGGGGGAGGGTTAGGGGCTGCAGCCCAGGGCCCCGGGGTAAGGGGGGACCTGACCTCCCTCAGAAATAAATCCGGCCCCAGCCCTGGCTCCAGACTGGCCAGTCTGCTCCAAGTCTGGAGTGCCTCCAGCCCCACACAGTGCTCCCAGCCCCTCGTGCTGGCCTGGCACACCCCCAGGCTAGCCTGATCCAGCCCCCAACCTGGACTTAGCACCCCACCCTCTGCTGCACCACCTGCGCAGGGCCCTCCTACCACCACCAGCCCTGCCCCACCCACTGGCCCCAGGCCCACCCTGACTGCTGGCTCTGTGGCGTGGCTGCCGGCCCAGCCTGCCCCAGCAGCATCATGCCCCACTTTGGCCCCTGGCTGGGCACTAGGCAGCCGTCTGTGTCCCCCCTCTCCCCCAGTCCACTTCAGTGGAAAGGATGGCAGCAGGGCCTCCCCCCAAAGGAGGGGCTATGAAAGTGTAGCGCAGATGCTCAGGTGTGAGCTGGAGGATGGGTTCTGAGACCCAGCATGGGGAGGGTTCCAAGCCCACGTCAGAGGACCCGGGGCCTGAAAGTCAGTGCTGTGGAGTTTTACCCCTGCTTCAGCTGGGCCTTTCAGGTGCCTTTGCCAGTTCTGACCAAGGTGCCTTACAAGGGAGGTTTCCAAGGGAGTTTGGGGCCCAAACTGCTTTCAAATCCCCTGGGAGCTAGACACCTCGCTCCCTTAAATTCCAGTGGACATCCCAGTCAGCACCCATGCTTAGTGGGGCAATTTCTCCATGTGGGCATGAGGCTTTGGGGGAATATTTCAGCTCCAATTCCTCTACTAAAAGAGTTTTCCCCTACTTTATATCCTGGCTTGATGCAGCGGGAGCTTGTGCATCTAGCACCCCAGTGCAAAGCATGTGCCATCCCACAGGGCCCCCCTTTGCAGCCAGGCTCAGCACCACAGGTTCATGCTGCCTTGATTTCCCCAACTGGGAGGTAATTAAGCTGCCCACAACTGTTACATCTCAAACAGCATTCGCTCCTCACCATCACCCCTTCAGAGGGTCTGATTGAGTAACAGGGAGTTCACAGAAACACAAAGTCCTTCACCAGGCTGTTTAACTCTATCTCAGTGTATCTGTCTCACGTGCTGGCCCTTCACTCACAGCACAATCCCACCGTGGCGGCCTTCCCAGGAGCCATGGCCTTCCCACAGACTGTGACTCTTCTCCCAGCTGCACACAGCTCCTTGCAGGTGCGGCCTCCCACAGGTAGCTGGGAATCCCCTTCTGGAGTCTTTCTTCCCCCCATGGGGAATTCCCCTGCTCCATTGCCTGGAGCCTTTCTCTGAAGACTCCTGTCTTTAGGAGCATCTTCTCTTTTATCCAGCCCAGGTGCTCGAGAGTCAGTTGGCTGCCAACCAGCCTAGGCACTTAAGGTACACGGGGCCCTGAGAGCCACGTGAGGGGCCCAGCTCCCAGTCTCTGCAGGGAAATGAAAGCAGACACAATGCAAAACAGGCTGAGATTCCAATCAGGAACTGAACCGGCAGCTTGTCTCTTACAAGATCTTTTTCCGCCCAGGTTTTGTTGCCCCCAGTCTCATGTGGACAGGCTATGCTCTCTTTACCGTTCGTGGGGGGAGATGGTATTTTTAAATGTTCCCCCTTCCCACCCCAGAGCCGAGACTGAAAACCAGCCAGTTCCTGCCTTGCCCCCAACTTGTTTGGTGGGAAAACCTCCAAAAGCAAATGCAGAGGGCTGGCTACCTTTGCAGACATCTCTGGGCGGCTGTGAAGCAGGGCTATTCAGATACAGTGCACACTCCTACCTGCTGCATTCAGGCCCAGATTCATGAAGGTGATTAAAACAGGCATGTAACCATCAGAACATGAGTTCTACAGATTCAATGGGATTAAACGCGTGTTTAAATGCTGCCCTGAATGGGAGCCTTGAAGAGCACAGGTTTGTATCTTACTTAAAGTAGCCTCTTTTCGTTCCCTGCCTGAGCAAACAAATGCAGCTTGCAGGTAAAGAGGGACTTTGCAGTTTGTACACCCGTGGACCAGCTCGCAAAAACTGCAGTGGGCTTTAGACAGACCAGGAGGAAATTCCAGCGTCTGCCTGTTGGCGGAGCAGAATTGATGCAGCATGTTACAGAGCATAACGCACACCATGTGCTCTCTCCCATTTTATTCTTGTTCTATCATGCATTGCTGTTACCTGCTGAGGTAAGACCAAAGTCATGCAGGCGGTTACTCACTGAGCATGGGGAAGCCAAACACAGCCTCAGTATTGCACCTCAACTGCGGAGGTTCTTCTGAAGTTGCTCGATTAGACATCAGTTGTGTCTTAAAGAGACACTTGTTCCAGTTTCATTACTTTAAAAGTGTCAAATTTCTGTTGAAAAAGGCTGTACCTATCAGTGGCGTTGCTGGGTCCCCGGGTCCTAGCACTAGTGCCGAGTCTGGCGGGGACCTGGGCCTGGCCGCCACCGGCGGCCTGATGTAGCCCCCGCCGGAGCCAAGAATACTCCTGATGCAGCCTCTGCCAGGGCCAGGATTCTGGGAATCTCCTGACGTGGCCCCTGCCAGGACTGGGGACACAGTGCTCAGCCACCAATGTGGCCACTGCCAGGGCCAGGGAATTTCCTGATGTGGCCCCCACCAGGGCTGGGGACACAGTGCCCAGCCACCAATGTGGCCGCTGCCGGGGCTGGGGATCTGGGACCTAGCCCCAGTGGTGGCCTGATGTGGCCCCCACCAGAGCTGGGGCCAGGCCGGAGGTTGCAGGAGGGCAGCCATACCCATTACCTATTACACTTCCAAAAAATACTTAAGGGCATGTCTTCCCAGACAGCCATCAGCTCGATCTTCCAAATCTACTGATCAGGTCCGTGAAGACCCACTCAGCCGGTCTTGGAAGACCACCCACACAGAAGGAGTAGCGCTAAGTCAGAGGGAAGGCATTTCCCTCCGATTCAGTGCACTGAAGACACCGTGGTAAGTAGGTTGTAGGTAATCGGAGGGAGATACGCAAGGTATTTTAAATACTTTGCGTATCTGCCTTCGATTGCCACTGAATTTGCACCACAGTATAGATCAGGGCTCAGATTCACATAATTGGGAGCAGTTAGTGGAGAAATGCATATCTTTTTAGTGATATTGCAACATCAGCTTCTGATTCTCTCTCTCTCTCACACACACACGTGAGAAAGCGCCCCTTTGTCAATATTTATTTTTTTTATTAAAATATTATACCAAGTGGAATGCTACAACAGCAATCTCGGTATAAGGCAGCATAACAAAACAGCCAGGTTTACATTTAAATACTTAAGATAACTTAAAACGCACAAACAATAAAACCTCATTGTCTTTGGCAGAAAAAAGTTCACAGCACAAAAAAATACTTAAAAAGAAATACCAATATTAATATAAAATATATTAAGTTGTTTTTTTCTCTTTCATAGTTTTTTGTTTTGTTTTGCACTTTGTAAACAATGCACCAGAACCGAACGCATTTCTATGTGACTGAGGGAGGAAATACGAAGTGCAGATGTCCAGCAAATGCACAGATGTTTAAAGAAAGGATATATTTATATGAAGGCCAAGGTAAGAAAGCATCTGAGTTCAGTGGATTGGGAAACTCATTAAAATCAAAACTGGCTACTGCCAAAAGCCAGCTGTCAGTAGACAAGGAGGTGCATGAGAATTTTGAATAATGAGTATATCTTGGTGCAGTTCCTGTTGGGGGGGGGTGGGGGGAAAGAGAAATCTACTCCTCCACAACATAATCAGACATGCTTGTTTCACTTCGGCAGTGTTTCTTCATCTCCAGTTTCATTCCAATCATCCTTCCCACCTCCCCGCAATCTACCCCAACTCTCTTGTTTAATTTTTCGCATAAACACAAGCTCCCTTCACAAATAAAAACAGATCAGCTGCAACATACACAGAGCTTCTGGTATTAAGAAAGGTTCCCAGCCTGCAATCTTTATCCCCATGAGCATTGTGAATACACATAGCCGCGAACAGTACAACTGGGTCATTTTCATGTGGAGGGGAGAGTCTGCTGGAATCCGGTTTCAGGGCAGCTTCGCTTCACCATTGAGGGTAGTTTGATTTAGATCGACCAAGGATCTGCCTTCCCCAAATGAGAACAGCTCAGCAGCGGAAACTCGTACACACCCACCCACCAACATTTGGCTGGTGGCTGGTGTTCAAACAAACAGAAGGGAAATTCCAGTTGGAGGAATCGTGGGAAAATGCCCCAAAGGAAATGGAAGCTGAAGGACTCCGGCAAGGAATATTTAACGCTGGAGACAAACAGGATATGAAATGGAGGAGGAGAGACAAAACAGGGAGGATAAAGGGATAAGGAGTGAGGAAAGCTCCAGAAAGCAGGGAAGGGGGCCAAGAGGGACAAAGGGGAGGAAATTGAAATGATAAATACAGGGTTTGTTTACAAAACAGGGAGTTATTTACAGACACTGTCCTGTCCCCTCCACCACCACCTGACATTGGTGCACCTCCCCAGGATGAGTGCCTCTGGGAGCCTGCGCTCCTCAAAATTCCCCCTTCCCAAAGCAATTCCAGTCCTTAATGGGAGAGAGAGGGTAGACTGTGGGGTGGGGGAGGAGCAGGAATTCTGGCCCCGCCGGCAGAATACAAGAGCTACTCCTGGCAGCTGGAGCTTGGGGAGCCAGTACCAAGTGAGTGTCCAATGCACGGCACGCCGGTCCCCCCAGGAACAGTCTCTAGCAATCCATGGCACGCCATTCTCTTCCGGGTCACGGCCCACGAGCAGGAGAGAGCTCCTTACTGCTTCACTTTCCTAGCTTCCTGCGACACAGCAGGGGCCAATGGAACTTGCGAACACAGGCAGCGGAGCGATGGCAAATGAGCTGTGCCGCGATGGAAAGCGGGCACAAGAAAGGTCACTGTAACCCACATTCCTCTGTCTTGGAGGCTCCCCCAACTATCCCCGGCAGGCTCCCGGTAACCGGATGGCTCCTGAATCGGCACTTGCCCCAACGACTGCTCTCCTCCGACAAGGCCAGCGTGCAGGGACAGAGGGGGGCAGGAGCCGGCCCTTCTTCAGATCAGAATTTCCACCATGTCTGACAGGCTGATGGTTCGGGCTGCAGACAAGCTCTCTGCAAGGAAACAATGTTTAGATGCTCTTTCAGGCCAGCATTGGCTCTTACTAGCACAGGGGTGTCAAACATATGGCCCGTGAGCCTCTTCTGCGGGGCCTGCGACTGCACTCCACAAGACCACACCAGAGAGAGTGCCCTCGGATTTCGGTTTATGGTATGTACGGCTCGGGGTACCAGACGGCAGGCAAAAGGAGGACATGGCTTCCTTTTCCCCTTCATGTCCTCCCTCCGGCAGTTCATGTGTCCCCTAAAATTATTTCTGTTGTTCAGCTTGTTCTCCATGGTTTTCATGCTGCGTGCATTCATTAATCATTCCCCATTTTCCATCACAGTTATATTCATACTACATTTTCTCCATGTCCTCCTTTTTGTCCTTCCGTCCTCCTCTCCATGCTTTGGTATCTGGTAACCCAACCCTACGTACAGCCCACATGAAGTACATGGAAGTCAAATCTGGCCCCCATAGCAAATGAATTTGACACACCTGACTAGCACAATGGAGGCCCCATGCACCATAGAAACACAAATGATACATTTCCAACTGGGCCATTGTATTTACCTGAATCCACAACGAATACATAAAACAGCTTGGGCCCAGTTCCTAAAACATGCCACCTTCTGAGAACCAGGCCTTTTAAAGGGTTTTTCAGCCAGGCCCCCCAAAATCACAAGCCACTTGTGTAACCCCAGCTCCTTCCCTTCTGAGGCCCACGTGCGTGCACTATGGGGACACAGGCAGCAGCACCAGTGATTAATTCAAACCAAACGGCATGTCAGCACAAACCTAGCTCCCTGTGCTCACTAGAACCCATGGGGAGAGTTGGTTCCTGGCTCCCAGCCTTCCCTTGGCTGCAGCGCCAGGGGCAGGGGGTGGAGAGAGGCGCTGGGGGATTCTTCTCATGTTTGTGGTTTCTCTGCAGATGGTGAAGCCCTGACCCAACTCTGCACAGTTAGGTGGGGGGGAGGTGGCTTCTCCGATTCCTCCCTCCTAACTCTACAACACTTTCTGCAGAAAAACTGGATTGTGCCACTGAGGGGCGGGAGCACTCGCCTGCAGCGTGTCTGATAAGCCAGGCTTTATTTCCGAGCTCCAGGCCCAGATTAGAGCCATTAGGAATAAACGGCAAAGAAAAGTCTCTTTCCTCCTGCTCCCTTGGGTCTTTCCCACACTCTTTTCTAGGCAAAGACTCCGAGCCCTGCCTAGCCCTGTGGCAGTTCAGGCGTTTCAGCTCGCATTCACGATGAGTCACTCCGCAGGAGGCTGTCTTGGCAGCGAGGGTGCTCCTTGCTCACCCCTCAGGCGCCCCCTTGGGCACCCATGGCAGAGAGAAGGCAGGTCTCTGGGTTCCCGCAATCAGCTATCTGCCTGGTCCGAGTCACTGCCAGCCCCCACGCCAGCCCACGGGCGCAGGAAGCGTGGGCAGGACTTACCTGAGACATGCGCAGGGCTGCTATCGAGCGGGGCGCCAAGTCCTTCGCCCGCACTGCCGAGGCTGCTCTCCGGTGCGCCGTCTGTCTGGGTGCTCCCATCTTTGCTGCCACGTTTGGAGTGGAAAGGGAGAGGGCCACCAGGATCCAGGCCGGAAGTCTCCTCCGCTGGGACCTTGCCTGATGGAAAGAGAGGAGCAATTTAGATTTTAACTGCCAAGGCGAACTTGATTGGTGCTAGGCTCTCACTGGTTTTAGTGAGCCAGGCCTTAGCTGCCTGGGTAGCCAATCAGAGAGCTCTGTTTTTGTCCAGTGTGCGAAAGCTCTCACTGATTGGCGTTCGTGATCAGGTTGCATGTTGCGAGAACCTCCTCCCAGCTGGGAAATAGACCAGCTCAGCGTAGCTGAATGCCAAAAGATGGAAGCATTTGAGGAAACGCAGCAAAGAAAAGGGGGTTTTCAAACAATGCTTTAATGCTAACCAAAAGGGTAAGTATTTCGTGAATCCTTCCCCAGCTTCTTCTTACCTGCACCCCCTTTGGAAGGGGCCTCCGGCAACCGTTCGGAGTGTGTGGTGCTCTGCCAATTCTGGGCCCCTGAGGCCGCAAAGATGGATGGCACAGACTTGGCTGGCCGAAGGGAGCCCTGCAGAGTCTTGCTGGGGTCCTTCCGTGAGCGCTGCTGCAGAATTTTGATGATGGCATCCTTCTCCAGTATTTGGGCATGAAGCACTTTTAACCTGGAGGACACAGGAGCAACGCACCAAGTGGGAGGCTGGCAATGTTACTAAAGGGTTCTGTAGAAGTTCCAGCCCCTCCGCTTCATCCTGTGATGTTCCTTTGCCATCGCAGCCAAGAAAGTCTCTCTCTGGCAATGCCAATGGCCAAGACACCTACTTCCCAGGGCTGCTGGTTGGCCAACTGGAAAGCCAGTTGCAAAGTGCTCAATGACACGAATGATCGAAAAATCCCCTTCACTGCCAGAGCCAAGACTAACTAATAGGAAGCCAACAAAAACCACGCCCTGGGAAGCCCCATGCAGGACCTACCTGTTCTCCATTTCCTGGTGCTTGTGACTGGCCGAGAGGAGATCCTCATTGAAGCTGTTATTGGGGGAGTGATGCGGGGAGTGGTTGATGATAGTCGTGTCCCTCTGCGCAGCTGCTGTGGCAGCCGCGTCCATGGCGAACTGTCTCATGGTGCATTCCTCCAGGTATTTCTGCTCCCACTTAGTCATGTCGGCCTCCAGGGCGAGGATCTTCTCTTCCTTCTCCCTCAGCTGTTCGGCGAGCACGCGGGCGCTCAGCTCTGGGGATCCTGCGGGCGGCGCTCCCACCTGTCTCTGCATCGGCAAGGAAAAAGAACACACCATGAGTTTGATTCATCAAGAGAAAGGTCTCTGGAGTGCAGTGATCGAGATAGGCCAACCTGCAGGATCCAGAGTCTGGGGATACGTTTTCTTTAGCGCCCCATCCTCAGGAGACCAGCCCACCTTGGTCTTGGCCTGCAACGACCCTCCTGCCCCCTTGCAGCTCGCTCCTGCTGCTTGCGGACTGGCGCCTATCAGTTTTCCGAGGCCCCGCCCCACCTAACCCTGCTTGGCCGCTGGCCTCACCACCAGTTCCCTGACCTCTCCCTCACCTGCTGGGCCCGCAGCATCTTCAGCTCCTGCTCCAAGCGGGTGCGGAGACGTAGTTCCAGCTGTTCACGTTTTTCACAGGCGGCCTGGAGCTGGCCCAGGGCCTGCTGCAACCTCTCCACCTTCTCCACATACGCCCGCTTCTTCCTCAACTCATCCTCCGTCTTGGCTGCCCGGGTCTGGGCGTTGCTTAGCGCCTGCTCCAGCAGCTCCGCCCGCCGGCGCTGGTCCTCGTTGGCACCGCGCAGCAGTGAAACCTCCCGTTCCAGCTTCTCTTTCTCCTGCTGGTGCTCATAGTCTGGAAAGGGCACGGGGCGTGAACGTGTTAGACGGTGGTTGTAACTGCGCCCTCCGATCAGGGCAGCCCCGCAGCAGTAATTCCGTTCCCATGTAGAACAGAGGGACTCAGGGTTAGGATTAGGATTCTGGCCTCAGATCTGACCGGTCATTGCCCCCAGCAAATCTAAATGCTCCCAAAATCTCCCCCAGGGGGTGTCGCTTGTTTCGCCCCTGCGGAGGCTGACCTCACACTGACATGTCTGTGCTTCCAGGGGGGCGGGGTAACCATCCATGCCACACGCTATATGTGGGGCCATCCTTGGCCACTGCCAGGGAATCAGTTGCCGCAGAAAATTCCTCAGTTTTCACAACGCATCTTAGTCCTACTGCATCACTCCGGCTACTGCAGCCATGGGCCCTGTACAGTGCTGCCAACGCACCGCACTTCCCTCCCAGCTGTGCCTCAGCAGAGCCAGGCCAGTCCTGGGGTCTCTCCTCTGCACAGGCTGCCAGCTGTATTGAATCACCAGCAAACTCATCAGGTGACCTGCCCCCGAGCTAGGCAGCTGGGTCGGTCAGGTTCCCTGCACTGGCTTCCTTGTTTAATAACCCGCAGGCTGGGGCTCTGAAGCCCAGCCCCCTTCACCTGAACCCCCGAGAGCTCAGACAGCTCCGAGTGGGTGCAGCGCCGGGGGACTGGCCCATAGTCTGTGCATCTCAGGCAGTCTCCGAAAGGAATCATGCCACTGGTGTGTGACGTACAGCTGGCTTCTCTGGGGGCACTATGAGACAAATGCTCAGATATCCAAAGGAGAGAGCCTTGGGTAAAAGATCTTTAGCTAAGGCTGGGTCTACATGAGAAGATGGGCCTAAAAGACAGGTTTTTGCAACACAAGGAATTCTTTCCATCCCTGTTCCCCGCAGGAAGACCCCCCGTGCCCTGAACCCCTCTCCCTTCCCTGGGGGTTTGGTGGGCAGCTTGCTGCAACTCTAGAAGTGGAATCAAGCCAGGCCCATTCTCAGCCCCTGGCAAAAAAGTTTTCTGCCTAAAGAGAAGTCCCAACCAAGGGAGAATGGCCCCCGGGATTGGCGCGGTGGGAATGTGGACTGCATGCCAGAACAGCCGGAACAGCCACTGGAATGCAAAGAATCCAGGTCACACTGATGGCTGCTGTGATTAATAGCTCCGGTCTGAGTGCCAAGAACAGCTTAGCTCTGCCTGGGGAATGGCAAAAGCTTCCAAGAGAGGATCCGCCTCCTCTCCTGTCTTAAAGGGACCTTTCCCTTCCTCCCTCCTCACCACATCCACCATGCTCCAATCCACCGGACAGCAGAGCTCCAGGCACCCCATAGCAGGGCTGGCCAGGCCAGTAGTGGTGCAATTGTGCTGAATGGCACATCCGCTACGACTTACTTTGTGCAAGCACTTTCGCCACGGTCCCCTGCCTGCCATCTGCGCTCTCCTGTTGCTTGCTGGCCAGCTGTTTGTTTGCAGATTCCAACCGCTCTGTTTCAGATTAAATATCCAGAGAGAGAATTTTCAGAATGTAATTGACTGGGAACAGCCTGGTTCTTGGAAGATCCCAGTGGTATTTGCATCCCCTCTTGAAATTGAACCTCCCTGAAATGTTCCTGATATCCCAGGAGATGGTTTGCTGGGGATCCGTCACCAGAGGTGAGTGTCCCAAGATGGGACCAAGAATGGGGTGGGGTGGGGCTTACACACTGGTACCGAATGTGGCTTCAGCGGCTGGATTAGAACAGAGCCAGGCCCGACAATAGGAAGCCAAGTGTCTGCACTGAACAAGGACCAACCTAGTGGAGATGGTCAATGGATTGAATGGCTTGTAGCAGGAGCACCAACATGGGAAGCCTCAGCTCAGGGCACATGAATGCTGATAATTCTTCTCTTGCGATGGCCCACAGAGGCTGAAGAGGAGTGCCTTAGATTTCCCCATCTCGTGCTCTTACCTTTCAGATCCCGGATGAAGTCTTGAAGCCGCCGCATCTCCCCATCCTTCTTGTTTCTCATGGCTTTCTCCAATGCCTCTCGCTTGGAAGATGCCTTCATCAGGTTTTCGTAGTCCTCGGAGATTCGCTGAATCTCTGTCTCCAGCTGTAGGAGGAGGAAACCACAGACTGGTTAGAAGCCCTCGGCACAGGAGACAACTGGGTGGCACTGGCAGATGTTTCAGTGGGAGGTGCGCAGCAAAAGCCACATCACAAATGGATGGGGCTGCAGTGGGTTCACAAGTGTGTCTATCACCAGTAGAGGGCTGGGCCTACGTCCTATGCTGGGTGACTAGTGACACAAGGCTGGTGGCCTCATCATGCTCCTTACTCGCGCCCAACACAGGACTCTGCTCAGCCGAGGTCTAAGCACTGGAATGGCCAGAGTCTTGCAGCTCAGCTTTGAGGGATGTTTGCTCACCGTCCATCTGCGCTTGCCTGCCCCACGCCAGCGCACTTGGTCTGGGAGCATTACACAGATCAACGGGACACTAAAATACATCTTTTCTCCATGCATACAAACTGCACACAACCCCACACCAGCTGCAAACTGCTATGCAGGGCACCATTAGACTGCACAGTGATTTGCATAACCCCGCCCACCAGTGTTCTGAAAACGGAGGAGCCACTCCAAATATCCCTGTATTATAAGCCCTCTGCACCAAGACCGCCCCACTTGGTGATTTGGGCTTTGTTTTAATTTAAGCCAGTTTTTCTTAAAAACCACCCGCAGTCTTCACTGATAACCCCGTCCCCAGCATCTCCTTCCCCCGGCTCCCAGATGGTCGCAGAGAAGCACATCCCTTTTTCCTTCCTTGGATCTTCCACTCGAAGATGCCCACCTAAGGTGTTAACTCTGCTGTCCCTCCACCCCCAGGGGCTAGTCCACTTGAAGGGGCTCACCTTGCAGGCCCAACCCTTAACTTTTTCAGGGCCAATGGCTGCGGCAAGCGGATGGAGATTGACGGGTGCCATGGGGATTGAATCGTTCTGCTAAAGCTTCCTGGGATGCAGTCCCTCCTATTCCTGGCTCCAGAACGCAAGGGAACGCTCTTAGTGTGCCCTTTCCTTTGGCCAGGTGGAAAAGTTCAGGCCCTTGTGTCTTTAACACTGAGTGGTCAGAGAGAGCCTCCTTTATCTGTCTTATTGCGATGAATTGGCTGAGCGATACAACTGTGCGCATGTGCCTCTGAAACAAGAACTATACTGGAGAAGTTCTAGTGTCTCTCTCTACACGGTCCACTCTTTCTTTCACTGCTGATCTGTCCTGCCTAGCGAGTTCCCAGCCTCCTCCACACCTCCGCAGGCCTGGCATGTGCCCTTCCCGATGGCCCATTTGTTCTAAGGGGACAGGCCTCCCCTTGTATGCCTCTCCACAAAGGGCTTTCTGTGGTGGGCCAGTGCAGAGCCCAAGAGGAAGGGATGGCCGGAGAGGACCCAACTGTTAAGAGACAGTGAATGGACTCTTTTTTATCCACCCAACAACTGGCGTGGCTGCAGACCTGTTGTGCTGTGTACTCCTGAAGCACAGCTGTTGAGGGGCAGTGGGAGGAGGGAGAGAGTGTGAGGGGGAAAATAAGAAGAGGGATGAATTTTCGCAGCAGCTGTCTGATCTTTCTCTAGGCTAGAACAGAATCCATCCAGTTCCTGGGGCCTTCTCCTCCAGAGCTCTGCCAATGGCCCCGGTTCCAAGGCAATGCACGGTGCCGCATGTGTGGTCTCTACATCTGGCCCACGGAGCTGGGCTGGCAGAGCTGCTAGGAAGAAGCTCCTTGTTCAGCATTCGCAGAAAGTGACCCTATGGCTCCCTGACATGAACCAAGCCCATCCCGCCACACTGCGTTATCGGAGAGAAGAAGCGAGCAGCCAACTCTCATTTCAACTGACATTTTGGAATCAAAGTTGAGGTGAAATGCAAACCTACTGCTCCTGGCCATCCTGGCCCCCACCGGCATCCTGAGCCTGCCTGTCCTGAGCATCAAAGCCCAGATGCTCAATGGTATCCGATGGGAGTTAGGCACCCGAGTGCCTTTGAGAAGCTTTAGTGCTTTGGCGGAGAGCGCGATCGGAAAGACACAGGACGGAGCGCCTCCGCTCATTTACCTTCTGAATGCGGCTCGCTTTCTCACTGCAGCTCTCAAGCTCCTGCCGCAGCGTTTTGTTTTCCCTCTGGAATGTTTCGCTCTCCCACCGCAGCTTTTCATTTTCTCGCAGCACCGTCTCCAGCTGGGCCAAGTGGCTGCTGGCCGACGCGGCCTGGGCTGACATCAACGCCTCCATCCCAGCTGGAGTGAGCGAGCCCAACGGGGCATGGCACAGGGTGGCCTGCTGTGGCAGGAAAGCCGGGGGCATAGCAGCCTGCATCACCCTAAGAAAGGTTACAACAATTAACCAGAGACACTAAAGAGCGTTGCTCTCTACCTGCTGGGACGCACTTTAACTAAGGAGGCAAGATGGAAGCCGCTGCGATGTCACTCCGAGACCTCACAGCACAATTATTCCTCTCTCCTTGGACTCCTGCATGCTCTTTGGGGTAGAGACCATCTTACTGTTCTGGGTTTGTACAGGACCTAGCACAACGGGGTGGTCTACAAGCAAGGCTCGCAGGCACTGTGGTAACAGAGACAAATGAGAAATCTGTCCCCAGAGCTCCCAGGAGGAGGTTTGCATCACACCAGCATTTAAATATTTACTTGAACCTTAAGGGGAAAATGTAAGCCAGGAACGTCAGGAATCTCTGAGGCTGCCTTGGGACGAGCGCCATCGTCTCTTTTAGGGCTGCAACGCCTACAGCCATGCATCCATCAAGAGATAAGATGTGACAAGGGAGCTCTTGCAATATTCAGATGCAGAGTAGTTTTGAAATGCATGAGGGAACCTTTAGCAGTCTCCGAATGCATCTTTCAGACCAAGCTCTGCCACAGCTGGGTTTCAAAGTACAGATTCCACGGCTTATCAGCTCTAGACTACAATTTTCCAAACTCAGCAGCAGCCTAACTCTGCTCTCCAGAAATCAGCAGTAAAACTGCCAGCCACTTCAGTGGGAGCAGATCTAGGCTGGCACAGAATGCTTTTGAAGATCCCACACACAATATATTGGTGAGAGGCACCCTGGCACTTCACTCACCTGGCAGAGAGCTTATGCAAAATTTTCAAAAGTACCTAAATCACTGAGGTGTGTCAGTCCCATTAGGCCCTAGGACCAGGTTTTTTTTAAGCAATTTAGTCCTCTAACGACACTGATTTGTGCCTAGTTGGATTTGCAGTAGCACCTGGGTGCCTGACTCCCACCAATTTCAAATATCAGTGGCTTTTAGTGCCTAAATCCCATTTGAAGATGGGACTTGGTCACCTAGGTCCTTACTTTATATCCCCAATACCATCATCCCAGTGCTTACGAACAAATGCAAACACTTCTGTCGTTGGCAGCCAGGTGCATTGAAATTGCAGCCTCTGTCATTCTCCTGTCAAAGAAAATGCCAATTTCCCTAAGCAGCAATGTTAAAGCAGCAAAATGCCGATACCCCTAAGCAGCAATGACTCCCCGCACAAGGTTTTTGCACTTGTTCACAGCTCCATAGGCTGCAGAACCAATGATCACTTTTAAGCAAGTTCCAAAGCGGGAGCTGTGTCAGTCTAGGTCAGCCAAACAAACAAGGAGTCCTGTGGCACGTTTAAAGACTAACAAACCTATCTATCTATAAATTTGTTAGTCCTTACAAGTGCTCCAGGACTCCTTGTTTGTTTCACTTTTAAGCAGTGATCCCGTACTAATCAGTATGGCCGGCGCCAGAGCCACCACAGCTTGGTCATACCACCACTGAAATTTGACCTGGCCTTCCCACTGTCCAGCCAGAGGGGTGGCTGGGCCAAAGGGTTTCATGACCTGGCACCCATGGAGTCTACTCTCACCCAGTGTAAATAAGGGAGTCTGCTGAGATTGCAAATTCTGCACTGGGTGGGCACGAGAGAGGGGACACTCCTCAGCTGAGGGAGATGCTAGGTGCCCACAGGAGGAAGAGATGAATTTGCCCCCATGGTAGTTCCTTACTACAAATTTCCAGTTAATAAACATTTGCTGCACTTGGAGGCTATGGGAAAGACGCACTAAGCTACAGGGACCCTTGAACGAGTCTTTAAGGCAATGCCAGCGTGGCATTTTCAGGATTCAGCATGGCCACCCTAAAAGAGCATGACTCTTCTCAGAGGGAGTGAGGCTGCAGATGACCATGGCTGGCCTGTAATTGTGGGTCTGCATTCCTGGAAGATGACCTGGTAGCAAGAAAGAACAAATACGGCTTCCTTTCTGCCTGCCTTCTCCTCCCCATGCTGTTCCCTCCATATGAGGGCACTTCCTGCCCAAGATCATATCTCTTCCTGTCAGTGTTCACTGTGGCTTGCGTTCAGCGGACATCACTGCCTAGTCTCCCCACCTTTCCTCGCCATGCAGCTAGGTGAGAAATTGTAGCGATGGCGGGCAGCTGGGAAATGGTCTGAGGAGGGGATGGGAAAGAGGAGCTGGGGGTAACACTCAGGATTTGGTTTCTCCTCTGTAATTCCCTCATTTTAAGCAACCAACGAAGCGCTTTATGTGATCAGATTGCAGCGCATGAGACCCTAATGTGACTAAGACCTATAACATCAGCTCTCCATATAGGCTTCCACACATTTGTGATCTACCTAGCAAGGACCTCAGCTAGCAGGTGGATCTGCTGAAGATATAGAAAAGGATTTGGCACTTTTCACCTTCTGCACTGACTCTCCACTTATCAACCCCTATGCTGCAGCCAGGAAAAGAGGGGCCTCAACGGCTTTTAACAAAATTACTGTAGCGTAATGGAGAACAGGATTCATCCGCAGGATTGCACAGAATGCAGGCTGGGGGTGGAATGTGGCCTTTGGCAAAGTGGACGAGATCAAAGCCTGGGGCCAATGGGGCAGTGCGTAGTTAGGCAAGGTTTGTATTTAACCAGGCTCCCCCTGGGACAGCGGGCATCGTTGTGTAAGAACTCCTCACTCTCACCTTCTTCGCAGTGCAGAGAGGGGAGTGCCCAGTGTCCACACGCTACTCAGATTGTCAGAGTTCACACTCCTCCTGGGGACAGCATAGTTAGTTTTCCACATCATGGGGAGAGCAGTTTCCTTTCACCCTTCCAAATTTAGCCATTTCCTGATTTAATTCCAACTCCGAAATTAACCACAAATTCCACTCGGAACACAAGAGGAAAGAGATTGCATCTGCAAAACAATGGATCTAATTTATCCCTGGCCCAGCCACATCAGAGACAAATGTACCCCATGAGCTGCAAGTCAGATCAAGTCCCCCCATCTCCGCTCCACAGAACAGGGCAGTACTAGAGCCTGGGAAAGGAACACTGACCTGGGGCCAAGGCAGGTGGGGGGATGAACACTGCAGGGTCTTTATGCCTCATCTCCTTAGTCTACAAAATGGGGGTTTCTCTGTTTATGCAGCCAGCCTTAGACATCATGCCCCAAGGTCTCCCCAGCCACGGTCTCTCTGTAAGCCACGCGAGCAGCATCGACATTCTGGATCCCCTCCCCCTTGGCTATTAGGGAGTGCGTCCCAGGAAAGAAGGAACTGCCCACGCATGCCGTCACGTGTGGTTACCTGACTTCAGGGTGTTGAAATTCGGGCCCTTCTCTAGAGCAGTGCCTGGGATCAGCCAAATAGCTGCCTGCCGGCTCCTGCGGGGGGATGATGTAGGGGTACTCTGGAGGGGGACCACGTGGCTCCATCCCCTCGGCATGCTGCCCTCTAGGGGCTGACAGCTGGAAGTGCCTGGAAAGTTGGGGGTAACTGTGGGAAGAGCTCAGGTGGTTCTGGGCCTTGGCGCCGTTTCTCTCCAGCGACATTTGCATGAGGCGTTCGCTCAGCGACCTCACGTGGCCGTGCTTCAGCTCCTTCAGCGACACGTCCTGGCGCTTGCTGCTGCTGCTGTCCGGGGCACAGACCCTGTGCTGGCCAGGCTCCATGGGGGCCCCTGGCCAGGGCACAGTGGCCTGCTGGCCTCGCTGCGAGGCATAGTACTGGGAGTGCGCCTTGGCCTCCTCGTAGGTGGGGAGCCGGTATATGTTGTTCTCCAGGTAGATGTGGTCGCAGTGGTGCTCCTGGCCCTGTGGCTCCTGCCGCGTGGACTGCTGCACTATCTGGCTCTCCTCCGGGGTGAGGCTCTCCAGCGAGGAGCGGGGGCTGCCCATGCTCCCCCCGCTGCGCAGCGCCTGCTGTTGAATAGCCAGTAGTGTGCGGTTCTCGGTGAGGTTCCCATATCTCAGCTGCTCCTGGATGAGCCGGTGCAGGACCGTCCCAGAGGAATCCTCCGCAGTCCTCATCCTTGATGAGTCAATTGGCAAGGTGCTGCCACCAGAGCAGTAGACACTGTAAAATCCCAAGGATCTAGCAGCTCCCGAGGAACCTGCAAGAGAAGAGCACAGGACTCAGCTCTCAGCTGGAGCTTTGTTCCACACCTGCTCCCTATGGATTTAATTTGCTGGGAGTCCCACGAGAGAGACACGCCATCAGAGCCAGGGTCCTGAGAGGAGCAACCACATTCCAGGCCTGGGAGTCGCTGTTGGGGCAGAGCCAGACCCCTGCTGAACGTCCATCCCATGGCAGACTGAGGAGAACTTGGCCCTCAGGAAGCCTGCAGGCTTCTGCTCCTCAACTGACTCCTACAGAGGCTGGAAGTGGGCCAAGCCTGGCAGCTCAGTTGGAGGCAACTCAGCTGCCCACTGCTTCACTGAGCTGCAAACACACGCACCCCCCCTCCTTAGGTGTCCTAAAGAGAGCAGCACTCACTCAGTAGGGAGTGAGGAATGTCAGCTGGGGGGATCTTTGCTACCTTTCCAGTGGCATGAACAGCCTCAGCACCAGGGCTTCACAGGAGACCATTTGCAATTCAATGTGAATATTTTGCGCAACTTGATTTACTACCCTGGAAGCTTTGAGCCCAGTGTTACACAAAATACATGGGATTTGGGAGCCCTATGCTACACTACACTGGTTCCTAGCTCCTGGGTAACCAGCTACCATCCACCCAGCAAGTGGATTTCAATCTCCTGTGCTGTCTCCTTAAAAAAGAGAGACTTGTCAAATTTGAGCCAAAAATTATACTTTGTAAATGGAAGCAGCTGCAAAGCTTACAATCAACAAGATTGTATCCACAAAACCTTTCTTGAACAATGCCCATGGGACCTCAGTCTTTTAAACAAATAAACATACCCACTGCAAACACTGCAACCCTACAATCCTGAATGAGAACCCAAGAGTGAAACTGACTCAGAAGTGACTGTGAGCAAAAGTGAAAAGGTCTTGTCTATTTTCATCCCATCAGTGGAGAAATGAAAACACAATAAAAGCTTCTTAGTGAAAAGTCACATAAAGGAAATCAGATTTTCAAGACTGATTCCATTTTAAACACCTCTATCATTATGGTGTTCTAATATGCTTGCTGTTCATACATCTATTGAAAGGTTAAATATAAAACATTGTCCTCTTTATGGACCAACCACACATGGAGGTACCAAATAGTGTAGACCTTTAAAATATTCTCAGAACCTTTTCCTTTCTTTCTGGAAACCAGAAACTACAAATGTAGCTCTGTGCATGGCCAGTAGTTGATTGAAGAAGGATGCTAGCCAGGGAAGTTTTATCACTGTTTTTCAGTTGTGTCTCCTTCTGCAGTCAAGCTTTATAAAGCAAGTGAATTCCAACATAGACATTTGATCACCTGCTTCTAGTTCCAGGCTAGCACATGTGGGTTGGCAAAAGGAGATAGCTAATCTCAACTTGCTTCATACAAACATACTTCAAATATTGGTTCCCAATTTAAAAGGTTCTTGAACAGGTCTTCCCTGAAGGTGAAATCCGGAAACTAAACGGGCTTCCTTTCTTGGGAGCCTCATTTCAGGCCTGACTCAGATCTCTACAGTTTACATCCAACCCCACACTGCCTTTGGGGAATCAAAACAAAGAACCACACAACTCTTTCAGTTGCACAAGCCCTGGTGCCTCCTCACAAGGAGGAAGTCTGAAATACTGGGTCAGGGAGTGTGACTATATAGATAGGAAGGTAGAGAAAATTCCTTCCCCCCCCCCCCCCCATGTGTGCCTCCAGCATTAACTATCAATGACTATTTTCACTCCTGGTTCCCCATCTCCAGCTTGTTTGAAAGGGGTAGCTCCTTCAGTCCCCTCCCACTTCACATATTTTAAGGCATTTCTTGAATTCTGCAGCCACAAGTTCCCTTTCATTGCTCCAAGAGTCATCAAATGATCAGAGGATCAAAAGAGGCAACAAGAGAAAACACACAGGACTTTAAAGGGAAGCCAGTGACAGAAAATTTGCAGCCCAGCAAAGCAAAGGAGTCCTGTGGCACTTTTAAAACTAAGACATTTATTTATCGCATGAGTTTGCAAATTTGCAGCCCCGGAGATCCCTGAAAGCTCCAGCGCCCCTGGGGGTGCAGCAGGACAGACGGCCAAAAGACTCCTTTCTGCAGCAGCCCCACGGGGAAAAGCCCCCGCTCTCTCGCCCGCCCAACCGCAGGGGTATAACCCGCATCTCCAGCGCACTCAGCAGATTCCCATCGGCGGAGCCGGTCTAGGTCCTGCCTTGCTGCGGCCGCTTTGTTTCCCAAATCGCTCAGCCCTGACATCACCCGGGGCTGGCTCCCAATTAACATTCCTGCGAAGTGAGAACCGGCTCGTGGGGCTCCGCAGAGCGCTCGCCAGGCGAGACAAAGACTCCTCCAGCCGGGGGCCGAGCACCTGTAACCGTGGCCCCCTGCGCCGCCCCCACTCCGCTTGGGAGCCGGGGCTCGGGGATCCTGGGGACTTGGAAGGCCAGGACGAGGAGAAAGGGGGAACCCGAAGGGGAGCAAAGCCAGGGCGAGTGGAAAAGGGGGGACCCCGGAGGGGAGCAAAGCCAGGGCGAGAGAAAAGGGGGGACCCCAGCGGCTCAGCCCACGGAGCGCAGGGCCAAGGCACTTTCCCAATCCAACCCGAAGCGGAGTGAATCGGAGCCGATGAAGAGTCAGGGAAGTGGGGCCGGGGCCGGTCCCCATTTGGGGCTCGCCCCTCTAGCCCCGATCCCCGCCAGCCCGGAGCGGAGCGCCGCTTACCGAACCATGGCAGCGCCCAGCAAGGAGAGGAGCGGAGCGGATCTGCTCAGCGCCGTGTGAACGCCGCCCGCCGAGTGGCTCGGCGCCGTGCTGGGTGTGCGGTGCGTGCAGCTCGCGGAGCCGGACCCTGCCCCTGGGGCTGCTGGCAGGCTGTGAGCGCGGCCGGCCCGCGCCAGCTGTAATGAGCCAGGAGGCCGGGCCGGGCCGCGCTATGCCAGGAATGCGAGAGTTTCAGGTTCCCCCCGATCAAAGCGAGCCGCGCCGAGCCGAGCCCCGCCCCGCCAGCTGCGCCGCGCCCCGCGTCCTGCAGGGGGCGCCGGACACACGAGCGCGCCCCCGCCTGCCTCGCTCCGGCTTGAAGAGCCGCAAATGCTGAAGCTCCGCGCGGCTCGGCTGGGAAGGGACCGGCGCCGGGAGGTTGCTGCTCGGCCGAACCACTGATCCTCCGCAGCTGTCCTGTGCCCAGCCCGGGACAGCCTCCGCCAGGGAGTCTTGGTCTTGGCGACGTGGGGACTCGGTACAGGACGTTTGGATGGGCTAGGCCCCCGGGGTCGCTCCTGGAGCCTCCTCTGCCCTTTCTTTCTCCTATTCAGAAAGGGTTCTTGGCTTCCAGTTGCCATGTGCAGATTTTGCAGCGACCCTATTGTGCAAGGTGCTGTACAGGGACTTAGAGACAGTCCTTGTTCCAAGGAGTTTACAATTTAAAGAGACAAGACAGGCAAAGGGCGGGAGGGGAAACAGAGGCGCAGTGACACCAGCTCAAGCAGCAGGCAGTGGTAGAAGGGCTGGGCCTTCAGTTTCTGCCCCTGTCCCTTGGCACATGCTTCTGACCCACTGAACACTAGACCTCTGGGGCCAGCCGCAAAGAGCCACACTCCCATCCCTGCTGTCCCACAGACTCCTTGGGTTGTGCCTCCATTCCCTATCTGTGAAATGAGGATAGCTGGGCTGCTGGGGCAAAAAATGCCCCGTGTGTGGGTCCCAGGAAGATTTGGCGCTGGAGGTGTGAGGTGACGCAGAGACTAGGTCAGAAGGGACCGTCATGATCCTCTAGGTGGTGCAATGAGTTTGCCCCTGGGGGTACGGTGTGTGAGGTGGCAGGCGGTAAGGGTTGCATGTGAGGATATTGCAGAGTTAGAGGCTGGGCAGGGGGTGGTGACAGAGGAGATTGCAGGGACCGTGTGGCTGGCTGTGGGGGGAGGAGTTGTCAAGGGTTATACTGACTGCTTGCCAGC
This sequence comes from Pelusios castaneus, assembly GCA_007922175.1. NCBI lineage: Eukaryota > Metazoa > Chordata > Testudines > Pelomedusidae > Pelusios > Pelusios castaneus. The sequence goes on along the minus strand of ML685789.1, from coordinate 24,488,353 downwards.
TGTCCACCAGGGGAATAAATCTTCTTGTTCAATAAAACTAAGAGAGACGCTCCATTGTCTCCACCAAGCAACCCAGCTAAAACCTGCCTCACCATCTGCTCGTCCTTCACCCCCACCCCCATGCACACTCCACTTGGCTTCTCCCGCCCTCCCCAGCCCGTCTGACAGGTGATGGCCATCTGTCACAAACTGCCCTTCCTTGGCAGCTCTGCCACAGCGTGTCTCTCTCACCAGCCATAATTGGTCCAATACAAGATACTCCCTCCCTTACCTGCTCTTCCTCTGAGATACGTTCCTGGGGCTGGCTGGAAATTCTCCCTTCTCCTCACAGGATGACACCCCCAAAAGGGCTATTTTCTGCTTCCCCAGAAGAAAGGACTTTGGGTCTGGATGGGGGCATGGGCAGATACTGTTTGTAACTGGAGCTGTGTTAGATCCACCTGGAGGAGCCACCATGTGGCCTTGAAGGGATTGTGGGGAGAGGGAGAGGAGGAAGGGCAACAAACACAAATGAAACAGAGACCAGAAGCCAGACTAAAGGGTGGGCCCATAGCTCCCTTCACACTAATGAGGAGCTGTCTAGAGACAAAACCATCCTAAGAAAAGGAGTGAGGAGGGTCACACACCTCCACAAGCTATTATCTTGCTGGATTCTCCCCTTGAATGTGCGTGTAAAGCCCCATCCCCAGTGACATGGGAACCATGCCAGCGGGACAGCTGTCCGGCCTGGCTCCTGCTAACATTTATACTCTAGGGCTTGGCGTCTAAAATCTACTGGCCGTGGAATCGTTTCCAAAGGGCAGAGCCACGCCAGGCAAACTGTGCTCAAAACCTCTTACTTGATGCTAACCACATGGCTAAAGTGGACAGTTCCCTTATTTGTCTGACCTTATGAGGCCTGATCTACACTAGAGCTACACTAGGGCTAGTAAAAATTTTGCGTCCCAAGGCCTGTAGTTAGGTCAATGGAAGATTTTTACATCAACTTAGCTAGTGCCTCTGGGAGAGATGCATTAACACTACATTATGAAAAAAAACCCATCCATTGATATATTCGGTGTCTACACTATCCTGCAGCACCACAGTTCTGTGCCTATTGCACAGCCTGGCCCTGATTACCCACAGAGATGAAAAACCACAAAAAGTGGAGGGAGAGAATTGAAGTCCCACTAAAGTAGGGGTCAGATCCATAGTGGGTGTAATATGGTGCTGATGCTAGCTGAGGACCTGGTCCCACTGGCCTGGCGCCACGCTGGTGCATGACCACTTTATAAACTGGTTTCTAGCATCGTTCCTGCCTGGCAAGGGGAACAGCTGGGTAGCATGATGGAACAGAGGCCAGAAGGCTGAGGTAGGGGGAAGAAGTGCCTCCTTTGACCCGTGCTCTGTAGACTGGGTTTCCATTTCTCTCCCTCTGTTTGGCCGCAGGCCATGTGCCATTATGCAGGAGCCGCAGGTGCACGGAGGACAATGTGCGATATTGATTGTATAGAAGGCCACATGTTCTCTTAACATTGCCCAGCCTCAACACAATAAGCCCTCAGCATGGTAATCAGAGCCTTTCTCTTTTGAGCCGGCATTGCTCCCTAAGGAAATGAGACAGCTGAACAGATGTAATCTTGTCACAAGGCAATCACTAAGACTAAGGGGTTTGGAATAAGCTGACACCATTAGTTAGAGGGTGAGCCAAGTTGTTGCAATCTGACCAGGTTTTCACTGCCTGCCCGCTTTTCTCAACACAGGTCTGCCAGAAATTGACCTCTGTGCGGTGAGAAATGCGGAAGTAAATCCGCTAGTTGGAAGCTTGTTGTGGTGTGGTGGAAGGACACCTCTCCTTTGCCCTGCTCCTTGTGAAAGCACTCACACTAGAGCAAAGAGGTGCAATGCGCTCCCGTTGTGGTCCAGTAGCACAGAGCACTTGGCACTGAAGGAGAGGAAATCAGCTGCCTTGGAAGTGGATTTGCTGACGAGCTCAGCTCCTAGTTAGGCACCTAAATCAAGAAGCCAGATTTTAGGAGAGCTCAGCATTTCAGGTGCATGTTGGGGATTGAGCCCTTAGGAAAATCTGGCTCTACCCAACTGATAAGAGCTATTTCAGAGCCCAGATTCAGATTCAGTAATGGCGCTGTTCTCACACTGATGGCTCAGGTCTAGCTCTGTGTGACTGCCTTGGGTAGTCCCTGTGGTGCCGTGTCTGTCAGTTTCTTGTTATAATCCTTGTTATTTGCAGTCCAGCCCTGGGCTAAGTCAGGGTTTCCAGAGGCTGTCTGTGTGTTTCTGACCATCTCATCTGTAAAGCAGCAGGTAAGTCCCCCTCTGCAACAGGAATGGCATCTTCCTGTCTTTGGGTACATCTACACTGGAGGCTCTGTTAAGTCGACTTAACCGAGGTCATCTTTAAGTCAACTTAAAGTCGACCTTCTTAAGCCGACTTACAGACTCCACAGCCCTGCGTCCACACTGGCAGGTGCTAGGTCAACGGAGAAGTGGCCAGGAACTCTGCAAGGGGGCCTCGAGGCTAATTAGGTCAACTTAAGGGCTATTCCCTGTCTACACTGGCTTAAGTTGACTTAATAAGTGTTGGTGCTAGTAAGTCGACTTTAGGAAGCGCTTAAGTCAACTTAATAAGCACCCAGTGTGGACGCAGCGGTCTGTAGGTTGACTTAACCGTCCTTAAGTCAACCTAAGGCTCCAGTGTGGACCTACCTCTTGATAGCCATTGCCTCAGTATGGTTGGATCTGAGGGCAGCACTAAGGGAGTACGGAGATGGAACCAGAATCCAAAGAGACCTGGAGGTGTTAGGGAAACAGGTGCTGCTGGCCACCAGGAGAGATTTCGGACTGATAATAAACATGCATTTCCTCATGCTGGGGCTGAATGAAGTCCAACTCCCAAGGGGAAGAAAAAGCAGCTCAGATACAAATGAATCCTTAGCATACTTCATCCATGTATCTCAAAGCACTTTACAAAGCTATCATTGTCTCCCATTTTACAGATGGGCAAAATGAGTCATGACACTATTAAGCAACTGGCTAAGTGCCACACAAAACAGTCAAAATAAAACCCCTCCATTTCAACATAGGTGGCCTTAACTAAGGGGCAGGGTGGGCTCACCTCAGGACCTTCCAAGAAGAAACATGGCATCCCTTGGCGCTACTGAGCGGTGCCTCCTCCTTTCTACTAAGAGCTGATAAGGACCAGAGAATGGGTCATGGCTTTGCCGGGTCTGCAGTTCAGAGGGGAATAAACTTGGATGTATTGCTAGAAATACACCACCACTACCCTGCTGATGGTATCAATGGTAAGAGTCAGTGCTCGTGTTGACAGGGCTTGCTGGGCTTTTAACCGTGGTGTCATCCCACTGTGCTCTGAGTCGGACTTGGTTTGACAGTGTCATCAATTGTCTACACTAGGACTCCCCTCTAGCTCCCACCTGTACTAACAATGTTCCAATGTACAGGGGGCTGGACGGAGCTCCAGAAAACTGGGTTCTGCTCCTAGCTTTGCTGCTGACCTGCTGGGTGTCCTTGGGCAAGTCACAACTCTGCTCTGGGCCTCAGTTTCCCCTCCTGACCTTTGTGGTGTCTATTTAGAAGATAAACTCTCACTGTGTGTGCCTACAGCCTGAGCAGAGTGGGCCGTGATCTGAGTCACTAGCTCCTACTGCAGTGCAGCTAATAACAATAATTAGAGACGGAATGAGGTGTAGACAAGGCTGGAGCGGAGAGGTCCTTTGTCTGCATGGGGCTGTCGCTCCCCACCAGCTGCTCCCTCCCCATTCTGTTTACATTGACACGGTCATGCCTGGAATGCAGCTATTTCCTCTCCCTCCCCAGACAATGAAAAGAGGGACAAGAGGCAGCAATTTGCTCACCTCAGGTCAAAGATTCTCCCCTCCCCCTTTATCTCAGCAGGGAGATGGAGAGAGTCACTCCTTCCATTTCCAGCAGCCGGCTGCTCTCGCACCTCTCTGTTCCCTGACTCTGATGCCCTGCCCGGCCCAGGCTTCCAGGGGGACACAGGTCCCTGGCCCCTGCCCTTGCTCAGTGGGGAACCCTCAGAAGCAAAGGGTGGCACTGCATAGCACCCAGGAGCCCCGGTCCTGGGCCAGGGCCCCATTTCTAGGTGCTGCACAAACCCAGCCCAGCACAAAAAGAGGGGCCTAGTGCCCAAGAGTCGACAGTCTGACAGGATTTCCCAGGCCAGTGCAGAGAAGGCTATTGGAAGCCAGGTCTGGGGACAGATCAGGGGGTCGCAGGAAGTGGGAGGGCTCTAGATGCTGTTGAACTGGATGAAGTTTGTGGAAGAATGGTATTTTGGAGGGGAAAGATTCTGGGTTTTGCTAATTTGATGGGGAACAGTCAGGACAGCAGGATGGTGCCTAGGAAATCTGGAAAGTCCTGCTTAGTCCTATGCATGTCTATATCCAAGCAAGTATGTGAGTGTTGTAAAGAGACACTGAAGAAACGTCACCGAAATCTCCTTTCGGTGTCTCTCAAGTCTGTGGGAAGCCAGCTCAGACCACTGCCCCAATCTCAATGTACAGACCCCAGGCTGTCTTTTCAGGTTAATACAAAATGAATGCGCTGCCCTTCTTCCAACACCCTGCTCTGAAATTCAGCCTGAGGTGTGAGACAGTCCGGGACTGCTTACCTTAGTGCGTGTCATCACTGCACAGTTATCCTGGGACTTTCCCTGGGCAACACAAACTCCCCTACCAGCTCTGACCTGGAGGTGCTTTAAGTCTGGGCTAGCTGACCTGGGTTAGAGCCTCGCCTCCACTTTTGCTCGGGCTGGATCCTACCCACCTTGCGGTGAGGATGCAGGCGAAGTCCCAGGGGTGCTGACAGACCTCCAATGCCTTCCTACAATTCCTCCCTGCAGGACAGTGATGTTCTCCTGCTGGTGACACAACTGACTGGGAAAAAATCTGAGCCTCTTGCTCAAAGGACTAGGAGTCTGCCTCCAGACCCAGTCTGGCAAGTGTAGGATCAGTGCAGATCTCATAACATGGACTATGGGGATGCTTGCATTGGAGCAGGGCCTAGCTGGGTATGATTTACCCACGTTAACTGCGCAGTGAAGACACACCCTTACTAGAGCAGACGTGAAGAGAGAAGTCAATGAAAACAAAAGGCAACAAAGTAAAACTGGTCCAAGGAAATTCATATGCCCCCCACCCCCCAATGCCCACACACACACACACATATATTGTGGAACTCACTGCTGCAAGAGATCACTGAGGTCCGGAACTTAGAAGGATTCAAAAGGGATTAGATATTTATGCACATAATGAGAACATCCCCAGTTACAACAGAGGACAATGATTTGTGTGAAGGGACATCATAAAATGTAGTAAAAATAATAAATAATACTTTGCTGCTATACAGTGCTTTGCCTCAGTAGATCTCAAAATACTTTACAAAGGGCAGCAGTATGATTATACAGATGGGGAAACTGAGGCAAAGAGAAGTGAAGAGAAGATCACCAGCAGACCAATGCATCCTTCTTCCAGGTACAAGTCAACCACTAACTAACAGGGGTCAGGATGAAATTTCACCTGTGGGCCGGTTAATCCATAATTGTTCTTACACTGTCCTGGGAAGCAGCCGGCATTGCCCGCTGTCACAGCCAAGATATTCTGCTCAGCAAGCCCTGCTCTGCTCATAATGGCTGTTCTTTATATTCCTAACAGTGGCTGCTGAACTGTGCACCAAGGGAGAATGCGGATTTTAGCCTGGTCGTGATTTTCTCAGTGGTTGGTTCTCTCTGCTTTAAGTAGTTCAATCAGAATGGCCTTGGAACACATGATACCGCCGAAAGCGTTCCATTTGCACCTCTGTGGGTAGTTGGCAATGCTGCCCAATGGCTGTGGTTGTCAGAAGTGCAGATGTATGTGTTCAAAGATTTGTGCCTGGATGTGCAATCCTGCAGAATATATTATTTATTCTTTGAACTGTGGAAGTGCCTAAGAACCCCAGTTGGGGCCAACTCCTCACTGTGTTACGCGCTGTACAAAGGCAGAACAGTGCTTAAGCCAATCTCTTTGGGAGAAGCTCTAAACATGCTTTCAAAATTCCCAGCTTTCCAGCTGCTTTGTGTAGTAAGTCCATAAATACATGTGGCTTGCAGCTAAGATTAAGAGTGCCAACATTTGCCCACCATAGACTCAGCTTCTCCTTCCCTGGGAAGCCAGGGCTATATTTCTGTGGTCCATCCCTCTTTCCAGCAGGAAATACAATCATCCCCAACCAGCCCCTCTGTCAGAGCTCGTGCTGGCTGAACGAGGATGTCTCATCCCACTCTTCCTTGCTGCCTGCAGTGGGTTGCCCACATAACGCTTTAAAATAGAAATAAATGACTTTTGTGAGAGGCACCAATTAAATTGCTTTACTACAAACAAAAAAAATCAAGACGCTGAAATACAGTTTCAGGCTACTTGGCATGTAGAGCAAAACTGTGGATAGAAGCTGGAGTTGCCTCGAAAAGAAGGTGCCATGCAGACACTTTTTGATTCTTGTGATATTTGTTTTGCTGTACAATCTGTAGTCACCTGTGCTGTCACTCCCAGATTTCAAGCAGCAGAAGTCAGGGCCCCCCCAGATCATGAGATTTTAATAATAATAAATGTGGTGTTCTTTGCATTTGTCTTCTGGTTTGGAGGTCTTTAGGATTCACGTTTTCAAGCTTTTCTCCTCAACCACATGAGCTAGGAAAATACTTTCTTAAAAAGGAAAGCTGAGATTCTTACATACTCCCCTGACTCAAGGAGTTGGGGCTTTCAGGAAAGCCGCAACTATCACAAGACTTGCAGCCAGAGCAGAGAATGCTGCATCACTACACTCTGCAAGCGCCTTGCTGATGGCCGAGAGGAAGCAGAGCCCAGCTCTGGGCACTCTGGCCCCCGATAATCCCAGGTGAGAGGTCACAAGGACTTTTAATGAACTGGCAGCTTTGTCTTCTTTGCTCCCAAATGAATGTTGATCTGTGTCACCTTCATGGAACATGGTGACTTCACTGACCAGAGATCTCAGCTCCCAGGTAGGCACTTAACTAAGGGCCAGGTTTTCAAAAGGAGCAGAACTAGCATGCCCCTATATGCCGAGTCCTGCTGAAATTCTAGCCGAGTGTGGACTCTGATCACTTTAGAAAATGCCAGCCTTTGAGACACTAAGACCAGCATTTTCAGCCTTAAAAATGAAATCTCCATCATTGAGAACTCCCCAGCATGGCCACAACCTCCTTTACAGTGCAGCCCACATGCTGCCCAGGCAATGAGATGCCATGCAACTGTTCCGACTGCATCCCAGCCTGGCCATTTCACACTGTAAAGCATACTTTCCCTCAGCCCTTCTGTTTTTCTTGGGCACTGATGAATGAATCCGAAATAAGCCCCTTCTTGTTTTCCAACAGCTCTCCCCAGACACATGTGCACAAGGGCAGCCGTCTGCCCTGGCTCTGAGACGGCAGATGGTCAGAAGGGCTAGAGAGCGAGGGAGAGAGGAGGGCAGGTGCACGGAAAATTGCTAATTAGATACGGAACATTAAGCTTCCATTCTAGAAAGCTGGAATTCAGCACCGAAAGAAAGAAAAAACAAACCCAGCAAAGTCTCAGACTTTAGTGGTGACTTCTCAATAAGCCACATTCTCTGCTAGCGGCTGCGTCTCCCCAGCCAAAGCTTTGTCTGAGGGAAGAAAGGAGTTTTATCACTCGAGAAACTTCGTCCCTTGCTGGGCACTTTGCACCTGCTCCAACACCCTTTGGAGTCTTACCTCTGGCTTTGGATCAGGCCCTTTGAGTGAGATGAATTATTCAGTGGAGAAATGTCTCGTAGAGAGGTGAACGCAGGCCCTAGAGCAAGCCGCGCCCCCCTGAAAACAACGCTGCAAATCTGAGACAGAATATTTCATTGAAATAAATTATTTCTGATTAATAAATAAATAACGAGAAGCCCCTCCCCCCCAACACCTGTCCCAAATAATGCCTGTGTTATTTCTGCAGAATAATGGGATGGTCTGATTAGTAGACTGTCCCTGCCTGGAGGGAACCAGGGAAAGAGGCGGGGGACAGCACACTATGAAATGAACAATAATTACACTGTCCAGCACTGACTCCAAAGCCAGAGCACTTGGTAAGGCCAGCCACAAGACGCCCTGCACCAGCTGGTTCTGGGCCCTCTCTTGCCGATCTCACACCTTGCTGGCACTGCTGGGTTGTGCAATGAATCAGCCATGCCACTCAGGTGGGGCTTGCTAGAGCACATCAGGAATGAAGCAACTAGCAGGAAGCTCCAGCCCTTCTGTGAATTTCAGCCCTCTTGGAGGGCGGGAATCCCCTTCTGATTGGCTACAGCCTTCCAACTGCCCTGCCTCCTCCTGGGGAAAGCAGCCAATCAGAGCTACTGCAGGAGGCAGGTAAGACTTTCCCCCTCCCCTTGAGAGTTATGAGGCATTTGTGTGGAAGGGAGAAGGAAGAGGGAGCAGAAACAATCCAGCCCCTGAGGGTGGCTTGATTCCCTCCTTCCCACCTGGAGGCAATGGGCAAGTTCACCTGCGGAAAGCCCAGGTGTCCTCCTTCTTGGCAGCAGCTGGGAAAGTGAAATCAGCCCCATCAGGCCACGGCCAAGGTGACATCCCAGTTTATGAGACAGAACAGTGGTCACGGCCCCTCTGCACCAGTTGCATGGGGAACTGGGACCAATGGAACTATTTAAATGCGAATCCGTGGAACCTCTTTGGGCCCACTGGTGGTGGGCTGCATGGAGACCCTTGCTAGGATGTACAGGGGAAGGGCAAAGGCACATGACCAGCGACACAGCCAGCAGATCCCTGTGCATCCCTATAGCTATGTCTACACTTGAAAAGTCGACTTAAAGTGGACCTTATTAAGTCGACTTAACAGAAGTGGACTTAACTTTTCAAGTGTAGATGTGGCCCCTTTTTGACCTTATTAAGTCACCTTAACATTTTAAGTCGACTTAAAAAGGTCCATCAATGCACTACTCCGTGTCTCCACTGGCTTAAGTCGACTTAATAAAGTTGACTTAAATGCTAATTCGAATTAAAACAAGTTGTTATTAATTCAAACTAACTTTTCCTTAATTCGACTTAAGGAGCAGTTTAAGTCAAATTAAGGAAAGGCCAGTGTGGACACAGAGTAAATTAAATCGACTTAAGCCTCCTTAAATCAATTTAATTTGTAAGTGTAGACGCACCCATTGTGAGACTAATGATAGGGAAGGCATCATGCCTTGGGGTGAACTTGGCAATTCACTACACTCAAGTCTCCTTGAAATCATCTTGGCCTCGGCACCCTGCCTTCCCCTACTGTGCAAGACAAAGGGGTGCAAAACAGCAGAGAAAAATCCAGGATGGGACATGTGAATCTGTCAGGTGCACGTGCCCTGTCTGCATAGGCCCCCTACAAAAAAATTCATCCAGCACAAAGGGAAGGTGTGGTCAGGAGGCAAGGAAACGGAGCCATCCCTTCCACACTTAGCACTGTGCTTCCCACCTCAGAATGGCAGTTGAAGGGGTGGAAAGGGAATGCAGCTGGCAGAGGCATTATGCTTCTGGGGTGCTGTGCGACTCCTCTCTGTTGGGTCTCAGAGTGTAATTCTAGTCTAGCAGCCCCTGACATGGATTGCACTTTTTTGTTGGGGGACATGTATGAGAAATTAAAAAAGAAAAGGAAAAGGGAATAAATTGCCTGATTTAAGCAGTTGCAGCTAGTTGCAGCTCCATTGAAGTCCGTGGAGTCACAACTCACATTTTGCAGGGATTTGTCACTGTCTGTTCCAGAATGACCCAATTTCCCCACTTGCCCCAAAATAAAATACAATAAAAAATCACAAAGCATTCAGGGAGTGACAAATTGACAACACTGATTAAAACACAGCGAAACATTCCAATCAAACAAGTTTGATCCAATCTTCCCTTGCGAGATCTGGGAATTCTGAAAACCTAGATGTTGCTTACATTGTATCAGAGGTTTTAAAGCCAGAAGGATTCTTCATTATCCTCTGCTCTGACCAATAGCATAACACAAGCTGAAGATCCTCTAGTGAGTCTTGCATCTAGGCTATAATTTGGGACCAAGCTAGAGGGTACATTTTAAATCAAATATTTAAGAAGAAAATTGCTCAGGGAGTGGGTGTCCGATATATTTTCCCAGAAAAGAAGTCAAATACTTCAGTCCAGCTCTTTGGCACATGTAATTCAACATAGCTGCGTTGAAGTCAGGAAAACAATGCCTGGTTATGCCAGCTCGGGTTCTGTCTCTTCATTATTAGTGTTATTGTTTCCTGACTCTCTTTCCACAGGACAGCTGACAGTTGCTTATCCTGAAGTGTCTCTCTTTGTCACTCCCCCTGGCATGATTGACTTTATAAATCGACATACACGCACCACTCTCGCCTCAAACAAAGGAAACATTGTTGAATTAACTCGTGAACTTTCATCTTTTGTCCATTCTTTCTCGCACTAAACGTTCGTGTGTCCTTTTGCTTCTCATCCGTGTGACTCTGTGAAATTCTGATGGCAGCAGCACACAGCTCACCTTGTTTTTCCACCCCAGAGAGATCAGATGGTGCGAAAGGCGGCAGTCTGAGCTCAGCAGTGCCTGTCAGAGCCTCAATAACATCTCTTTCTCTTCACAAAGCCAGTCCTTTTCTCTTTGTAGGATATCACCTATGCCTGGTGGCGGGTTTCCCAGCACACCCCAGCCTGTGCTCTTCCTTGCCACCGAGCTCTAGCTTGCTGTAGAAAGGTTTGTAAAACAGCTGAAAGTGGTCCACAAAATCTTGGGTTTTTTTTCCTGAAGGTATTTAGCTCATCTCAATCTAGGGGACTTTTGAGCTCCCCATTACCACATATCTAAACCCCTCAGAACACCACAGAGAGGAAGGGAAGGTTATCTCCATTTTATAGACAGGCCACTGAGGCACAGAGACACCAAAAACCAGATTTTTAAAGATATTTAGAGGCCTAAATCCCATTGGGAGTTAGGTGCCCAAATGCCCTTTAAAAATGAATCCCTAAGCGATCGTCCAACTCAGATACCGTCTGTAGCAGATCATGAAACTGAACTCTGGCCTCCTATATGAACAATCTAACTGCCGTACCCTCCTTCCTCTTGTAGAACTATTTCTCTCTTTGCTCTTTACACAATGTTACAAATGTGAGGGAAGACAGAGGGCTACAGCCGGGTTTCAAATACCCAGGGCTGCTAACTACATGCAACCATCCTGAGGCCTCAGGCTCATCCACTACAAGAACGTAGATCTCTAACACAGCAGGCCTCACTCCGTCTCAGCCACTTAGCTGCACGCTATGTAGCTGTCATGCTGCTTTCCTTCCTTCTCCTGCAGCAATAACACTATTCTGTTTCAGCAGCAGGAACCCCCTTTTTTCAATGATAAGAGCTTTTGGAAAATGCGCAACCAAAAAAATCTCCCCTTCCCCTCTTGCCCCTTTTTTTTCCCTCCAAAAACTAGGGACAACTTCACAATTCCCATTTTCCTCTATAGCAAATTAAATAATTGGAAACACGTCCTATTATTATTAGTTGCAACAAGGGAACATGGAGAGTGTTAGGCAGTGGATGTACACACAGTAAGAGAGAGTCTCTGTCTCAAACAGCTTACAATAGACAACACAGATAAAAGGTGGGAAGAAAAAAATGAGGCACAGGGAAGAGAAGTGATTTGCCCAAGGGCATGTGGAAGAGCTGGGAATGGCATTCGTGTCTCCTAATTTCCAGTCCAATGCCTTATCATCTCTTTAACCTTCAGTCTACTTCTTATAACGGTGACTTTACTCAGGGTGTGAAGACTACAGAGGGAAAAGTGGCACCAAATGGTTAGTATAGTTCTGGCATACTATGGGCCTCGATTCTGCAAGGTACTTAAGAACATGCCTAACTTTAACACATTATACCACTGGGGTTGCTCACATGCTTAAAATTAGACACATGCTTAAATACCTCACTGAATCAAGGCCATACTATCACACATTTTGGGTTTTTAAATTTAATTCAGAAGCTTTAATTAGTTTGGAAGAAGCATAGGAAAGAGGTTACTGAGTGATGTTAAAATGCAAAATTAAATATGGCTCTGGTAAAAAGGATGGGAAAAGAAGAAATTAATAGGTGGTTTTCTCATTAGCCAGGAGGAAGCTGTACCTTTATCATCATAAGGAACATAATTTGATATATATGGTGTCCTGTAGAAGTGGATTAGCATGTATGAATTTCAAAATTTCTCCCCTTCTCCCCTCAAAAAAGGACCAATTTTTTACAATCATTTCCACGAAAAATTCATCCTGTTTTCAACCAGCTCTGTAGCTTCTCAAAACTTTAACTTTTTTGTTTAAGGAAAAGAATCCAGGAGTATTTTCTGTGTAAATATTCAAGATTTTTCCTGCTATTTTTCAGTCATCTCTAGTCTCATGGTGGCATTTGAAGGGTTATTTTACTCAAACCAGAAGAGGGGAAGCCAAAGTGCATAGAAACCGCTCAGATACATTCATGTCTTTTGTGCAGTCTTTCCTCCCTTAGAAGCACATAATTGTATCTGGAGGGTCTTCCCTTTTGCAATGAGCAGCTTGCCATTACCAGGGGACGTAATAAACTGTGAATTCTTTAATGGATGTTTCCCTTTCACAGGGAAGTCTAAAGCAGTGCCAAGGGATTAAAAAAATCATTTGGTTTCAGAGATTCAAAAATTAATTCTGAGGGACACAGACACAATTTAACCACCTTAGGACACTCTCAACAAAGGCAAATAGGTAAAAAAGGTATCTCAGCCATACTTTATATTAAGGTTCCATTTATGAAGAGTTAATAAATAAATATTAGGTATTTTAATCCCATAGGCTATGTCTATACTTGTTAATTTAACTTGATTTAGCATGTCCACACTCAAAAATCAAGTCGACTTAAAGGGGACCCTGCCAAATTGACTTAGATCGTCCACACTGGATGCCTAAGTTGACTTGTAGGGGTTAGGTGGACCTGGGACAGGTCCACAGTGGCAGGGGGGCACCCCTTGCCAAGTGCCAGGGGGATCAGCATTTGCCCCATTGTACCTGGGTACAATGGGGGCTGAGGGGGGCAGGGACACACAGGGCATAGGAGCAGGGTGGGCAGGGCTCTGTCCTGCCCTGTGGGGGGGGGGCATGCCAGGCTCTGGCTGTGCCAGCCATCCTGGCAGGGAGGGCAGTGGGGAAGCCCTGAAGCCCTTTAAGTCAATTTAGAGTTGACTTAGGGCTATTCTGCATCCACACTGGCTACGACTTAATAAAGTCAACTTAGTCAGCAAACTCGACTTAAAACGAGGTTTAATAAAGTCGACTTTAATTTTCCTTAAGTCGACTTAAGCAGCAGCACTTAAAGAAAATGTAGTGTAGACGCAGATTAAATTAAGTCGATTTAAGCAAGACCCCCTAACTATCCTTTGAAAATCTCTGCCTTAATTATTAGTGGTCTGAGATTTTTAAATAGAAGGCACCATGGAATTGCGAACTATTCTTCCTATATTCCCCTCCCTACCACTCCATCCTAAATAATTCCTTTTTGGTCTTTTCACTCATCCATTATTTATAATGTCTTCCACTCTCCCCATCCCAGCTGTCCCTTTGCCAAGTTACAACACATTTAACACTATTAATCTTTTCATATAAGTCAACTGCAAATTCCATTTCTCACAAAGGCAACTTACAATGAGTTCTCAGGTCCCTGAGAACAACAGGGCTACAGTGACATAACTGTAAGAGAGACAAGATATTAATTGTTCCTGGGTGAAAATTTACTCTGTGAGCTATTTTGCTTTTTCAAAAATATCACCACAGCGGAATAATCTTTATGGGATACCTTACATTTCTCAAGTACAATAAACTGTCTCAGGACGACGAACCAGTACCACAGAACTCAGGAATGAAATCAAACCATAGCTGGGATTCAGAGCCTGGAACCAAGCAGTGCTTTCCAGTTGCTGCTTGGGAGCACACAGCCTCTGAGAAATGATTGCCCTCAATGTTTTTAGCACTAAATTAGTATGAGTTAATTGGGCTTTTTTAAAAAGTCCCACAGCCAAATTCCCAGCTGGTGTCAATTGTTGCGGCATCGCTGAAGCAAGTCGATGAGGCTGTATGGATTTACAGCAACTCAGAATCTTCACTGGCCATATTCTTTGGGACCACCCATATTACAATGCTAATAATAGTGGACACAGTCTCTCTCTTGTGCGAGATACTCCCCAGAGATGTGAAGGGGAAGAAATCTCCATGATGCTCTCCTTCCAAAGGTGGGTCCTGATTCTTTCATCATGAGGGCAGGGTGCTCCACTAACATAGAAGGATGTGTGGGATCCATGAGAGACCAGGACCAGCAATGTGGAGGCTCCTTCACAGGCTGTTTGCCCCCTCAGTGCTGTCAGGCCTTCAACAGCCAAAGGGAGATTCCCACCCTGGCAGGCTCAATGGAAAGGCGATACAGGCATGGGTGGTATTGGGCCACTGGACTGCGCGGCCTAGGGTTGTATTATCTCTCTGCCTTGATCTCCACAGGCTGGTCAAGGGTTGTGACTCGCTCACCCACCTGCCCCTTGTTTCTCTGCAGGCCTGTGGAGTGGCCTTTGGGAAGATGCTGGTATGAATGCAGCTGAGCTACATGATAGGGCTATGATCCAGGAATGGTGGCTCCCCTTTCCAGGTGGAGCAGGGCATATGATGACTCTTGTTGATGTTTCCCAACATCCATCTCAGAGTCAGCAGTACATGTACGGTGGCAAAGCAGGAGCAGGTGTTAGAGTCAGGAGCCCAGGGACATGAGTGTCTCTATTTCCACAGCAGAGCCCTTTTGTATGTCAAGGAAGCCGTGGAGAGCAGGTTGGCCAAAGCCATGGTGAAGAAGTATTGCTGGAGCCACAGAACTGCAACACCCTGCGAGACACATAAGAGTTTCCCCATGACAGGTTACAAGAAGAACAGCACTGTGGGACTCCCGCCCAGAAGCTGGAGCACTCTGTGAGGATACTGCAGTCCTACATCAGTAACATTATCAGCAGCCATGGCAGTAACTCCTGAATAGATCTTTGCAAAGAAATGTAAATAGGGAAAGAAGCACCCAGCATGTGCACATGCCTCTCTGACATCACCATCTTCCAATCTCAGTTATCTCTGATGCCATTACCTGTTACCACACACTTTCACCACCTGGGGAGAAAGATCACTCAATGGTATCTGTATGTCCCACATCTTTTTTGTTCGGCTTTCCTTTCCTTTAAGCAAACTGGGTGAATATCAGTGCTTGGAAAATTCACAGATTCCAAGGTCAGAAGAGACTACTGTAGTCAGCTCACCTAGCCTCCTGCATAACACAGGCAGGAGAACTGCTCCACAATCATGTCTAGAACAGAGCTTTCAGGAAAACAGTCATTCTTGATTGAGAATTCACCACGATCCTCAGAAAATTGTTCCAATGGTTAATTACATTCACTGTTAAACATTTATTTCCAATCCAAATGTGTCTAGCTGCACCTTCCAGAGATTTGATTGTGTTGGACTTTTTTTTGGGAGATTGAAGAGCCCATTATGAAATATTTGTTCCCCTATGTAGCTACTTACAGACAGTGGACAAGTCACGCCATAGGCTTCTCTTTGGTACGCTAAATAGAATAATAGAATCATAGAATAATGGGGATGGAAGGGACCTCACGAGGTCATCTAGTCCAACCCCCTGCTAAAAACAGGACCACTCCCACTAAATCACCCCAGCTAAGATTTTGTCTAACTGGACCATAAATATCTCCAAAGACAGAGATTCCACCAACTCCCTAGGTAATCCATTCCAATGCTTCACCACCCTCCTAGTGAGAAAGTTTTTCCTAATATCCAACCTCGACCTCCCCAGATGTAACTTGAAACCATTGCTCTTTGTTCTGTCCTCTGTTACTACCGAGAACAGCTTAGCTCCCTCCTCTTTGGAGCAGCCCTTTATGTAGTTGAAGGTTGCTATCAAATCCCCCCTCCGTCTTCTCTTCTGTAAACTAAATAAGCCTAGTTCCTTCTGTCTCTCCTCGTAAGTCATGTGCCCCAGCCCCCTAATAATTTTCGTTGCCCTCCGCTGGACTCTTTCTAATTTGTCCACATCCTTTCTGTAGTGGGGAGCCCAAAACTGGACACAGTATTCCAATTCAAATAGATTGAACTCTTTAAATTCATCACTGTAAGACCTGTTTTCTAAGCCTTAGGGGAGGGAGAGGAGGACAATGTAGGCCTAATTACAGTGATCAGAGACAATCGTAATACAACCTATCTAGAACAGGATAATACAATACTTTGTGTCAGCTTCCTCCACACAGGTTGAACAGTGTCCTTGGGTCCTGACCGGCTGTCTCAATGTTTGGTTTCTTTTGAATGCAGGTTGCAAACTATGTTTAATTGTGACAAATTACTTAGAGACCTTGTAACGTGGAAACATTTCAACTTGTCACCTCCATGCTCACTTCACTTGTGTGCTAAGGCTAATTTGAACCCAGATCTTACCTGTTTGATGGAATGAGAAAGCGAAAGCACCTGTATGAAAAATATCAGAGCTGCATTCACAGTGGACTGCATTGCTTCTCCTATGGCCCAAGTAGACAAGGGCATGTGAGGGTGAGATTGAACCTGCCTGGTGCCTTGGACAATCATTTATATCACTACAAACATGACAACAATGCAGGCTACAAACTTTCCTTCTGTCCAGAAGCATTTTATACTGGTGTAAATGAGGCTGCGAGGTGATGGGCAACTGAGAATGAGCCCCACATGTTTTATCGACAATGCTTTGAGTTCTTTCTGACCTCCAGCTAAAGTTGTCCCTCAGCACGGCACAAATCAGCCTATTAGGAAACGGCACGTGCTGTTCGTTCATTTCTGTTTCAAAGGTGATACGTGCTCCAATTTCACATAACTAAGTGCGAGTCCTGTCATTTTACTGGCATTCCTGATGTGACAGAAGTGACTGTGGTTGCAGGGATACTGTGTTGGGAGTTGGAAGGCTGAATGTTTGAAATTGCATTTTTAGAAAGGGTTGGTTTCACCATGTTCTCATGTCTCCTGGCCCCTCCATGCCATAGCCTGCAATGCAGACCTGCAAAGGTCGAAAAACAAACAGGAAGCTACTCCTCAAAGTAATTAAGGATACAGGCATGAATGATTTAACCCTTCACATCCTAGTGCTTTCCACAGTCCTTGCTTCCCACTGCACTATGACACATTATTGCTAATACAGTGCCATGAAACAGTAGCAGCAGGAGAGAGAAGTCACCCTACCTTCCTGCCCTGGTGTACGATAGATGAGAAAGAACTGCCCTGTGAAATGAGAATGAGCTAAGGCTGAGACTGGCAGATCTGCTGCAGGGATTTGGATGGCCAGTTCCATTAGCTTGGACGGGAAGTAGAGACCTACATCCACTGGGCAGGTTTGAAAAATCATAGTGTAAGCGTACAGGGCTACTTCCCTATTTCTGATCTTAGGAGCAACAATGGAAGCTACAGTGGTATAACTAGAGTGGCTTAACTATACTAATATAATTCCAAAGGGGTAGCCGCGATTAATAAATCTGTTAGTCTTTAAAAGTGCCACAAGACTCTGTTGTCTTTCTACAATAGACTAACACGGCTACCCCTTTGGAATTTGACTACATGGAGGGCACTGAATACAGCCGTTTTAAGTGGAAATCCATCAACTTCATGAAACAACTTGCACAGATCCAGACAGACATCATCTAGCTATCTTCAAAGCGTCTGACGAAGTGGGATTTTCTCCCACGAAAGC